>CM073608.1:29023000-29160500 GCA_037074985.1 Solanum bulbocastanum
TTTTCTAAAAGAAGTATGACTTCTTTTTTGTCATTCATATCATAAACTTCTGTCTTTTCTTCATCCACCAATATGCTGGAATAAGTAGGAGGATTATTATCCTTACTTTGCTTGGATTTCATAAAATCCATAAGCTCTTTGTACATGGGATGGTTTGTATTCAAACCTTTTGTATCTCTTGATGAACTAGAAGCATCAATTAATTTTGTATTTCCTAATTGAGCGAGGATATGACCTCCTCTTCCTCTAGTTCCTCGTCCTCCTCTACCCCTAGTAGGGGGCCACGAAGGTCTCATGCCTGAAAAACAAAGACATTTTATGATTAGTCTAAATATTCTCTAGTAAGAAAATCTGGAAGACTATTATCTTCTCCTTTTTTATAAACAATCTCAAAATCAAATGGTGCTAATAATGCTTGCCATCTAGCAAACATTTGTTTAGAAACATCATGTTTACAATCTTTATTAAACATAAACTTAGCAGCCTGACAATCAGTTTTAATTATAAATTTTTGATTATAAAGATCGCCTTGAAATTTTAAAACACTTTTTACAATAGCTATGATTTCTTTAGCTACTGTGGCATAATTCTTTTGAGATGGATTCCATTTCCTTGAATAAAATTGAACAATATAATGACGTTTATTATCAGGACAATACTAAGTAAGAACACCTCCAAATCCTATATCTGAGGCATCTGTTTCAACTGTCTTTTTCCAATTTGGGTTTGCCAAAGTAAGACATGGAAGGTTTTTAACCTTAGTCTTTATCCTTTTAACAGCTTCTGTATGATCAGCTGACCAAGCTTTTGGATTTTTCTTAAGTCTATCATATAAGAAAGTCGTATCCAAAGCTAAGTCCCTTATAAAAGGTGCTACATAATTGAGACTACCAAGAAATCTCTGCAATTGAGTCTTATTAGTAATTTCATCAGGAAATTTAGAAGGAAATTCAATACTCCTATAAATAGGACTAATATTACCTTTCTCAATATTATGGCATAGAAACCTTACTTTAGTTTGAAATAAGGCCATCTTTGGAGCAGATATAACTAAATCATTTTGAATAATAATTTTCTTGAATAAATCAAGATGCTTAAAATGAGTTTCTATATTTTTTGAATACACAAGAATATCATTTATATAAACAATGATAAAATTATTATAAGGTATAAAAATATCATTCATAAATTTTTGAAATTCAGATGGAGCGTTCTTAAGACCAAAAGGCATGACGTTCCATTCAAATTGACCCATAGGGACGTTAAATGCAGTTTTAAACCTATCAGACTCACTTATCTGAATTTGCCAATAGCCTGATTTCAAATCAAATTTAGAAAATATAATTGCATCATAAACTCTATCTAATAAATCCTTTTTATTAGGGATGGGGTATCTAATCCATCTTAATGCTTTATTTAGGGGTTTATAATTTATAACCAACCTGGGTGCACCTCTTTCTTGTTCAGCATGTTTATTAACATAAAAAGTTGTACAAGACCAAGGAGATTTCAAATGCCTTATAAGGCCTTTCTGTAGTAAAGATTCAATCTCTTTTTTACATAATTCCAAATATTCAAAATTCATCTGGCATGGTCTAGCCTTAGTTGGAATATTATCCTCATTAAAATCATCTTCATATGGAAGACTAACAACATGCTTTTTCCTGTTCCAAAAAGCATTAGGATGATCCCCACAAATATCAATAGAAATTTGAATTTTTAAAATAATAATTTAATCTTGTAATTTAGGATTCTGTAAAATAGTATCAATTTCAATGCTATTAATTTCTCCTTTAATAAAAGTCATTTGATTATTTTTTAAAATCATTTTTGAGGTTAACTCATTTAACATCCTTGTAAAAGGTTTAGTAATAAATTCTAATTTAAAAGGTGTATTATTCCAAGTACCTATTATTTTTTCATTATCCCAATAAGTAAGAGGAAAAATATCATTTATAAAAGGTACTCCCAAGATAATTTGGTTAGTAATATCTTTAACTAAAACAAAGCTTTGAGGAACACATTGCTTTCCTTTACAAATAAAAGCCTTGGGTAATTTAAATTCAATATTCATTTTACTACCATTTGCAGATCTTAAACTATTAGTGGTTTTATGAAAATATCTTGAAGGAATAAGTCCTTCTTGATTACAATTTAAATCTGCCGCGCTATCTATTAAAGCAATAAATTCTTTTTTTATAGTTATAATCAATTAAAAGAGTAATTTTTGTATAAAACTTTTGTGAGGTAAAAGCCTTTAGATTTTGTAAAAAATCAGCCTTGTTATTACCTATATTCAAATTGGTAAGAAAGTCTAAATTATTAGTTTCTCCTTCATTTGAAGAAGATGCTGAGTTATTACTCAAATCTCTATGAATATTTATGCTATCAAAACGAGCTTATATTATGACATTCTTTTCTTTAAGCTGTCTAATATCATCCTTGAGATTATTAATCTCTTCTTTTAAATCATTTATAGTAGTAGGAGAACTTATAAGTTTCCTTCTTTCCATCAGAAGATTTTTAACTTCTGTCATGGTATATGCCCCTTCTTTAGTAGGTACCTCTTTTTGGATATGATCCTTAGAGGCAGATGCGGTATTACTAATTTTATCAATAATCTGAGCTCTTATCTTGAGATCCTTAATTGTCTATAAGAGCTCTATAACTTTGTCATTATCAATGACATTAATACTTAATTCTTTAAACTAAGAATAGATCTTATAAAGATCATCTTCTTCTTCATCCTTTTCACATTCCAACTCTTGTTGACAAGGTAAACATTCCTCTTCTAAAGACATATAATCTTCTTGGTGAAGTGCCATTAAATCTTCACTTGTTGAAGAAGATTCTTCATTGCTACTATATTCTGAATCTGATTCTCCTGAATCAGAATTAAGCATAATCTTATATAAAGAATCTTTAATATTATCATCAATATCAAGGTTTTTAATTTTTTCCCTGACTCTGCAATTTTTTGCATAGTGACCATATCTTCCACATTTGTGGCAAGTATCAGACTTATCATATCGACGTTTAGATTTATAAAATCTATGATCACTTTTTCTATCATTCTTCCTTTTTTCTTTTCTTTCTATTCTTTTTCTCTTCCATTCTTTATAATCTTTATTGGAAGATCTATTTTTGGAAGAATGCTTCTCTTTCTACTTTTCTTTCCTACTCTTAGAAGCAGACTTAGGAATATCGATAGAAACTGCTCACAGAATTCTCCCAACTGTTGTCTTTCATTAAGATGATGCCTCTTGATTTGTTGATTCAGCTTAATTTCATTACACAAAGCTAAACATTCCTGCACGCAAGCACTTACCAATTTTCCATATGTATAATTCTCATAATTAATACTAGGATTATCACCTCTTAGAACCTTTCTCACTCTTTCAGCAAAGAGGGATGGTAATCCATCAACAAATTTGGATTTCCAATGAGTGCTATTACACTCTGGCAATTCTATAACCCTACAAAGAAAAACATCCTTATACAATCTAAAAGATATAAGGGTTTTACATCTTAAATTCTGTAGTAAGGTTCTGATGGTTTCACTATTATCTGACCATCTTCCTGAAAAATGTTCTATAATATTTAAAATCAATGTATAAACTGAATTCTGAACCTCTCCTTCACCTTCTTGTTTCACAGCCTGAAGGATTTTATCCTTTTGCTCCTAGTTCAGATAATTGTCCCACCAGCCTTTTAGCTGGACTGTAAACCCTGCAGTTATCATTTCTGCAATAGTCTTATCACTATATTAGTCTTACAGATAGTACTGTACATCAACATCCGGTGCATAGTTGTATAAATTTGTCTATCTGTATAACCATCTATATTCTATTCATATATTTCTTTTCCATTGTAACTATTTGTCACAACATATTCTTGTTCTTCTATTAGAATATCTTGAGGAGTTGGCCTAGGATAATAGAACATCCTTTGAAGCGGCTTCCTTGAAAATTTTTCTGATATTTTATTAATTTGATCAGAAAATTCCTTATTACCTGCACCACTACTTTCTCCTTCTGAAAGATTATTAATCTTTAGTAGTTTAAGGTTATTGCCTTTGAAAGCCTTTTCTAAGAAATTTTCTAAATCTGAAAAGTCTTTTATCTTAAAATCATCAGTATTTGGGGGAGGTTGAATACTAGGTTGAGCAACCTTTTCCTTTCCTTTTTTATTATTACTCATATGAGATAGGAGTTTATCAACTTTTTCATGTAAAGATACTATATGATCACCTAACATGCTCATATAAATATTTGTATAATTATGTTGTTTTATTATTAAATTAATATGTTGAGATGTGACTAAAGCAGTATCATTCTCAAATAATTTTGCAAAAGCATTAAGTTCTCTTATGTTAAACGTTAAACTTCATAGTTATGATTATATGTCTGACACTAAAGTTGTTTGTATTTGTTATAGAATTTATTAAAAATTGTTGCATACATTAAATTCGATGTGCAAAGTTATTGATTTTAAAAATGAGACTATTTTAATAGAAACTAATTTTGAAAAATCCAGAGTAGCTACTCGAAGAACGATTAAGTGGGAAGACATTGATTTTTCACAAGAATGGGTTTTTGGGGGAGCTACACCTCTTAAAAATAATATTAATGAAGAAATTTCAGAAATTGAACAGTTGAATGATGGGACTGTTAAAATAAATTTTTCAGATTTTATGATAAGTAATAAAACTGAAAGTGGTAGTATGTCTTCTAGAATTACTAGATCTAATTTTTCATATATATCTCTCCTGGATTATACTGTGCAGGAACCATCTAGGGCATCTACTTCCCAGATTAGGGAAAATTATAGATGTGATAATATAAAAATTGATAAAGATAATATTGCTAGACCTAACTTAGATTTAGACATAACTGAATCTGAAATGAATTTTCCAGATAGGATGGGTTAAATACATAAATTTGTTTTATGATGACTGACAAACCTATTGATTTTAGCCCTTGTTCCCAGGCAAGAGCTAAGATTGCAAAGGAATTTCACCAAATGGAAACCTTTTAGAAAATGGTTTTTCAAAAACTTTAATAAAGAAGAACAGGTTCAGTTTCAAGAAGAATTTTATAAAGATCCTATTGAATCAGGAGCAAATATTTTAATTGCTTTTGTACCGTGGTTTATGTGTAAACATATTTATAACTATATTTCAATGTTAGAAAAGGATTTTACTTTAATAATAATAATAATAATAATAATAATAATAACAACAACAACAACAACAATAATAATAATAATAGTAATAGCAATAGTAATAAGAGTAATAATAATAATAGTAATAGTAATAATAATAATAATAATAGTACTAGTACTAGTAATAGTAATAGTAATAGTAATAGTAATAATAATAATAATAGTAATAGTAATAGTAATAGTACTAGTACTAGTAATAGTAATAGTAATAGTAATAGTAATAGTAATAGTAGTAATAATAATAATAATAATAATAATAATAATAATAATAATAATAATAATAATAATAATAATAATAATAATAATAGTAATAGTAATAGTAATAGTAATAGTAATAGTAATAGTAATAATAATAATAATAGTAATAGTACTAGTACTAGTACTAGTACTAGTACTAGTAATAGTAGTAATAATAATAATAATAATAATAATAATAATAATAATAATAATAATAATAGTAATAGTAATAGTAATAGTAATAGTAATAGTAATAGTAATAACAATAGTAATAGTAATAATAGTAATAGTAATAGTAATAGTAATAATAGTAATAGTAATAGTAATAGTAATGGTTTTTCAAAAACTTTAATAAAGAAGAACAAGTTCAATTTCAAAAAGAATTTTATAAAAATCTTATTCAATCAGGGACAAATATTTTAATTGTTTTTGTTCCGTGGTTTATGTGTAAACATGTTTATAACTATATGTCAATACTAGAAAAGGATTTTACCTTAAGTAATGGAGAAATTACGAAATCAGTATTTCCGCCATTACAATCTTTTCAAATTAATAAGGATGACAAGATTGTTCATTTTAATGCTTTTGCAAAATTATTTGAGAATGATACTGCTTTAGTCACATCTCAACATATTAATTTAATGATAAAACAACATAATTATACAAATATTTATATGAGCATGTTAGGTGATCATATAGTATCTTTACATGAAAAAGTTGATAAACTTCTATCTCAAATGAGTAATGATAAAAAAGGAAAGGAAAAGGTTGCTCAACCTAGTATTCAACCTCCCCCAAATATTGATGATTTTAAGTTAAAAGACATTTCAGATTTAGAAAATTTCTTAGAAAAGGCTTTCAAAGGTAATAACCTTAAACTACTAAAGATTAATAATCTTTCAGAAGGAGAAAGTAGTGGTGCAGGTAATAAGGAATTTTCTGATCAAATTAATAAAATATCAGAAAAATTTGCAAGAAAACCAGTTCAAAGGATGTTCTATTATCCTAGGCCAACTCCTCAAGATATTCTAATAGAAGAACAAGAATATGTTGTGACAAATAGTTACAATGGAAAAGAAATCTATGAATGGAACATAGATGGTTATACAGACAGACATATTTATACGACTATGCACAGGATGTTGATGGACAACACTATTTGTAAGACTAATAAAAATAGCGATAAAACTATTGTAGAAATGATAACTGCAGGGTTTACAGGCCAGTTAAAAGGCTGGTGGGATAATTATCTGAACCAGGAGCAAAAATATAAGATCCTTCAGGTTGTGAAACAAGAAGGTGAATGAGAGGTTCAGAATTCAGTTTATACACTGATTTTGAACATTATAGAACACTTTTGAGGGAGATGGTCAGATAATAGTGAAACCATTAGAACCTTACTATAGAATTTAAGGTGTAAAACCCTTACATCTTTTAGATTATATAAAGATGTTTTTCTTTGCAGGGTTATGGAATTGCCAGAGTGTAATAGCACTCATTGGAAATCCAAATTTATTGATGGATTAACATCCCTCTTTGCTGAAAGAGTAAGGAAGGTTCTAAGAGGTGATAGTCCTAGTATTAATTAGGAGAATTATACATATGGAAAATTGATAAATGCTTGCGTGCAGGAAGGTTTAGCTTTATGTAATGAAATTAAGCTGAATCAATAAATCAAAAGGCATCGTCTTAATGAAAGACAACAGTTGGGAGAATTATGTGAGCAATTTGCTCTAGATATTCCTAAGCCTGCTTCTAAAGAAAGAAAAGAGAAGCAGAAAGAGAATCATTCTTCTAGAAATAGATCTTCCAAAAAAGATTATAAAGAATGGAAGAGAAAAAGGATAGAAAGAAAAGAAAGAAGAAAAAATGAAAGAAGAAGTGATCATAGATTTTATAAATCTAAACATTGATATGATAAGTCATATATTTGCCACAAATGTGGAAGATATAGTCACTATGCAAAAGATTGCAGAGTCAGGGACAAAATTACAAACCTTGATATTGATGATAATATTAAAGATTCTTTATATAAGATTATGCTTAATTCTGATTCAGGAAAATCGGATTCAGAATATAGTAGCAATGAAGAATCTTCTTCAACAAGTGAAGATTTAAAAGCACTTCACCAGGAAGATTATATTTCTTCAGAGGACGAATGTCTACCCTGTCAACAAGGGTTGGAATGTGAAAAGGATGGAGAGGAAGATGATCTTTATCTACTCTTAGTTTAAGGAATTAAGTATCAACGTCATTGATAATGACAAAGTCATAGAACTTTTACAGACTATTAAGGATCCCGAGATAAGAGCTCAAATTATTGATAAAATTAGTAATACAGCATTTACCTCTAAGGATCATATCCAAAAAGAGATACCTACTAAAGAAGGTGCATATACCATGGCAGAAGTTAAAAATCTTCTGATGAAAAGAAGGAAACTTATAAGCTCTCCTGCTACTATAATGATTTAAAAGAAGAGATTAATAATCTCAAAGATGATATTAGACATCTTAAAGAAAAGAATGTCATAATAGAAGCTTGTCTTGATAGCATAAATATTCATAGAGATTTGAGTAATAACTCAGCATCTTCTTCAGATGAAGGAGAAACTAATAATTTAGATTTTCTTACTAATTTGAATCTAGGTAATAACAAGGCTGATTTTCACAAAGTTTAAAGGCTTTTACTTCCCAAAAGTTTTATACAAAAATTACTCTTTTAATTGATTATAACTATAAAAAAGAATTTATTGCTTTAATTGATAGTGCAGCAGATTTAAATTGTATTCAAGAAGGACTTATTACTTCCAGATATTTTCATAAAACTACTCATAGTTTAAGATCTGCAAATGGCAGTAAAATGAATATTGAATTTAAATTACCTAAAGCTTTTATTTGTAAAGGAAATCAATGTGTTCCTCAAAGCTTTGTTTTAGTTAAAGATATTACTAACCAAATTATTTTAGGAGTACCTTTTATAAATGATATTTTTCCCCTTACTTATTGGGATAATGAAAAAATAATAGGTACTTGGGATAATAAACCTTTTAAACTAGAATTTGTTACTAAACCTTTTACCAGGATGTTAAATGAGTTAACCTCAAAAATGATTTTAAAAAATAATCAAATGAATTTTATTAAAGGGGAAATTAATAGCATTGAAATTGATACTATTTTGCAGGATCCTAAATTACAGGATAAAATTGCTATTCAAAAAAATCAATTTTCTATGGATATTTGTAGAGATCATCCTAATGCTTTTTGGAATAGGAAAAAGAATGTTGTTAGTCTTCCATTTGAAGATGATTTTAATGAGGATAATATTCCAACTAAGGTTAGACCATGCCAGATGAATTCCGAATATTTGGAATAATGTAAAAAAGAGATTGAATCTCAACTGCAGAAAGGCCTTATAAGGCATTCGAAATCTCTTTGGTCTTGTACAACTTTTTATATTAATAAACATGCTGAACAAGAAAGAGGTGCCCCCAGGTTGGTTATAAATTATAAACCCTTAAATAAAGCATTAAAATGGATTAGGTACCCCATCCCTAATAAAAAAAATTTATTAGATAGAGTTTATGATGCAATTATATTTTCTAAATTTGATTTGAAATCAGGTTATTGGCAGATTCAGATAAGTGAGTCTGACAGGTTTAAAACTGCTTTTAATGTCCCTATGGGTCAATTTGAATGGAACGTTATGCCTTTTGGATTGAAGAACGCTCTATCTGAATTTCAAAAAATTATGAATGATATTTTTATACCTTATATTAATTTTATCATTTTTTATATAGGTGATATTCTTGTGTTTTCAAAAAATATAGAAACTCATTTTAAACATCTTGATTTATTCAAGAAAATTATTATTCAAAATGGTTTAGTTATATCTGCTCCAAAGATGACCTTATTTCAAACTAAAGTAAGGTTTCTAGGCCATAATATTGAGAAGGGTAATATTAGTCCTATTAATAGGAGTATTGAATTTGCTTCTAAATTTCCTGATGAAATTACTAATAAAACTCAATTACAGAGATTTCTTGGTAGTCTCAATTATGTAGCACCTTTTATAAAGGACTTAGCTTTGGATACGGCTATATTATATGATAGGCTTAAGAAAAATCCAAAAGTCTGGTCAGCTGATCATACTGAAGCTGCTAAAAGGATAAAAACTAAGGTTAAAACCTTTCATGCCTCACTTTGACAAACCCAAATTGGGAAAAGACGGTTGAAACAGATGCCTCAGATATAGAATTTAGAGGTGTACTTACTCAGTATTGTCCAGATAATAAACGCCAATACGTTGTTCAATTTTATTCTGGGAAATGGAATCCATCTCAGAAAAATTATGCCACAGTAGCTAAAGAAATATTAGCTATCGTAAAAAGTGTTAAAATTTCAAGGTGATCTTTATAATCAGAAATTTATAATTAAAACTGATTGTCAAGCAGCTAAGATGTTTAATAAAGACTGTAAACATGATGTTTCTAAACAAATGTTTGCTAGATGACAAGAGTTATTAACACTATTTGATTTTGAAATAATTTATAAAAAAGGAGAAGATAATAGTCTTTCAGATTTTCTTACTAGAGAATATTTAGACCAATCATAAATGTCTTTGTTTTCAGGCATGAGACCTTCGTGGCCCCCTACTAGGGGTAGAGGAGGACGAGAAAATAGAGGAAGAGGAGGTCATTTCCTCGCTCAATTGGGAAATAAAAAATTGATTGAGGCTTTTTGCTCCTCAACAAATATGGAAGGTTTGAATATAAACCATCCCATGTACAAAGAGTTTATGAATTTTATGAAATCCAAGCAAAGTAAGGATAATAATCCTCCTACTTATTCCAGCATATTGGTGGATGAAGAAAACATAGAAGTTTATGATATGAATGACAAAAAAGAAGTCATATTTCTTTTAGAAAACAATGATTTAAAATGAAAAAATGATCCATGGCAGTTAATGAGTAGGTATTTGGATATAGTTTGTTATACTACAACGGCATACAAGTATAGAGTGCATTATGAGATGATACTCTCAGCGATAGGGTCAACAGAATTCCAACATTTTTACCCTGCTAATACCAAGAAAGTTTATAACTTTTCAAAGTTTATTATAAAGAAAATTATTTCTCCGGAAGAATGGGGAATGAGTCCATTAAAAGAAAGGGATTATATTTTTCTGAAACAAAAAATTGCAGTAAAATTTAATTACTGGGATTACATTGATAGCTTTAATAAAGCTCTGTTATACGAGAATGCTAAATAATAGCATTCATGGTTCATAAAAATTTGTTCTAATGTTTTTATGCAGGAAATTCCTAATTGGTTTTGCAGATGGTGGATGTCACACGGTCCTTCCATTAAAATATTACCAGACCAATATAAACAATTATATTTGGAATTGTTAGATATATCCACAAAGATGATTAGCTTGGAACAAGATAATATATTTTTTGAGGGAATATCAATGATGTACTTTTTTTATAGAATTCTCAATTCCATGGATTATGAAATGGAATGTCGAAGTTAATACTACTTTGGAAGGATTTCCTTGTTTGATGAGAACTTTTTATTCAAAGTTCTGGACTAAACTAATTAATAAAGACCCTGAAGGAAAGATACATAGTCAAGAAATTGTAGATTTAATAAATCAAACTATTGACAATTATCATAACTAGAGGATTTCTACACCTCAAGAAGAAATTAATAGTCCTTTTAAACAAATTATTCAAAAATTTCAGATGAAAAAGGGAATTATTTCCAAGCAGAAACAATTGCATCATACATGGAAGAGGTCAAGAAAGATCTAATGAGAAATCTTAACGTAGAAATTGAAGATGATATCTTGATGGCATCCGCAAGCCACACTAATCAGGATGATGAAGTGTGCATTGCAGGAGAAGGACAAAGTGATAATACAGAAGAGATTGATATTGATGCTCTCTTCCGAAAATTTCAAGAACAAGTGGAGGAGTCCTCCAACAAAGTCACATGCAAGGGTAAGACAAAAGTCTAAAGATAAGACCCCACCATGATGACAAAGGGGTAAGAAACAAATAACTTTTATAAAGAAGGAATCTACTTTAATAAAGTAGGCATCTTTGAAAAAGATGAGATAAGGGCCATAAATAATGATGTCGGCCACGTGAAGTTAGTGTGAAGGCCAGAGGGGTGTGTCGGCCTTATCATTTTGTAATTGGCCATTGTAAAGAGTGTGGGCCAAGTCTTTTATTTTTTTTATGTTGTAATTCCCTCTATATAAAGGGGAAGACGTTTTAGCTTTGGAGGTAGGTTTTAGAACCCCCCCCCCCACCCCCCCCTTTCTCTCTCTAAAATACTCTCTTGTGTAATATATTCTAAGTTTGAATAAAAATTTCCAATTTGGTTTGCATAATTTTGGAGTCCGTCTTCAGGTACTATTATTATTTTCTTTATTTCTTTCTTTATTTATTGTATTGATACTTAGCCTAATGAAAGGCTAAATTATTGTGTTGAACTATATCGTACTAGATTATTATAATTTAGTGGAATTGTAACTATAAAAGATGGTTTAAATGGCTGAAATTAAGGTCAAATTTGAATAATTTATGGCATGTTAATAAAGGATGAGTTTGATCCGTTGGATTACCCTGAAAAGGGCAGACCCGAATGTATCCGTCGGATTACCCTGTGTTGTGGGCAAACCCGATAGTAACTGTTAGATTACCCTAAGGATAGACCCGGATATGAATTCCTTATTATCATGCTATAATTACTTGAATTTGTAAAAGACCCTTACAGTAGGTTGTGCGATCCGTTAGTTATTATTATTATTATTATTATTACTATTACTATTACTATTACTATTACTATTATTATTATTATTATTATTATTATTATTATTTCAATTACTATTACTATTACTACTACTACTATTATTATTATTATTATTATTATTATTATTATTATTATTATTATTATTATTATTATTATTTTTACTATTACTATTACTATTACTGTTACTGTTACTGTTATTATTATTATTATTATTATTATTATTATTATTATTATTATTATTATTATTATTATTTCTTCTCTTCTTTCGACTTGATGTAGAGCTCGTTGTAGTCTTAATAATTATGTTTTGAATGTATGATCTTGTCCGTTAATTGAAGTATGTTCTTCCCTCCCTTCCCCTTTTTAATGAAGTTCCAAATGCCCAAGCTCCCTCCTATTCGTGACTGGAAATCATGTTATTTCTTGCTTTATTTCATGAGCATTATTTTGTTGGTTTGTCCATGAATAAAGTGTCCTGCCTTCTGTGGTAAACTGTCTATTCGGGAATTTTCTAGTCAAGATTAAATTGAGTCTAGCATGTTAACTATTTCATTTCGTTTGTATGTATCGATTAGCCCTTATTTATTTTTATCTTATTTCTTTATTTTATTTTATTTTAAAAATCTATGTATTAGTCGGTTTAATCCTTAACGACTTTCTCTTATTTTGTTTTGAAATATGTGCAAAGTTGATGCATTCTCTTAATTGTTTCTTTTTTCTGAATTGTGTGGATTATATTTAAGTTATGTGACGAGTGTGTTTATCATAGATGCTACATCTGAGCGTAGATTCATAATTAGAATAATTCTCCTTTAGAATATTTGTCACTTAATTATTGACATTATAGCTACTGCCTCCTTCAAATGTTTTACTTTTATTTCATACTTCTTGAAAGAAAACTTGAGTTTTTTTTATTAATTGAGAGGTTACTATGTCTTTCATGTTAGTTGAGTAATGTGATGAGGCTTTGTTTACAGAATCACCTTGGATTCACTACTCTGTTGAAATTCATTTAAGTTTGAGTCTAATATTAGTCAATTCGTAATTGCTTTTATCAATCCTATAATAAGGTGCTAACTCTTATTTATGTGTCTTTTCATGTGAAATCTGCCTACGGACTCAACCTTTGCATTCCGAAGGGTGCTACAAATGCCCCAAAAAATCCTTTATCGAGTCAACCAACCATAGCAATCGAATAAAAGGTCCCCTGAAAATTTGAAGAATAGGGTTTGGAGCTGATACGAGATTGTATACACTAGTATACACCTAGTGTATACAAAAAATGAGAAAATGGGCTTAAAGATGCTCACTCTTTTTTAAGAAGTCGTATTTTGTTATTTTGGGCCTAAGCTTTTGTGATTTTACTTATTATTATCTCGTTAAAATTAGGATAGGTGGAAGATGGGCTTAAGGCCCAAAGAAATAAATTTCAAAATTCAGTCTAGGACAAGTACAAAATGAGGCAAGAATTGGGCCAAAGGCCCAAAACAAAAATAGGCCCAAGTACTGGCCCAAACGGATAGAAAATCAGGCTTGGGCCCAAATTTCCTTCATTACTTCATTATTTTATATTTGTTTATCTGTCATAACTTGCTGTTAATCTTAAGGTTACTACAATTTAATTTTCCCGATAGATAGTCATTCTTAACTAATTTTTTAAAAATCAACTAATTAAGCATTCACTTCCTCTGACATAAAATATAATCTTATAAGGTATTGTACTTAGGTGATATCTCACTTAGATAGTAGTTTAATATTTCCCCCTTTATTCCCCTTTAAAATGGTTCTAACTGTAAAAATTGCTCAAATCAAATTAAGTTAATATTTAGCCAAATGATTAATTGCCGGATAACCGCATTAGCGAGTGTTCTAGATGCTTTAAAACCCTTCCTAGAACACTAATAAGAACCCTGAACCCCTTTTAAGGTTACATTAGATTTCTGTTTTAGTCTTTTGAAAACAATAGTTTTCTTAATTTTACTTTAAAATTAAGTGGCAACTCTTAAAACTAGTTTAAATTCATTTTTTAAATAAAACAATGGGTTTGCTTTTAATTGCTTAATTTCATGTTACCCATGACTGCTTTCATGAAAGGTATAATGTCTTTGCTTTTTGTGATGGGTGGCAAAAACCCCAAGATCTAGGGGTGCAATTATGGGGTCAGGTGTTAATTTAATGTAGTGGGTATTGTGTTATCACTACACCAAAAGAGATATTTAACGGCAATTAATTTTTCTTGTAGGGCAATATTTATGGCCGCAAAAACTTTTAGCGGCAATTAAACTAATGTCATTGCATTCAGTGTCGCTAAAACCTTTAGCGGCATTTGTTAAGAGTGCCGGTAAAGACTCATATTATTGCCACTAAAAATAAATGCTTCTAGCAGCATTTATTTAGCGGCAATTATTAATCACTTGACATTTATTTACTAGCAATTATTATTGCCGGTAAAACTTTCATCTTTTGTGGCATTTGTTATTATTGATAAATATACAATAATTGTCGATAAAGAAGCTATTTTAGTGGCAATTATTATTGAAACGTAAGTTGTCCATCAATTCACCTTAATTCATATACTTAACTGAGAATTAATTTAACGATAGTAATAAAAAATTTATCAAACTCAAACACCATCAGTTATATGAAACGAGAACAATCAATACATTCACTATCTTGTCTTCTAGCAATAAAAAAAGTATGAATCATCAAAACAAAAGAATGCATTCAAGTTATCAAAAGAATTGAAAATTGGTCAACTATAGACAAACAAAGAGATTTAACCATCATTTATTTTTCCCCTGTAAAACTGCTTGGATCACGACCAATGTCATAGATGATCCGCTGATGACGTTTCAAATCAAGACAAACAATACTTTTCTTTTTCACAATTCATGCAAAGTTTTTCATTTTTCTCTATCATCCTGGCAAAACCACTGTAAAAAGCAATAACTGAAATTAGCTATAAACTTGATTGGATCATGATCAAACAAAGACACAGAATTATACAGAAAGAGATAACCAACAAAATTGAACACTAAGAAAGAAGACCACAACTAAATGCATCAGTATATAGGAATTATTTTTTTGAAATATATGCATAATTCACCCTGCAATAGATACACATATTGAGTTCCACTTAAATTGGTCAGCTCTACATATTATCTAAAACATAAACTAGTTTATCTATAAACATTCACATGGAATTGAGGGATTGATCAACAACATATCTATGAATTTTATGAAAGAGACAATCATACTTGTCATCACACATTTCTCAATTATGAATATTGTCCACAAAAATTATCAATTATTTGTACACACTCTTTTATTATTCCTAAAACTAATAGAATACTATTCAGAGAAGAAGGAAGCAATAATGAAAGAAAAAATGTCCAAGGTTGTAGGCTTAACCAACTCATCTTTTTCTGGATTTTCTTCTCCAAAGAAGCCTTTCCTCACCTAAGGTATACCACTTATAATGCCCATGGCAATTTTGTCTAAATTCTTTTACTACTTCTTTTCTTATGTGGCTTCCTTTTGTGTATCTCTATCAAGATAATCCATTTGCAAAAGAGTTTACTTTTTTTGGTACACTTACAATGTACAAATTTTCTGGATAATGTATAGTTGCAAAAAAACAAACAAATAAAGAACCAGACAGATGGTAAAATTGATTACCTCATGAGAAGAAAGAACTTGTGGCCACTAACAACTTGAGCAGTGCTTATATTGCTTGTTCATTGTCAATATTTGCATAATAAATTTAATAAAAATCAACGCACTAAATGACAAATTTTTCTTGTGAAGCTAAATTTTAAGAACACAAATTTAAAACTTTAGAATCTAATAACCTATCTAGTAGTGCTTCCATTATTTGAAGCCTGGTTAATTCAATAGGAGCATATTTCCACATAGCTTGTCTCATCCATGGTAATTCTGAAACTAGCATTTATTGATTTTTTCTCATCAAAGACATTTCTTCATCCTGTCTTTTGTTGAACTCTTTCAACTAATTTATCTCTTGTTCTAACTTATGTGCATCCTCATGATACAAATCATCAATAACAACATTTCATAAGAATGACTTACTCCCCCATAACAGTGAAGGGGTTGGACCAAGTCCTAAACCATAGACATAACCACTTTTTTCATTTTCCAATACTTGAGAATACATATCTCCTTTGCAAGCAACACTGACAAGTGATTTTTCCTCAGATGTCTCGCCATTACTAAACTTCTCTTTCATCATGTTCTGAGAATAATTAAGACTATAAATTATGACAATATGAATGTTATTTAAGTCACGTGCCATCAATTACTCATACTTTAATCTTATAAAGTCCCCCCCGCCCCCAATTAGTTCAAGTTAAAATTTTCACAACTCAAAGATAAAAAGTGTAAGAAATCTTACAATTGTATTTGGAGACTCTTCATTCAATGGTCTACAATCTTTACATTTTGTATGACTTAATATGTAGACTTTTGCACGTGTAGGATCTATTTTATCTATAGTCTAATCAAGTAAAATTGAAGTAAAATAAATAAGGCATGATCAAAATGAGTTGTAAAATATTATAATAAGTAATATATGTATGACTAACTGTTCATTCATCAAGATTGCTATGCTTTTAGACCTTCCCTTGTGAGGCATATTTTGCTAAGATCTACTAATTCTATTTGCTTGGATACGCTTCAACAATGAGAAAATAAAACATCAATTCTTGTTTGTGCACAAAATAAATAAATTCTTTGAAAGAAAAAGTGAAAGAACTATGTAAAAAGAATGTAATATTGGAAGCATAACTTTTGACTATGAAAGAAGCATATTCAATCTTGATGATTTTCTTATTCATGTTCTTTTTTCGTAAATGAACTTTGGCTTTATGTAGTGGCAGAAGCAACAATAATGGTTCAAGTAGTGGTAGTAGCAGCAATAGTGGAAGCACTAGCAGAAATAGAAATAGTGACAACATTCTAGGAGTAAGTTTGTGTTGTGAAAAAGTCACATTTTAAGATAGTACAACTATTTTTTAGTTCAAAACATATTTTGGATAGGAAAATACAAAGTTACAGAATTCAATAAATCACTATCCTTTGCTTTTTCAGAAATCCAATACAAGACAAGACCACTCCATTGATCTTTTGGTATGTGACTTGTTCTGTTTTATATCAAGGCATATTTCATCTTATATTTGGTCACATACATAGCCTTTAAGTCACATTTATAGTCCTTCCATTTTTTTCTATTGACTTTTTCACGAACTCTTCTCCACGTATTGGATTTAAGAACTTTTTTCTGAAAGAGATAGACAAAAGTTAACCAAAAGATATCATGAATAAAAATAAATGATACTTGTTAAGAATTATAATTTCATACCCTCACAAACTCCACCAATTTTATTTTTTCTTCATCAAACACTCTCCAATCATTTGTATTTAATAATGTCAAATCTGGGGTTCTAGCAATGATGACTAGAAAGCTAGCAAACTTTCGACCCTCTTTTTCAATTGATTGATTATGTCTATTAAACTGCACAACAATTATCTCTCCCGAGGGTAGATTCCAAACATCTTCTAACAAAGTAGGTCCATGAATGTTTTTTGCCTTTGAAGCACCTGAAATAGATTCAGAACTCACTCTATGGAAGTCAACATAGAAAGAATTAAGTACAATTTTCAGATAGATCCATTGAGGAAAATTCATCCCAATTTCAAAAACAATCTTCAGTACTGTATCAATCAAGATAAACAGTGAAGTGGCTCTAATAAAGAAACCAATTTTATTAAATGTCTTTAATTTTGTATCCAATTTTAGAAACAATATTCAAAACTTCACTAATCAAGCAACCAAGAGAGAATACATATTCTCATAATTTTTCAAATGTGTGTTGCTACCAACACTTAAAGGAATAGATTTTTTATTTTAATGTCATCAACTACAGTTTGATATCAAATTGTAATTTGTATACTTAATATCAACAATGGCCAATAATTTAACAAGTATATATATGACATGATGAATGAGTAGAAACCAAGTAATAGTAGCTTCTTCCTTTTTTTGGAATACGTGATAAATCTTCAAACTTGACTAGTTTTATCATCAATAAAACAAGAGAGAACCTGGCTCATTGTTCAGTTCATCAACAGTGCCAATAGAATTGTTATCTTCAGATGTTTGTGGTTGAAAGCAGCTCTGAGCTTTCAATAATACCTGATGACGTCGTTCAGTTATCAATCTGCTACCCGCTCTAGGTTGCATTTTTCGTTCTTCAATCCTAACTACATATCTATTTTTCTTTAAATCTATATAAGGAAAATCAAGAGTACAGATTTGAAGAAAAGAATCACAGAACTAACACCATCCTTACTTAAATTACAAATCAGAATATCCTCCAAGACAGAATCAAGTATCATATGACATTGATATCATTAACCATAAGATGATTTTGTTTATAAAAAATCATAGAATCAGGGAACAAAAACCATCTTGAAGATGATTTATGGCATTTTTACTGATACTAAACCATGTTAGATTTTTCTGGACTAGCATACTAATCAAATGTCTTAGAAGGATCTTATTGTTCAATCTATCTGTGATCTGTCCACTTAGATGTCCAATACAAGGTCTTTAGAATAATGTGCAAATTCCTTTCTATGCCGCTTATTCAGTTACATGAGACACACGTCTTTCAAATACCACACAATTTTGACAAGGTTAACAACGACTGCAAAGTAAGAATACAAGTCACAACTGGCACGAGTTCAATTCCAACATTAAATTATAAAGATACCTAAGTCACAAATATGGGTTAGTATATAATAGCTTCTTACTTCAAGACATCCAATTTTCAATCTTCACTTTCCACTTTCCACATAATAGCCAATGGTCTGAGGATTAACTTTGTAAGCTTAATGAAGGGAGTGAAATTGATACTCATTAATTCCTCTCTATTTAAATTTTTTTTGTTACTTTCCGTTTAGTCTGTTTTTTGTTCCTAAACGAATGTCTCTATCAACTCTTTAATTTTAATTTTCCACATGAGCATGTTAAAAGAACATACCACAAGAGATTTTGGTATATTCCAAGTCAAGTCAAAATCAAACAAATAAATTATGTCATGTAAAAAATCATCTGCTCCATTTACTAGGAATAACAATAAGAACTTAAATTGTTTGACATATTAGCCAAAAGCACATTTCCTGTCCTTGGAATTTTGTCATGTAAATCCACTTCTTTTCTATCAACTCTTAACGATCTAACAGCAACTCATGGTACACTATTGTTTCACTCTAAGATATAGAGAATTTTAAATCATCTTCTAGAGCTAAGTACAGAAGGAAAAAAATCTAATTAATATATACAGGTTTTCTTAGCTATGTTTGTCATGGCCCAAAATTCAAAAAATGGGGTTAGAGTTGGGCATTATTCATCATCTAATAATTGTTAGAGAAAGACGCTATAGAGAGATAAACACATTCAAAGAGTTGATCTCATAGTGTTCTTTATTTAGGGGTTGAGACATTGAAGGCGAGTTGCCTCACATTTCAATTGGGGATTTGAAGTGTGTGTTCTAATTTAGTAATATATTTTTTGTTACTTCATTTCCTTTTTATTAATTTCTAGAAATGTGGGTGTAATTCTTGTATGAAATTAGGGCTTTTGTGCTAGAAATAGACAAGGCTACTTGGGTGTTTGATTAATTGCTTTATTGCTTTTGTAATTCCTTCTTTCCATTTTGATTTCATGAAATAGGTTCAATCTAGTTTTCATGTTTGCATTCATAGGTTAAGATTGCATGCTTAACATTAGCTTATGATTTTCGTGGATTGCTTGAAAACAGAGCTCGTGAAGTGGAGAATTAGTTTGATAATCGTATATTAGCTTTGAATCTTGAACTTTGATAGAAATATGAAAGTTTAGGGTTACATGGTTGGGTTCAAGGCTTCCTTCTAAGAGAGTTCTAAGTTAAGGTAGTGGGTTATTTTATAATTGTGTGATTGAGACTGAATGGAGATATCGCAATCAAACACTTTGAGATCGAAAGATAATTAACGTAATTGATGATGACCTAGCCTACCCATTAGTGATTGAATGATTGTGGATTTAATTGAAATGGATCATTGATTGTTGATTGAATCTCAACTTTTCCCTATTCCCATACATCCCTTGCTTGATATCATCTTTGCCCCTGTTTGTAGTTTAATTTAAAAATTCGTCTTTTATTTGATATTTTTGTAGTATGTATGTCTAGGTTCAAACTAGTATCTAGTTAGACTTTATATTTTACATTGTCATTACATTGTTTCTTGTTAGATACTACCCTGACTCTTAGTTGGGTATTTTTATTGACGGCAACCGCTCATTCTTTTAATTAGTTTTGAAGGGTGATTTGAGCGTTATCAAAAATGGCACCATTGTCAGGGAATAATCAGGCATATTGAATTGATTTAAGATTTTTAGTTTAGTTCTTTCTATCTAGATTGCGAATAATTGTCTTTATCTTCTTTAGTTTTTTTTTTTATGGTTGTTTGTGATCATTACATCTTTGGGAGTGGTATGCCCACCATCGACCCATCGCCTTTGAGTGTGTCAAATTTGATAAGTCAATTGAGGCTCAGGGACGTGAGAAAAAGCTTAGTTGGGGCGAGAAATCCCTATGCCTTCTCTCTCAAAAAATGGAAAGGTTTAGAAAAAGGTACCTAACTCAGTGTTATGGCATGGTCGAACTCAAATTTGAACTTGCTACTCTGAGGGATGAGGTGAGATAAATAGTGAGGGTGAAAAATCCTCGTTATCCAATGGCCGAAAAGAGAGAAGAAGAGTTTCATGACTTGCACCTTGCTTGGTGTAATAAGACGTTTCAAGTCATTTTCAAGGATGAATGGTTTGAAATTGAGCGAATCGAAGAGATGGAGGTACATATAGAAGATATCTTGAGCTTGTGCAACAAATCTAAAGCAATAACAATTCAAGATGACAAAAATAAGTGGCATGATACTTGAGTTGCAAGAAAAAGCCAAAAAGATCATAAATGGAAACTTTATTTCATGCGAAATCGAGGGTGTCACACTATTGAGGGCCGCAAATCATTAAGATCAACATTTAAGTGGGCAAATGACCCTCCCATCCTTATCTTGCCCAAGGTTCCAAAATGGAAGAATGATGCAAAGTTGGGTAAGAAATGCAAGTCTTCAAAGTGGAGAGATTAGGTGGAACACTTTATGCTCTCTCGCACTCCCCATACTCTTTGGAGTGAAATTAACCTCAAGTTGGGGAGAGTGTTCATTTTCTCGAAGTGGAAACACAAAGGGTGATGTACCCAGCATCGCGCCATGATGTTAAATTGTGCGCTTGATGGGAGGCACCCCATTGGTATCTAGCATAGTTTAATTTTAATTCTTTACTTATTTGATTAGGTTTAATTTGTGCTTTTGACTAATACTCATGATTTTGAAGTGTTGGAGTTAATTTGAACAGGTTTGGAGGCATGAATCTTGAAGAAAACAAAGTCTGGGGCAAAAACCCCATGGGAAAATGACTTGGGAAGCATTTTGGGTGTCTAGGCTTGCCCAATGAGACAAGGCGAACTCCCAAGAAACCCCTGAGTTCACCCAATCAGACAGTGAGCAACTTGAAAAAATGGCCTCAGGATTCGGAAAAACGAACATCAGTTCGCTTAAGCGAAGTTTGCAAAAGTGGCTTCCTCTCGGTAAAGCAAATTTTGCTTAAATGGAGGGGCACTAACTTAAGTGAACCTTGTATTTCCTCAGAGGTTGCAAAAGCAACCAAACTTTGCTTAAGAGTAGGTATGCAGTTCCAAAGGCAGAGAGGCATAATTCAAACGGATAAAAGGCTTAAAATAAAAGGTCCAACCTCTCATTCTCCCTTTTCAGTTATTCAAAACCAATTCCAAACTCTTGGTCTTCATTGTGTAGTCATAATACAGTTTGTTTCTCTCACTATTACTCTCTTGAAGTGCTAATATTTTTTGTTATTATTGATCACTTTGTTGAAAGTTGGGGGTAGCTATTGGGTAGTAACGTCTCTAACTTGGGGGGGCTTAAAATTGCTATTATGTTGGTTTTCATGAACCAAGGTACCCCTAGGTGTAACATGGCTTATAGGACCCCGAGAGGCCCCATATAAGCCACTAAGCATTCATAACATTAGAAATAAAATGAAAATACTTGGAAGACAATTTCAATACATGAAAGTTTATAAAGCAAAGTGGAAGTCTAAACACTTTTCTCATTAGCCATCTAGTACATAAGAGTGAAATTGGGCCTAGCCCATACAACATGTCCAAAACTGAAAGTAAAAAAGAAAACTGAAACAATGAAAATTCATCCTCGAAACATGAGGACTCACCAAAGCTCAAAATCTCTCAAATCAACCTCTATAGGAACCCTGAATGTCAGACCCTACATTTGGGGAAATGTAGGCAAGAGTATGTGTTAGTACAAAATATGTACCAAGTATGATAGCCATGCATATAAACATTTAAATCATGATAAAATAGGACATTTCATGAATTGCAATGACCAAACTAAAACATGATATAAAAGGGTTCAGAAGAAAAAAGTCATAAAGCATGGTCAATGCAAACTAACATCTTTAAGTCCTTTGAACACATGTGAGATACTTCTTGAATTAACCTTAGTTCATTATTATTATGGTAAGTAGCCTTAACTGAAATAGAAACCATGTGATCTATAACACCATCCCTCGGTGTCTCCCACACCAAAAAGGGTTGTCCTACTTGCCAAGGTAAGGACCATGAACCTCTAGCTATTGTGGATCCACTAGCTAATGTCTATCTAGTCACTCATCCTATGGGGGCACACAGGTAAGGGATAAGAAGGTTGCTTCTAGAAACCCGACCTCTACTCACGGGAGAGCTTCCATCTCAATATCCTCTCGGTGCTAACCATAAATCCACAGAATAGTCATTTTCTTACTTGTTCTCACGTCATCTTGCCAATCCAAGATAGGTCATAAGTCATTCATGGAAAGGTATCATTCAATAAATAGTTCAAGCTAGGTTTCATTAGGAGAGCTCCTTATCTTTAATTCATTTATGTGACAAGACCTTTCGACCTTAGAATCCTTACTATGTGAAAAAACCTTTCACAATCATACTTTCATATGTATATGGGAAAATCCTTTCAACAATACAACAAAAAAATTATCATTGATACTTCACTCTAAAAGGATCATTAAAACATTTACATAAATCTCATAAGAATGTGCTTAATTTCATAAACTCTTCATTCGTAATCCAAAACTCACATCATATCATCATAATTTGAAAAACATGAGAATTACATGGGTTCATGGGGAATCATCATAAAACCATAGAATTTCATCAAATCATGCATAAGATATCATAACTCAATCAATTAAATTAATAATCAAGACAACCCATAATATAGAAGAAAAACCCTAACTCAATTGGGGATTTCTAACTTTGAAAGTAGGAGAATTTGGGAACTCCATGAATGGAAGGAATCCATGGATGAAAAATATCATACCTCAATGCCAAAAGCTTTCCTTCAATGGTGGAATTGGAGACTTGCCTTGAAACCCAAGGTTGAACCCTTCTTCTCAAAATATCTAGAGAGAAA
The DNA here is from genome assembly GCA_037074985.1 of Solanum bulbocastanum. Lineage (NCBI taxonomy): Eukaryota > Viridiplantae > Streptophyta > Magnoliopsida > Solanales > Solanaceae > Solanum > Solanum bulbocastanum. The sequence goes on from CM073608.1 coordinate 29,046,905, forward strand.
TATTTTGGAGCGGAAGAACTTGATCTTCTTTGGTAAATTTAAGAGAATGACTAGAATGGGTTGAGTTTGGGGTTAAAAATAATTATATATAGGCTCTAGGTATGGGTAAAATGGAATAGTATCATAGTAAAATAATTTGGGAAACACCCAGTTGACCCTGGCTTACAGCTGATGCGAAGCTCCAAATGGAGGTCCACACGAGCTGTCAAGGATCACACAGGCTATGGTGGCTGTCGTGGTCCTTGATTAGTGGCTTGGGGAAACCCCCTAAACTCTTGACTCACCTCAAGACCTACACCACGAGCCGCCTTGTCCCTCATGACCCATGAAGGTGGCTCATGAGAAGGGATAGCCTTGGAGTGGCTATTACTTCCCCTTCACAGGCACCACCACAAGCTGTCTAGGTGCTCGTAAAAGGGGAGCTATTTTTGGTCAGGCACTGTAAGCCTTCATGAGCCTCACCACGCCTCCTGGTGCCCTTCACGACCCGTCTAGGCCTTCGTTAAGGGTGACTTGGCCCAACTTTGGCTGGTGACCTCTCACTTGATCCCTTCCCTAGCCAAGGTAAGGACCATGAACTTCTACCTATTGTGGATCCACTAGCTAATGTCTATCTATACACTCATCCTATGGGGGAAAATAGGTAAGGAATAAGAATATTTCTTCTAGAAACCTGGCCTCTTCTCGTGGGAGAGCTTCCATCTCAATATCGTCTTGGTGCTAAGAATAAATCCCACTGAATAGTCATTTTCTTACTTGTTCTCACTATCAATGGAAGGGCACGTCATCTTGCCAATCCAAGCTAGGTCATAAGTCATCCATGGAAAGGTATCATTCAATAACCAATCTAAGCTAGGTTTTATTAGGATAGCTCTTTATCTTTGATTCATTTAAGTGAGAAGACCTTTCAACCTTAGAATCCTTACTATGTGAGAAACCCTTTCACAATCATACTTTCATGTGTATATGAGAAAATCCTTTCAACAACACAAAAACAACAACATTATCATTGATACTTCACTCTCAAAGCATCCTTAAAATATTTACATAAATCCCATAAGAATATGCTTAATTTCGTAAATTCTTCATTCATAATCCAAAACCCACATCATATCATCATAATTTGGAAAACATCAAAATTACATGGGCTCATGGGGAATCATCATAAAACTATAGAATTTATCAATTCATGCATAAGAGATCATAATTCAATCAAATAAATTAATAATCAAGAGAACCCATAATATAGAAGAAAGCCCCTAACTCAATTGGGGATTTCTAACTTTGAAAATAGGTGAATTTGGGAACTCTGTGAATGGAAGGAATCCATGGATGAAAATTATCATACCTCAATGAAAAAAGTTTGCCTTCAATGATGGAATTGGAGACTTGCCTTGAAACCCCAGGTTGAACCTTTCTTCAAATTTCTGGAGAGAGAAATATTTTGGAGAGGAAGAACTTGATCTTCTTTGGTAAATTTAAGAGAATGACTTGAATGGGTTAAATTTGGGGTTAAAATACTTATATAGAAGTCCTAGGTATGGGTAAAATGACATAGCATCATAATAAAATAATTAGGAAAACACCCAACTGACCCTGGTTTACAGCTAACGCGAACCTACATAAGCTGTCAAGGATCACACGGGATGTGGTGGCAGTTGTGGTCCTTAACCAGTGACCTGGGGAAAGCCCTAAACTCTTGACTCACCTTACAACCCACAGAACGACCAATCTTGTACTTCACAACTCGTCTAAATAGCTCGTGAGAAGGGATAGCATTGGAGTGGCTACTGCTTCCCCATCACGGGCACCACCACAAGCCATGGTGGCCATAACGAGTCGTTTAGGTGCTCATGGGAAGGGAGCCCTTTTTGTCTAGGCAATGTGAGCCTTCACGAGCCTCACCACTCCTTGTGGATCCCTTCATGACCCGTCTAGGCTTTCATGAAGGGTGACTTGGCCCAGTCTTTGGCTGGTGACATCTCACTTGATCCTTTCCTTAGTCCAATAGATTTTAAGGTGTTACATGGGCTAAATTGTTTGTTTAAATTGTTAAATGCATGTGTGTTGGCTGATTAAAAAGTATTTGGGGATATTTTTAGTACCCATTTCATGATCTAATTGTTGAAATTAGTTTTAGCACCATGTGTTTAATAGAATGCCCTAATGAACTCTAAAATGATTTCTGAAACTTTTTGTGCCGAAATGATTGAGTTTGTGGGTTGCTTGTTTGTTTGTTGTTAATTTTACACTGATGGTAGTTTATAGTCCGTGCTAAATTTTCAAGTCAAAACTCGCTGTTCATATTGAAGGGGGCGACTGTTAGCTTTTGCGAACAGGCCAACACTTAAGCGTTGTTTGCTTATGTGAACCCCTTAGCTTTTACAATTACCGCTTTAGCGGCCTTATGGCCACTTCGGTGATGTTTTCTTAAGTGAATTGAGCATCACTTTTGCGATATCTAGGGCAGTTTCTTGCCAGTGTAAATTTTTCAGAATGCTTCTTTTGGTTCTAATTTGAGTTCAAACCATTTTCTTTGACTTCTAATTATCAAATAACATTGTTTAACAGATAATTCACACACTCATATTATATTGTGATTTACAAATTCTCACAAGAGAAGAATGGTACAAGAACTCAGGTTTGAAGGGGAAGTAGTGGTCGACTATGACCAATATCGATTTGTCTCTCTCCAAGCACAAGAGATTTATTATGTTGATCTGGTGAAAAAGAAGCTACTTTTGGAGAGAGGCATATCGCTTGATAAGTTCAAGAAACACTTTTAACTTTCTACCAAAGGTTTTTGGAATCCAGTTGGATATGCTTTGCAGTTGAACCTTGCAAGGGAAATGAACAATGGGTTCGGAAGTTTTATGCCAACCTTATGGAGACCGATATGGCATCAAAGTTGTTCACTATCTAGGGCAAGGTTATTGATTATGGGCAAGAAGTAATCAATCTGGCATATGGGTTACTCAACCATGATATCAAGGCCTTTAATGACAAAGATTGTTAGTAGGATGCTTGGCTAGCTTCAATGCTATGTCTAGGCTGAAATGTTCCATAGGCCACCACAAAGGCCAAAATTTTTTATTCACATCTGACTGTGGAGGCAAGGACATAGATATCGATAGTATGCAACCATATTTCCCCAATTGGGAACATTAGCAACATTCTGGTGTTGCGAGCTTAGCTAGTGGCTTGTGTGCTTAATGATGTCCCGCTCAATATAGGCTATTTAATTGTGAATGACTTTTGAGAGTTTGAAATGCATGATAGCCTTTCTCTTGTTTTCCATCTATGATCATAAAGCTTTGCAAACGGGTTGAGGTAGAGATACTTCTGAGTGATACTTGGATGGAGCCCAAAATCCTATTGATCCAGATGCGTGGTGAGGTCTCGGTGGTGAAAAGCAAAAATGGGAAGATGGACTCTACTAAGTCTGTGCATGTGGAGGATGACTCTCTTATGCCTCCAGTTGTTGGTCCATTTGAGTCTTTAGCAAGTGAGTTGTGAGTTGTGAAGGAGATCATGGAAAAGCTTCCCCAAGGGCCGGGTGAATTATATGCAGTGCCTAGATCTTATATGTCTCAAAGTAAGTTTGATGCCTACTTGGTTAATCAAAGGAAGTAGAAATCTCAACTTGCAAATTTGGAGAAGGTATATGCTAGCTTGACCCAGTCACATGATGAGTTACACATCTCACACGGTAAAATGAAGAAGCGGGAGAAGATTCGAGACAAGTTCTTCACTCGAATATGAAAAGGGATAAAAGGCCTTTGGAAAGTGTTGAAGCTGAATGAGACACTCCTGACTTATAAGCCTGATGAGGAAGATGATGAGTCGGCTACATGGAGCGATGATGATGGAGATAAAGATAGTGATCCATTGAGACTGATGGAGAGGATTGAGGCAGTGTGTTTATTGTGTTTCACTCTTAATGCCTTGAAGAAGGGGAAGTATGAGTACTCGTAGCTTGTCTATTTGAGAACCATTCTAAAGGCTCAATGAAAATGCCTCAATTTGCCCAATGATAGACAGGGTGACTAATTTATTAAGGAAAAATCATCATTTTGTTGAGTTTTGTTGTCTTGGTGATGTTTTGATATGAGGTTGTGACTTGTTCGGTACTAATAGATTTAGTCAAGCCTTGTGAGTATAACATGAGCACCCCTTCAATAAGTTTGTAAAAATGAATGATTTTGTGACAATAGGTTGACTCTTTTTGTAACTCCAAGTTACTAAGTCGTGATTGTGAAATGACTCTTTTGTTCTTGACTAGTAAGTGAAATCAAGTCATCTTGAGTAGCTTCATGCCATGTGTGGTGAGTCTTTGTGAATAATGGCTTTTTTCACTTGTGTTAACTAGAACTTGCCCGGTCGGTCTTCAAATGTTGATCTTGATTGAGTTTGATTGGAGAAATGATCTTGGGCTTTCTTTGATTTTTCATGAAGTCCACATTGCCTAAAAGTCCCATCATTGCACTAAATGTTTTCTTAGTTATCCCCTTTGAGCCTTGTCATTTTATTGGCAACCACATTACAAGCCTTGAACCTTTTTGGAAAGTAACCTTCTTTTGAACCCATTCCCTCCTTGAACTTAAGAATCATGGAAATTGAGGGTAAAAGCCTAAGTTGGGGGAGGGGGGTGGGGGTGTTATGGGAAAATCATTGATGTATGCTTACCACATGAGGGCTTGATAAAAAAAAAGAGCTAAGAATGGAGGAAAAGTTCATAGAAAGTAATGAAGAAAAAGTTGTGAAAAAAATGCAAATAAATGTGAGATTTGAATCCTTCAAAAAAATTGAAAAGGGTTGCTTGTGGTCATCTTGAAAGAAAAAATAAGAAAAAGGATGTGAAGTGTGCATTGAGTTGAAAAGTGAAGAAAAGTGGAAAAGTTTTTGTGTAGTGTTCAAGGAGGGTGTAGTCACTTGTACCTAAATGATATCCTAACCTTCCCTAAGCCTACATTACAAGCTTGACAAAGTCCTTTGAGATCTCCAATTGAACGAAATTGAGTTGATGTTGATTGAAAATATGGGCAAGTCTATAGTTTGGCATTTGTGTTCATTAGATGATTTGTTTTGAGTGTGAGTATTTGTATTATTGTCCCTTGTGTTGTGAATATTTGTGTGTTTAAGTTGGGGGTATTGATGAGTGGCAATTGACACTCATTTAGAGCTCCTTTCTTATGATTTTGTGGCACTCAAAGTATAGAAAGAGACTAATTATGCTTTGAATTATGGTTCTTAAGGTTCTTTGATGTTAGGAGAGGAAATGCTGATCAAAAGTGGATTTGAAATTCAAAAAAAGAAAAAACATGGCAGAAAATAAGTCTCAAGTATCTCACCTGTGAAGCACTAGTTCGCTTCTAGTCAACAAAGTCAACTGCTTGCTTAAACAAGGACACAACGTTTTCTTCTGCGAACAGGGACAAAAGGGGGGAGGTCGCTTAAGCAAACTGAAGTTCACTTATATGAACCTTCTGTCGCTTTTGCGAATCCCACCTCTTCAGATAGGGGCAGAATTCAAAATTCTCAAGCTTTGGACCCAAAATTCAGAAAATGGGGTTAGAGTTGCGCATTATTCATCATCCAAGAATTATTAGAGTGGGTATATTGTATATAGATAAACACATTCAGAAAGTAGATCTCATAATGTTCTTGATTAAGAGGTTGAGACATTGAAGGCGAGTTGCCTCATATTTTAATTGTGGATTTGAAGTTTGTGTTTAGTAATATCTTTTGCCTTATTTCATTTCCTTGATCTTAAAATGTGGGTGTAATGCTTGTATGAAATTGGGGCTTTTGTGATAGAATAAACAAGGCTACTTGGGTGTTTGACTAATTGTTCTATTGCTTTTGTAATTCCTTGTTTTCATGTTAATTTCATGAAATAGGTTCAATCAAGTTTTCATGCTTGAATTCATAGGTTAAGAGTGCACGATTAACCTTATCTTCCAATCTTCATGGATTGCTTGAAAATAGAGCTTGTAAAGTGGAGAATTAGATTGATAATTGCATGTTAGCTTTAAATCTTGAATTTGAGATCAAAACATAAAAGTTTAGGATTCAATTGTTGGGTGCAAGTCTTCCTTCTAAGAGAGCTCTAATTAAAGGTAGTGGGTTATTTTATAATTCTGTGATTGAGACCGAAAGGAGATATTACAATCAAACGCTTTGAGATCGAAAGATAATTAGCGTAATTGACAATGACTTAGCCTACCCATTAGTGATTGAATGATTGTAGATTGAATTGCAATGGATCATTGAGTGTTGATTGAATCTCAACTTTTTCCAATTCCCACACATCCCTTTCTTGATATCGTCTTTGACCCTGTTCGTAGTTTAATTAGAAAATCACCTCTTATTTTATATTTTTGTAGTTTATATGTCTAGGTTCAAACTAGTATCTAGTTAGCCTTCATCTTTTCAATTGTAGTTACATTGTTCCTTTTGGGATTTGACCCTAACTCTTAGTTGGGTATTTTTATTGACGACGACTGCTCACTCTTTTATTTAGTTTTTGAGAGTGATTTATGCGTTATCAGAAATGTCAGTCGTGCTCACCTATGTCGTTCAGCAAGTCACCAATCGTGCTTTAGCTCTCCTTTTTTTTGCTCCGGGCTTCAGGTGTTTGACCAATATTCGGTGGTTCCAATTGAGTCTGATTTTATCATTCAGCGAGTCACCAATCATTACCTTTTTTCCCCTTTTGAACTTCCATTTTGTCATCTGACACTGTCAAATTTGGCGACGTTAACCTTATTCATCTCTTGCATTCGGCGCATCAGCATTTCTCCATGACTTCGCCAACCAACCTTGAGAAATAATCCTAGTGCACTGTCAATTTGGGAGATATTGTGCTTGTTAGGCGATTTGCCCTTGTTGTTTGGCAATCACCAAAGTGTAGTATTACACTTCTTCTTACATATTTTTTCATTCTTTCAAACATTTATCCTTGATTTGTCCTTTAGCCGTCATAGCTGTAAATCATTAAGATATCATTAGAATAGGACATAATTAGGCATTGAGGACACTAATTATTGAGCTCAATTGGCCTCAAATAATTTCAAATCTACCACTCTTAAACACCTCTAACTTAAACTTTTGTTTGTCCTTAAGTAAATCAATAATACAATTAACTCAATAATGGTGTCTACAACAGTACTCAATAAGATCTAACTCTCAACAACATGCTACACTCAATCATGATCAAAAGGCTTCAAATGATGTCTAGCCGGTTTCAACTCAAGATCACTATAGCTTCTTTTCTAATGCAAGACCATGTTCAATGAATGCATTCAAGTGCCCTCACATCAAGAACGATTCAATGCTCTCACAAAGAAAATCAACAAAGAAATAAATAATCAATACAACTCTCACACTCCCAAAAGAAAAACACATGCAAGCTTCATCCCATAGCTTTGCCCATATTTTTCAATTATCACACAACCTAGTTCATGCAATATCTCAAAAGCCTTTAAGGCTTGCCATAGGGCTGAGGGTTAAGGTGTGGTCAATTTGTCTTAGTGACTTCACTTTTTCATAGCATTGTTGTAATCATCTTCACCCTTTTTGCAAGTTCTTTTTTCTTTTCATTTGAGAACTCAAACTTTGATTTTCACTCACTTTATTTGGAATCCCCTTTATTATATTACTTCATTTTTCTTTGCATTTCCATTTTTCAAAACCTTTTCATCAAAATAATTATTTCTCTTTTTTTATAAGGTGGAGTTCCTTCTTTTTGTAACAACTTCAAAGTTGAGTCTCATTTCATCTTTCTTTGTGCTTCACTTGACCTTCATTCCTCCTTTTCCACACCCCCAACTTAGGCTTTTGTCCTAAGTTGGCTATTCAAATATAACAATGCTTCAAAAATGATTTCAGGTGAGAAGGTAGGAACAATTTGGCTGAAGAGGTTTTATTTTGGTTTTGTCAACAAATGGCTTAGGCTAAAATGGTGCCAAAATGGATGTACACCCTCACAAGGTAGTCACAAAGGCTATGAGAATTTGGGTTCCCTCTTAGAATATTTGCCCAGGATCACGCCTTACAATCACCAAGGTTTAAACAATTAGACTAACAAGGCAAATTCTAGCATTTCACAGACATACTTTCAAGTAATAACTCAATACACATGGCACTTCGAAATAAACTCATTTAGCACATCCCAAAAAAATCAAAAGCATAAGTGTGATGTTCCTTTCAAGGCTCACATCACAATGCAGCTAGTCAATAAAAGATTCAAATAGATTACTCAAAAGAACACTCACATCAAATTCATTCTCGCAACACAAACACTATACACCATGCTTATCATGAGTACTATTCAAGACATCAATATTGAACACAATAGATCCTCGAATTATTATCAATGAAAACTCAAGCATTTCATAATTTTTAGAACTCATGAGGGTAGTTGGAAAATTAAGTGGATGAGGCTAAGAGAGAACACTAACTGACACACTATCAAACAAACAAACACATCGAAAAGGGAAAGATTGTCATATGTGCTTTCATCCCAACAAAATTTAAAATACAGTGTCCTCAATGCAAAGAAATGACATGAGTAAGTGTAGATAGAGGAACTCCTTGAACGATTTTAGAATGCAGTTTGCCGACTCATTTGGTGGATCGCCAAACCAGAGTTGTCCATTGTCTGTGCCTGTAGCTTATGAGAATTTAGCCTCCAATTCAGCGGGTTGCAGCATGATCGCCTAAAGTTAATGGGTGAGCCACTGAACGTCCTTTTTCATCAGTGAAAGTTCCAGTGTATCCTCTAATTTGTGCCCCTTAATTGGTGAACAACATCTGGTCCGCCCAATCATATTGGCATTTCACCATATTAGGGATACAGTCCGCCAAAATGGATAGTGTGCACCTAAATTTGAGCATCCCATTTAGGTGAACTAACTAGAGATTCATATTGCAGCTTTGGCAGATCGCTAAGTTCCTCTCTCAATCACCAATATTCTCGAAATCTCTGCACAAGTGACCCCCGCATTATTGAAAACAACTAACACTTGGGTTGCCTCCCAAGAAGTTCATGATTTAACATCGTGGCAGGACTTGGATATGCCTTCAAGCATCATCCTAGTACACCAATTCAACAACTCACATGTCAAGACCTTAAGTATACCTTCATTTCTTAACCATTGACTTTGAATCTCACCCCCTATGTATCTTCAATTTCAATTGCTCCATTTCCATACACTCTTGTGATTTTGTACAGACCAGTCCACTTGGAATTAAGCTTGTCTGAAAAGATTTTCAACATTGAATTGAATAGTAGGACTAGTTATCCCACTCTAAACTCACGAGGCAAGATATTTGATCATGCCACTAATTGACCTTCTCTTTATAAATAATGGAGTTTTAATATTCTTGCAGCTAAAATTAATGTAACTCAAGGATTTGATGCACGTGATTCTTGGAAGCCAAATCCCAATTTAGGGCTATCTTTTTCAATGTCCATAAGGCTTTGTGCTCTAACTCAACCGAAAAATGACAAGCCTTCCCAAATACTAACTTGTAGGGAGACATACCAATAGGAGACTTGAATAATGTGGAATAGGCCGAAAGTGCATCATCAAGCTTGCTAGACAAATTGGCACGAGGACATTTACCGTTTTGGCTAAGATCCTCTTATCTTTTGATTTGACACCTCAACTTGTCCGCTAGATTGCAGATGGTACGACATTGCAACTTTGTGATTGAATCCATACTTTGATAGAACTGCTGCAAATTGACGGTTGAAAAGATGTGAACCTCCATCACTTATAATGGCCCTTAGTGTCCCAAACCTTGTGAAAATATTTTTCTTGAGAAACTTTGTGACACTTCTTACTTCATTATTTGGTAATACCATGGCTTCCACCCATTTATAGATGTAGTCAACTGCCAAAAAAATGTATTTATTCCCAAATAAGCTAGAAAAGGGCCCATAAAATCAATCCATTAACCATCAAATAACTCAATTTCAAAGATTTATGACTGTTAATTCATGTCTCCAAGAGAAACTCCCATGCATTTGACATTGGATACAACATTTGCAAAGGCATGAGCATCCTTAAAAAAGGTGGGTCAATAATAGCCACATTGCAAAACATTGGACACTGTAAAGATGTCTTCATGATGACCACCTGCAGGCAAAGCTTGACAGGCTTCTAGTATTTCTTCCACTTTCACTTCAGGTATACAACGCCAAATAATATTATCAGCACACTCTCTAAATAGGAAAGGTTCATCCCATATATACTTTTTGGCATCAAATAAGAATTTCTTCTTTTGATGGCTACTCAAATTATCAAGTAACAGCCCACATATAGTGAAGTTTACAAAATTAACATACGAAAGAACCGAGGGTGTAGAAATTACCATTTTCAATTCATCAGGGAAAGCATCATCAATATCTTTCTACTCAATCACTTTAGCATCCGCTTCTAGTCTTGATAGGTGGTCAGGTACTTGATTTTTATAGCCCTTTCTATCTTTCACTTCAAAGTCAAATTCTTGAAGAATGAGAACCTATCGAATCAGTCTCTGTTTTGTATCTTTCTTTGTCATTAAGTATCGTAGGGCTAGATGATCAGTGTGCAGAATCATTTTGGTACCCAATAAATAGGCTCTAAGCTTTTCAAAGTCATATACAACAGCTAGCAACTCTTGTTCAACCACAATGTAATTCTTTTGAGCACAATTCATGGTGAATATAGCATATATAATAAATGGGATGAATAAAATTATTTTTCCATTGTCCAAGAACAGACCCTAGTGCCAATCCACTAGCACCGCACATCATTTCAAAGGGAAATTCCAATCAGGTGTTGTGATGATAGGAGCCGAGATGAGTTTCTCCTTTAACATCTTGAAAGCATCCAAACATGCATTATCAAAAACAAATGTACAAAGGATAGAGATTTTAGAGAGTTCCGTTTTTGAGTTTAGAAAGTTCTCTTTTGAGAATAGAGTTGAGAGTTTTTAGAGCACTTTACATGTAAAGAACACTTTTCTAGCTTGTGGGATTTTGCAACTTGGAGTTTGAATTTGATAAATTGAAGTTTAATCCAAAGTGGGTTTACGATTAATTTTTTTATTTCAAGTTATCCATGTCTCCTTTCATGGAAGGTATATTTTTTTGCTTTTTGTGATGGGTGGCTAAAATCCCAAGATCTACAGGTGCTCAAACGAGGTTGGGTGTTGATTTAATGTATTGGGTATTATGCTATACTTTGTTTTGTTGTTGTTCATACATGAATTTGGTCTAATTACCATGGGTTTAGCTTAAGGTTTAAGGTTGCAAACTTGATTTATACTTTCGATCTACGGTTGATGCTCAAAAGAGATTAATTGGAGTGGGTAATTAGTTTAATACTAGAAATTAGGTTTAATGTTTGTGACTTTCTTGTAAAAGAGATTATGGGTCGAATCTATTTGTCATATTCTTGAAAGAGAGAACAGAGTAAGGTATTGGGTTTCTTAGATTGGCAATTAGATGAGACCGAAAGGAGATTCTATGCATCGATGCTTTGAGATCCAAAGATGATTAGTGTCAATAAAGATGACTTAGCCTATTCATGAATGTTCATCACTATAGAGCAGCACAATTACCCCTATGTGACATCGATTGCCAATCTTGGCACCCCTAGATTGCATGTTAACTCTTGGTTTCATCTATACTTTAGTTCAATTGCAATAATTGATAACCAAAGCTTTATATTAAGTTAGTGGTATCATCCACCTAATTGTTCTTACCCTTACAAATTAGCTAAATTGAAGTTCTAATTTCTTGATAAGGAATTCTCCACAATATACCATTCCCTGTGGATTTCGACCTCGACTCTTCGTTGGGTTTTTACTGACTATGATCGCTCACTTTTTAAATTGGTTTTGGAGAGTAATTTGAGCATTATAAAATGGCTTCAGGTGTTCACCCATTATTCGTGATCCAGATTGAGTCTGGTTTTCTCATTCGGTGAGTCAGCAATCATCACAATTGTTTGCCTCTTGAACTTTCATTTTATCATTTTACGTTGTCAAATTCAATGACTTTTACCCAGTTTGCCTCTTGCATTCGGCGCATCACCTTTTTTCTCCATGACTTAGCCACCAACCTTGAGAGATAATCCTAGTAACTGTCAATTTGAGCCATATCATGCTCATTAAGTGATTCACCCTTTTTGTTTGGCGATCACCAGAGTGTAGTTTTACACTTCTTCTTACATTTTTGGCCATTATTTCAAACATTCATCATTTTCTTGTCCTTTAGCCTTCGTATCTTCAAATCATCAAGATATCATTAGAATAGGACATAATTAGACATTAAGGACACTAGTTATTGAGCTAAATTATCCTTAAATGAGTGCAAATCTACTAATCATTAGTAGATTTAGGAGTTGAAGGGTAGTTATAGGACTTAGAAATAGGGTAAAACGATATTGTATATGTATTTAATGCAGAGGAAAAGACCCATATACCCTTAAAAATAACTTACAGATGGTTTCTACGATTTGGACCTACTGTCTGTAGGACTCCCTATGGCCGATACTAGTCAACTGTAGAACCAACTTCAGAAACACAAAATTCATCTTACTACCCACGAGATCTTTCTATGGTCCATCTTAATTCTTACGGTCTGCAAACCCCATCTGTAAAACCAAATTTCAAGTATAAAATTTCACCAAGTCTGAAACACCAATATGAAATCTATCAACGACTTGTCAACTTTCCCATGGCTCGTCCTACTCATTCGTAGGTCAAACTTCATAAACTTGAATTTGCCAAATCTCAAACTAATTCCTATGGGTGTCATCTATGACTCGTAGAAATTCCTATGAGCCGTAGACTGGTCTGGTAGGACACAACCAGTAGCCATAATGTGACCTTTTCTTTCAAACTTTGGCTTTCTAATTTCTAAGTTGTTACAATCTCTTCCCCTCGGGAATATTAATCTTCGAATGGGACTCAATCTAGCATGAATAAAGTAGGAGAGAAACTAACAACCCAACATGAATGCAAATCTCATAAAAATGCACATAAACTTGGAGATTCACTCTAAGCTAAATCATAAAATGAAGAATCAAGTTTTTCATGACCATGCATGCATATGGAAATATGTGAATGACAAAAATGCATGAATTCGAAAGGATGAACTGTGGGGAAATAAAACCTCAAGTTAGGATGGGAGCTAAGGGAAAGAGATAAGTATACCAGGATATCAAACTGGCTTTGGCCTCCCAAGTAGCACCTTCAACTAATTGATTCCTCCAAAGAAGTTTCATGGAAGAAACTTCTTTATTTCTCAACTTTCAAACTTGTCGGTCTAAATTCTCAACTGGAACCTCTTCATAAGAATGATTTTTTTTTACTCCCAAACCTTTTAAAGGAACTATGGATGTCAGATCTCTAACACACTTCTTCAACAAAGAGACATGGAATACTGAATGTATCGATGCTAAACCTTTAGGAAACTCAAGTTCATAAGAAACTTTGCCAATATGCCTCAAAATCTAATATGGGCCCACATGAAAGGGATTAAGCTTCCCATTCTTTCCAAATCTCATTACACCCTTCATAGATGAAAGTTTCAAGTAAGCTTAATCTTCAACATTACATTCGAGTTCTCTTCTCCTAACATTGGCATAAGACATTTTTCAACTATGAGTCATTTTCAATATTTAACGAATAAGTCGAACCTTTTCCATAGACATATGCACTAACTCGGGCCCTATCAAAGCAACCTCACCAACTTCAAATCAACCTATAGAAGACCTAGACCTCCTACTCAAAATAGCCTCAAATGATTCCATCTCAATGCTAGAATTATAGCTATTATTATATGCAAATTCAATCAATGGAAAATGATCATCCAAATTACCCTTAAATCAATTACACAAGTTTTTAACATGTCTTCCAAAGTCTGAATGGTACGCTCGACTTGTCCATTGGTCGGAGGGTGAAAAGTAGCAAGACCTTTCTAAAAATACTTCCAAAACTGAGATGTAAACTAAATACCACGATCAAAGATAATGGACAAGGGCACTCAATGCGACCTTACCATTTCCCAAATGTAAATCTTGGCATATTCTTCTGCCGAAAATGAAGTCTAAACCAGAAGAAAGTGAGCCAATTTCATTATTTAGTCCATAATAACTCAAATTGAATAAACCTATCCATGAGTTTGAGGTGAACCCGTAATGAAGTCCATATTCAAATCTTCCCAATTTGAAGTAGGGATACTAATGTCTTGAGCCAAACCTCCCAGATTCTCCTGCTCAACTTTCACTTGTTAGCAATTCAGACATTTAGCCACAAATTATGCAATATCCTTTGTCATTCCATTCCACCAATAGACCTCCCGCAAGTCATAGTACATTTTGGTGGCTTCGGGTGAATAGAATAACAAGAACGATAAGCTTCTGTTAGAATTCAATTTATCAAATCATCAATATTCAGAACACGTAACCGACCTTGATATCAAGGACACCATCTCTCCCTTGGGAGGAAGCCTCAATGGATTTTTCGAAAACCAACTTCTTCAACTCAAAAAGTATTGGATCAAGATATTTTTAGCCTTCACATCTACTACACAAGATGATTTGAAAACATTATGAACAACTACACCACCTTCATTAGAATCAACCAAGTGAACACACAATTGGGCCAACCTATGAACATCCTGAACTAACTTTTTCTTAACATCCTCAACATGAGCAACACTACCCATCGATAGTCGACTAAAAGCATCCGTCACCACATTCACCTTTCTCGGATGATATAGGACACTCCTATCAAAATCCTTTAACAACTCAATCTATCTCTATTGGTGAAGATTCAAATCTTTTTTAATGAAACCATATTTCAAACTCTTGTGGTCGGTAAACTCATCTACGTGAACATCATACAAGTAATGTCTCCAAATCTTTAAGACAAACACTACAACTGCTAATTCCAAATTATAAGTTGGACAATTCTTTTCATACACCTTCAATTGCCTTGAAGCATAACCAATGACCTTACCATGTTGTATTAAAACACATTCAAGACCAATCAGTGAAGCATCACAATAAACCACAAAACTATTTTATCCTTTCGGTAATGTAAAAATAGGAGCAAAAGTGAGTCTATCCTTCAATTCTTTGAAACTCTTCTCAAAAGCTTCTTACCATAGAAATTTTACCTTTTTTTGAGTCAATGTCATCAAAGGTGAATCAATAGAGGAAAATCTTTCCACAAACCTTCCATAATAATCGGTCAACCCCTAGAAACTTTGTATATCTGAAGTGGACAAAGGTCTTATTCTTAATTGCCTTTGTTTTTTTAAGATCGACTTGAATACCTTTATCGGAGACAATACTGCCAAGGAAAGCAACCAACCTCAATCAAAACTTACACTTTATAAGCATAGCATGCAATTCCCGATCCTTGAGAATTTGTAACACAATCTTTAAATGCTCAACATTTTCATCCTCACATTAAGAGTAAATCAAAATGACATCAATAAACACAATCAAAAGCATGTCGAGATATTGCTTAAAGAATCTATTCATCAAATCCATAAATGCCACCAAGGCATTCGTCAAAACAAAATACATCACAAAAAAAGACTTATAATGACCATACCAAGTTTAAAAAGTCAATTTTGGAATGTCACTCTCATTCACTCTCAATTGGTGATAACCTAATTGAAGATCAATCTTAGAGAAGTAACTCACTCCGATAAGTTGATCAAACAAATCAACAATCCTTTGAATAGGATAATTATTCTTAATGGTAACCTTACTCAATTCTCAACAGTCAATCCACATTCGGGAGGGAATCATCCTTCTTCCTAACAAACAACACCGGAGCACCTCATGATGGGATATTTGGTCTAATAAAACACTTATCTAAAAAATCTTTCAATTGATCTTTAATCTCCTTGAGTTATGTTGACGTCATACGATAAAGAGGAATAAAAATAGGTTGTGTATCTGGAAGAAGGTCAATACCAAAGTCTATTTTCCTTTGATAGGGATACTGACAAGATAATCGAGAAACACTTCCAGAAACTCATTCACAATCAAAACTGACTCAAAAGTAGGGTTTTGGAATTTATATCCTTAACTCGAAAAAGATGATAAATGCAACCCTTCGAGATCGTCTTTATAGACTTTAGGTAAAATATAAACTAACCTTTTAGAACACAATTTCCCCATTACCATGTCATAATAGGTTCATTCAGAACCTTAAAAGTGACCAATCTGGTCCTATAATCTATGGAAGTGTAACACCTCAGAATTTAGAAGTCTAGAAAAGGAGTCAAGTGGGAGGTCACCAGCCCATGACTGAGCCATGGAGCCCTTCACGGGCTGTGAAGGGCACCACGGCTCATGGTGGTGCTTGTGGCTACCTTCTGGTGCTTAGCCAAGAGGGGCTCCCCTCCCACGAGCCCTTAGACAACTCGTGATGAGCCAAACGACTCTTCAGGGTGGTCGTGATGGCAAGGCCACAAGGAACCTCACCACAGGCCCCTAGTCAAGAACCAAGACTGCCACTACAGCCCGTGAGGGGCTTGAAGGCTCATAAGGGCCACCATCTGGTGGTTGCATCAACTATAAGTTAGGGTTAGTTAGGTTTTTTCCTAATTATTTTATCTCGATACTACGTCATGTTAACCTTACCTAGGACTCATATATAAGTTATTTTAACCCCAAAATCAACCCATTTAAGTCATTCTCTTAAGTTTACAAAATAAGAACAAGTCTTCACTCTAAAATATTTCTCTCTCTAGAAAATCATAAAGAAGAAGGGTATAACCTACGGTTCCATGTCAAGTCTTTAGTTCCTCCATTCCAGATAAGCATTTGGCATTGAGGTATGATAATTTTCATCTATGGATTCCTTCCATTCATAGAATTCCCAAATTCTCCTATTTTCAAAGGTAGAAATCCCCAATTGAGATAGGGTTTTTTTCTATGTTGTGGGTTCTCTTGATTGTTGATTTAATTGATGGATTTATGATCTCATATGCATGAATTGAGTTGATATCATATTTTTATGATGATCCCCCATGACCCCATGTAATTCCCATGTTTTCCATATTATGAGCATATAATGTGGGTGTTGGATTATAAATGAAGAGTTTATGAAATCAAGCATGAATTGATAGAATTACATGATCTTATGATGAATTTCCATGAACCTATGTCTAAACGATGTTTTCTAGATATTGGTGAATGAAAGTGGGTTTTGAACTATGAAAGGTGAAATATGGAATTATGCATGTTCTTATGAAATTTATGTAAATATTTTAAGGATTCTTTGAGATTGAAGTATTATTGTCATTGTTGTTGTTGTTGTGTTCTTGAAAGGATTTCTCATATACACATGAAAGAATAATTGTGAAAGTTTTTCTCACATAATGAGGGTTCTTAGGGTTGAAGGTCTTCTCACCTAAAATGAACCGATAAGTAAGAAGTTACACTAATGTTGAGGCAAGAAGCGATTACCCTTGCTCTCTAATTGAAAGACAAGAGGTGATTACCCATATCACATGATATAAGTACAAGAGGTGCTTACCCATGTCACATGATATAAGGACAAGAGGCGATTACCTATGTTCCTTTATGAGATAAGATGAATATGACTAAGAACTAGTCCGTTGAAGTTAAGCTTAGTACCGAATGGACAAGTGGCGATTACCCATGTTCCATAAACTATGTGCCAACATAAGATTGTCTAGATAGACATTATCTAGTAAATCCACAATATTTATAAGTTCAAGGTCCTTACCTTGGTAAGTAGGAAAATCCCTTTGATGTGGGAGACACCAGATTCTATGTTGATAGCTCACATGGTCCTATATGTCGGTTAAGGCTACTTTCCACAAGCAAGTTATGATGAACGAAGGTTAATTCAAGAAGTATTTTACATATGTTTAATATGATGTTCACTTGCGTTGATCATGTTTTACAACCTATGTTTTCATACTCACCAGATTTATGGTTTATCTTGATCATTGCATGCTCATTAAAATGTCACTTTTAAGCATAATTTAAGTGTTTTATGCATGACTATCATACTTGGTACATATTTTGTACTAATGCATACTTTTGCCCATATTACCCTAACTATATGGGCCCGACAGTCAAGGTTTCCAGTTTCGTGGCTAGAGGTTGATTTGAGAGATTTTGAGCTTTGGTAAGTCCTCATGCTTCGAGGACCAAATTTTTTTTGTTTTCAGTTCTTTCTTATTGTTAGTTTTGGACATGAGGTAAGGGCTAGGCACAAATTCAATCTTATATACTATATGGCTATTGAGACGATGTTAGATTTTTTGCTTTGCTTTATAAAACTTTGATACATCTAAAATGTCTGTTAAATCTCTTTGTCTATTTCTGATGTTATGAATTCTAAGTGGCATGTATGGGGCCTCTCGGGGTCCTATATGCCATGTTAGGCCTAGGGGTTACCTTGGGTCATGACAAACTTGGTAATCAGAGCACAAGGTTTAGAAAGGTCCTAGGAAGTCTTATAATCCATGTCGAGTAGAGTATTGTTCATGAGTGTGAAGCGCGTCGCACTTACTAATAAGAAGCTACAAGATGTTAGGAAACTCCACTTCTTTCATTACTTTAAAGTCGTGCGATAGAGTTTAACTCTATAAGGTCTCTCTCTCATAATCCTACTCATACTAGAAGGAACGTGAGGAAGAATGTAGAACAAGAAGCTCCTCCTCAAGTTCCCCAAGATCCAATTGACCCTTTGGCTGAGCAAGTGACTAATGCAGATTTTAGGGCTTCTTTTCAAGTGTTGGCCCAAGCCATGTCAGCCCAAGCCAGGGACTTCACCAAAATGAATCCCCCGAAGTTTCATGGTTCTAAGGTTGAGGAATATCCTCAAGAGTTCATTGATGAGGTTTACAAGGTGTTGATGATTATGGGAGTGACGCCGGTGAAAAATGTAGAGTTCGCCGCTTATCAACTTAAGGGTGTTTCTCAAATTTGGTTTGACAAATGGAAAGAAGGGAGATCGGAAGATCTGGGTCTTCTCGATTGGGAAAAGTTCAAAGTTGCTTCTATTGATAGGTTCTTTCCCATTGAGATGAGGGAGGCAAAGGTGCTTGAATTCATTAATCTTTTTTCAAGGGAGCATGACTGTGAGAGAATATTCTTTGAAGTTCACATAATTGTCTAAATACGCTCCCACTATAATTGTCGATCCTAGCGCAAAGATGAGTAAGTTAGTTTTGGGTTTGTCGATCATACCGTTATACTTGTCAACGATATGGATATTTATCTTCTCATGGTTCATGATCAATAAATATAAAAGGAAAAACTCAAGGAAAAGTCTAGGGCAGTGAACAAAGCAAGGACCGGTGATGTTAACTTTTCTCATGCAAGGTCTTATGGACATGGTCGTTCTAAGTTCTGACAAAGGTTTTCCGGTCCAATGATCCTTCTAGGTTCAACAAAGATATGGTGTCTAAACCTAAGCCTCAAGGAGGAAATGGCGGTGGGTCTTTGTTGCTTACTTGTGCTAAGTGTGGAAGAAAGCCCGACGGAAAATGCCTATCGGGTTCCAATAGTTATTTTGGTTGTGGTAAGATGGACCACAAGATAAGAGATTGCCTATAAGCTACTAAGAATAAGCAAGATAATCGTCTAAGGGTCAACCTAATCCCTCATCTGGTCCTAGTGGTTTGGTTTCCTATGCTCCTAAGAAACACTGATTCTATGCACTTCAGACATGTGGTGAATAAGAGGGTTCTCCCGATATGGTTATCGGTATGTTGAAAGTCTTACAACTTGATGTTTATGCTTCACTTGATCCTAGTGCTACCTTGTCTTTTGTGATGCCATATATGGCTATGAGGTTTGATATTCTTCCAAATGTGTTGTTAGATCCTTTTTTATCTCTACTCCTGTTAGTGATTCTACTGTGGCTAAGAGGGTTTATAAAAAGTGCCCCATCTCCTTATCCCATAGAGTTACTTTTATTGACTTAGTAGAGTTTTATATGCTCGACTTTGATATTATCCTTGGTATGGATTGGTTGCACTCATGTTATGCTTCTATTGATTGTAGAACTCGTGTAGTCAAATTTTAGTTCCCGAATAATCCTATCCTAGAGTGGAAAAGGGGAAATTCTATGTCTAAGGGTCAGTTTGTCTCTTGTCTTAAAGCTAGAAAGATGGTTTCTAAGGGTTGCATTTACCATCTAGTTAGGGTGAAGGATGTGGATTCTGAAACCCTTACTCTTGAGCCAGTCCTCATTGTTAATGAATTTCTAGAAGTGTTCCCCGATGATTTACCCGATATTCCTCCCAAGAGGGAAATAGACTTCGGTATTGACCTTCTCCCAGATCCGCAGCCTATTTCTATTCCTCCTTATCGTATGGCTCCGACCAAACTAAAGGAGTTGAAAGAGCAACTAAAATATTTGTAGGATAAGGTTTCATACTATCGAGTATCTCTCCATAGGGTGCTCTAGTTTTGTTTGTTAGAAAGAAAGATGGTTCTCTTCGTATGCGTATTTACTATCATCAGTTGAATGAGGTGACCATTAAGAATAAGTATCCTCTTCCAAGGATAGATGATTTGTTTGACCAACTTCAAGGAGCAAGTTATTTCTCTAAGATTGACCTTCAGTCAGGTTATCACCAATTAAGGGTGAGAGACGATATTCTGAAAATGGCTTTTTGAACTCTGTATGGTTATTATGAGTTTTTGGTAATGTCGTTTGGGTTGACTAATGCTCTAGTGGTGTTTATGGATTTGATGAATAGAGTGTTTAAAAAATACCTTGATTGGTGATAACCTGATCGAAGTCTAAAAAAAGAATCAAGTGGGAGGTCACCAACATATGACTGAGCCATGGCACCCTTCATAGAGCCCTTCACGGGCTATGAAGGGCACCACATCTCGTGGTGGTGCTCATGGCTACCTTCCATTCCTTTTCCAAGAGGGTCTCCCCTACCACAGGCCCTTAGACAGCTCATGATGAGCTAAACAGCTCGTCAGAGTTGTCGTGAACGAACCAGGCCACAAGGAACCTCACCCCAGGACACTAGTCAAGGACCACGGCTGCCATTATGGCTCGTGAGGTCCTTGAAAGCTCGTGAGGGCCTCCATCTGTTGGTTGCGTCAGCTATAAGTCAGGGTCAGTTGGGTCTTTTCATAATTAGTTTATCTCGATACTACGTCATTTTACCCTTACCTAAAACCCATATATATATAAGTTATTTTAACCCTAAGATCAACCAATTCAAGTCATTCTCTTAGGTTTACAAAAGAAGAGCAAGTCTTCCTCTCAAAAATATTTCTCTCTCTAGAAAATCTAGAAGAATAAGGGTTCAACCTAGGGTTCCAAGTCAAGTCTCCAATTCCTTCATTAAAGAAACGCATTTGGCATTGAGGTATGATAGTTTTCATCTATGAATTCCTTCCATTCATGGAGTTCCCAAATTCTCCTATTTTCAAAGATAGAAATCCCCAATTGAGTTAGGGTTTTTCTTTTATGTTGTGGGTTCTCTTGATTATTGATTTAATTGATGGATTTATGATATCTTATGCATGAATTGAGTTAATATCTTGTTTTTATGATGATCCCCCATGAACCCATGTAATTCCCATATTTTCTAAATTATGAGCATATAATGTGGTTGTTGGATTATGGAAGAAGTGTATGAAATAAAGCATGAATTGATAAAATTACATGTCTTATGATGAATTTCCATGAACCCATGGCTAACCCATGTTTTCTAGATATTGATGAATGACAGTGGGTTTTGAACTATGAAAGGTGAATTATGATATTATGCATGTTCTTATGAAATTTATGTAAATATTTTAAGGATGCTTTGAGATTGAAGTATCAAGTCGTTGTTGTTGTTATGTTGTTGAAAGGATTTATCATATACACATGAAAGCATAATTGTGAAATGTTTTCCCACATAATAAGGGTTCTTAGGGTTGAAAGGTCTTCTCACCTATAATGAACTGATAAGTAAGAAGTTACACTAATGATAAGGCAAGAGGGGATTACCCATGCTCTCTAATTGAAAGAGAAGAGGCGATTACCCATGTTACTTTATGAGCTAAGATGAATATGACTAAGAACTAGTTCGTGGAAGTAAAGGTTAGTACAGAGTGGACAAGTGGTGATTAACCATTTCCCATAAACTATGTGCCAACATAGGATTGTCTAAATAGACATTATCTAGTGGATCCACAATAGCTAGAAGTTCATGGTCCTTACCTTGGCAAATTGGACAACCCTTTCAGTATGGGAGACACCGGATTCCATGTTGATAGCTCACATGGACTTATATGTCAATTAAGGCTAATTCCCACAAGCAAGTTATGATGAATGAAGGTTACTTCAAGAAGTATCTTACATGTGGTTAAGATGATGTTAGTTTTCATTGATCATGTTTTACAACTTATGTCACGACCCAAGGGTACCCCCTAGATGTAACATGGTGTACAAGACCATGAGAGGCCTCATATAAGCCACTTTGCTTTCATAACATAAGATATTATAAAATACGATATTTTTATAACATTTGAACAAAATCAAAGTCTTTATAAAAATGTAGCGGAAGTCTAATACACTTTTTCTCAAACCATCGAAAACAATAGAATCCTTGGGACACAACCCATACAATAATGTACAAAACATAAAGGGATAGAACAAAAGAGAAATGGTGGTCAAATCCTCGAATGTTATGATGACTCACCAATCTTCAAACTTGCCTGCTACTAAGATCCTAGCCACGGGAATGAGAGTCGGGAACATCGGACCCTATATTTGGATAAGAAATGTAGGCAAGAGTATGCGTTAGTACAAACATGTACTAAATATGATAACTTACATAAACATCAACATAAACATAGGCATTAGTCAACATAAGACATAAAGCATAATCAATGCATAAAGTAGATCATAATAACATAAAAGGAATACTTCATAAAGTAACCTCAAAGCATACTTAGCCAAGACATGGGTAATTTTCCACAAGTCTTACTCATCATAGTAGGCAGCCTTAGCAATAATCCAAGCTCATCACCTATTATTCTCATCTTTAGCTTATTTTTTATATACCTGGGGAGTCGCCTTCTTGCCTTCCTATAAAAGCTAATCGGTATCCACCTCTTTCCTAACATATATAGTAGTGGGTACTAGCCTCCATGTCCATCTCATGGGATCATAGGTATTCACCTCCATTCCCAACATCACATGACACGAGTATTCGCATCCACATCATTTTACATAAGATACGGGTATTCGCCTCCACATCTTTCATCATAGGGATCATGGGTATTTGCATCCATGTCCGATATTAGGGAATAAGGGTAGTTACCTCTTACTCTCCTCTAAAGAATATAGGGAATCGCATCATATCCTTATCATCTAGAGGTCATGGGTGATAACCTCTTCCCTGATCACTTTTAGTCTTTAGTCTAGATCCATTTTAGGTGAGAAATCCTTTCAATCTAGAATCATTCAATGTGAGAAAGTCTTTCACATTCATAACATAAGCAATTCCTGTGGGAACTATCTCTTCCACAACTATCACATCAATGATCAATAATTCATAACATAAGCTTTATTCTCAAAGCACTACATCTCATAAACATTATACATGATTTACTCTCAAAGCACTTAACATCATAATAATCATATATTCTTCAATCTCAAGCAATTCTAATCATAATTCATTAATCCTACAAGGATACATTTAAACCCACAATTCTCCTTTCATGGCTTCAAATGCAAATATATCAATTTCAATCTAGAAACATGGGTTAAGCATGGGTACATGTAGATTCATTCCAAATACATGTAATTTTATCAATTCAACTATAAGCAATCATAACCCAATCATTTGGATCAACATTCATCAATGCCAACAACATTAAAGAAAACCCTAACTCAATTTGGGAAATTCATCTTTTCAATTGGGGAATCTTAAGGGGCTCCATGGATGAAAGGATTCCATGGATGAAAAACCATCATACCTTAATCACAAAGCCCACAATTGCTTGAGGATTGGAGACTTGACCTTGATCCTAGATCCAACTCTTTCTTCTTCTTCAAGTTCTAGTGAGAGAAATATTCTGAGAGAACTTTGGATTTCTTTTGGTTAGTTTGAGAGAATGAATTGAATGAGTGAATTTAGGGGTTAAAAATACTTATATAGGTGTCTTAGGCATGGTTAAAATGACAGCACTTTGATTTAATTAAAATTGGAAAAAACCCATGTGCCCCTAAAATAATTGCAAGCTCAAGATCCACGGACCCCTGATCGATGGACCGTGGTCTGACCTACGATCGTCTTGGTGGTCTGTTAGTAACTTCAGAGATTTTTTTGAGATTTTAGGTCTGGACTACGGACCGTGGTCTAACCAACGGTCTATAGGTCCGGATGTGGTTCCTACCCATGCTCACTGTTTGGGTGGCCAATCCACGGACACTACCTACGGACCGTGGTTGGCCAGCGTGGTTGGCACCTGCAACTTTTGAAAATGGCTACTTAGCCCTAGCTCGAATCTGGAATGCTACATTATCTCTCCCTCAAGAACATTCGTCCTCGAATGGAATTCTAAACACCTTTCGGAAGAGAAGACTCAATACTAGCAGCCCATCATGCACGAAACTCCTCAACATGCACACAACTAAGGAGGAAATGTCAACTCCAAGCTAAACATACTCAATGCATCATAAGGAAGTAGGAACCACATCTAGCTACCCAAAATGAATGAAATGTCAAAATTTCTCATGTTCAAGGAGGAACTACCTTTTCCAAGCTAAAAGCATGCTCAACACAGTCTCATGGAGCCTATATGCAATTCACTCTCAAAAAGCATAGCCAAATCTTCTTCATCAACTCATCTCATGAAGTCTATAGGCAACTCATACTCAATGCACAACAACATGAGGAAAATCAATCATATAAACTCACTTTCTTTCAAAATAGAAGTTTCTCATGAACATGAATAACATAAGAAAATCATGGGAAATATCTAAAACACACATAACTTCAAACAAAGAGCAAATCATGAGGAACTCTGATGAGGATATTGGGACATCATATCGGCCTCGGCCTCTAGAGTAGCACCCTCAAATAAATGATTCCTCCATAGCACTTTCACTGAAGCAACTTCTTCATTTCTCAACTTCTTAACTTGCCAATCTAAAATCTCAACCGGAACTTCCTTATAAGAAATATTTTCATCAACTTTCAAACCCTCTAAGGAAACTATGGATGTCGGATCTCCAACATATTTCTTTAACATAGAGACACAGAAAATCGGATACACCAATGCCAACCCATTAGGCAAAACTAACTCATAAGCAACCTTACCAATACGTCTGAAGGTCTCATATGGGCCTACAAAATGGGGACTAAGCTTCCCTTTCTTACCAAACCTCATCACACCCTTCATGGGTGAGATATTTAAGTAAACCCAATCATGCACATCAATTGAAGATTTGTTCTTCTAACATCAGCATATGACGTTTGTCGACTTGGGCCATTCTCAACCTCTCTCTAATAAGTCGGACTTTCTCCATACCCTCGTGAACTAACTCGGGTCCTATTGATGCTTATCGGGACCAACGACACTAACTACGGTCGAGTGTCTATGATCATCGATAATATAGTAACCCAACCGAGGGTTGGGATCATGTCCCAAGGGAGTGGTAGTGAAAATAGTAGATAATTAGAATTCTATTCTATTCCAAGCAGTGCCAGACCTCACTTCCCTTCCCGGTGTTGATCACTGAGATGTGCAGACAGGCTCGGGTTCCTAGAGACGCGAAGAAGGATGTGGAAGTGATTCCCACATCCTCCACTAATATTTGGAGGATTGAGATGGAATATTTAAAGGATCGGGCGGAGAAGAAGAAGCCTGCCCCGGTGAATACATCCCCGATTGTTAATCCTCAGACATTACCTGCAGAGGCATCTTTGCCTACTTCGGCCCTGGGCCTTCAAATGGGGCAGCTAGCCATTCTGCTGATCGTCATGCTGCCATACTTGAGGCCTCCATTTCGGGCATGATGCAGAAAGCCATGGCTGATGCTGTGACACCATTGAGCATTACCATTGATGCCCTTGTGGCTAGGATAGCGGTGTGTAAGCGTGGCAAAGGGGCCATCAAGGAGGTGTCAGCTCTAAAGGCCGCCATTGCTGCACTGAGGAGAGATGTGGACCAGTTGAAGTCAACCGACAACATGATATGCAAGACAAAGTAAAATGAAACAAAAGCTTTTAGAAAGAAATCATAAATCATATACGAAGTCAATGCATACTTAAAACTATTTGAGAGACTTTCATAAAACCTTTGAAGAAAACATTATTCATTTGTGGGATATTTACCATTAACCGTGAGCTATAACACGGAATCTGCCATGACCCTCACACCGAAAAGAAGAATCTACTTGCCAAGGTAAAATTATGTCACAATCAATCTTTGCTAAAGTGAATCCACTAGCTTAGGTCAATTGAGACAATCCTATATGGGCACGTAGTTATAGACAAGAGAATTTCTACTAAAGACCAAACATCTACTAGCAATAGGGTCTTCATTCCAAAGTACTCTCGGTGCTAAGTAATCTCAACGAAAAAGACATAATCATATTCATATCAAAATAATTGGAAAGGAAACAATTAAGATTACCAATCCAATTATAAGTCATAATACAGTAGCTCATTTAAAATCAAGATTTCGTAAAACTTTCATAGTAAACACTTAACTTTCTAAGCATCTAAATCATGGTTTTATTCAATTACGAGAAAACCTTTCACAAACCATTGACGCTTTATAAGCATTCTTTAGTCATAAATTATTATTTTCATAAAACATGCATAAATCCTTAATCAAATTCATGATCATAGTTCATAATTTCATAAGCATTGTTCATAATTTCATAAGCATTGTTCATAATTCAAGTTCAGGCATAGGCGTGGGTCTCTATGAAATCAATTGAAATTCATTAATTAAATTAAATCATGCATAATAAGATTGAATGCAAACAATTGAATCATAATAAATAGGATCCGTGGAAAATTGCATGAAACCCTAATAGAATTGGATTATATCAAATTAGGAGATTGAGATTCTTTTGGGACCCAATGAATTAAAGGGATCCATTGGTGAATTCGCACATACCTTGATAATAAAATCCCTAAGAATCCAAGAAGAATGAGACCTTGAAGCTTCAAACCCTTGCTCTTCACCTTAGAGCTCTTGAGAGAATTTGAAGAAGACGACTTGAGGGATTTGGAAGATTTTTAGTGAAAGACAGAAATTAGACTTAGTGGTGAGGGTAAAAATGAGCATATGAGTAGTTATAAGGCTAAAACGATGTAGTTTAGGGATTAGATTGGTAGGAAAAGATCAAAATACCCTTTCTTATATCAAGTGACTTCTACGGTTCTGACCTACGACCTGTAGGTCTTCCTACGGACCGTCCTAGTAAACCGTAGAATCACTTATTAGGACTTTAAAATCCTGGACAATTTCAACGAATCATTACTATGGGTCGTCACCGTTTCTATGACTCGTAAACATCACCCATAGAAGCCAAGTGACTAAAACCCTCCAAGTCCAAACACCTTTTCACGGAACCCATCCTACGACCTGTAGGTCCAAGGTTTGAAAAATTCACCAAGTCTGTATCAACTCTACGGCACTTCCTATGGCCCGTAGAAAAAATCTTATGGCTCGTCATGTTCAATCATAGACCATCATTAGAGACTTAACATTTTCCAAATTTTCGAAACCCTTCCTACGGCTGCCTTCTGCGGCCTATATGGGTAGTTATAAGGCTAAAATGATGTAGTTTAGGGGTTAGATGGATAGGAAAAGACCAAAATAGCCTTGCTTAAAACTATCGAGTGACTTCTATGGGTCTAACCTACGACCTGTTGGTCTTCCTACGGACCGTCCTGGTCAATGAATCATTACTACGGGTCGTCACCTCTTCTATGATTCGTAAACATCACCCATAGAAGCCAAGTGACTGAAACCCTCCAAGCCCAAACACCTTTTCACGGAACCCATCCTAAGGTCTGTAACATATCCCATGACCCATAGGTCCAAGGTTCCCAAAATTCACCAAGTTTTTATCAACTCTACGACACTTCCTATGGCCCGTAGAAAATCTTACGGCTCATCATGTTCATACATAAACCATCATCAGAGACTTGTCATTTTCCAAATATTTGAAACCCTTCCTACGTCTGCCTTGTACAACCTATAGAACATTTTACGAACCGTAGATCCTGCACCAGTCAACCCAAAAATTTGCATCTCCTTTCCAAACTCAAATTCCATTTTCGGAGGTATTACTCAATTACTCCCTTTGTTCCTATTTATATGTCACCATTTTAGGTTTTACTCCCCTTAAGAAACTAGGTAAGCTTACCATTGTATCCTTATTTAGTGTTCTCTTCAAATCAGGTTTTCTATAAATGAACATGAATTGATTTACTTTAATTAACTAATTTGACCAATGAACATGATTAATTACTTAATTTTTCTATGTTCGACAACTGTATATTTTCAAGGCTAAGAACTTTCAAAGGGTAAAATAGGAAGAATAATGTCATTTATGCATTGATTTTGTGAAATGAAAAATATTACGGACCATCTATTTTTAGTAAGGATGGCATATAAAATAGAACGACGACATATAAATAGGAACGGAGGGGGTATTCAGAACTATTTATTTTTAGTAAGGACAACATATAAATAGGAACGAATGGATTATTTTCTTCCTCTATCCCAACTATATTTATTAACTCTGAGCTTTATCATTTTGTGGAATATATATAAGTAACATTAGCTAACTCTGATACTTTTTATTTTCTTCTAGACAAATCAACTCCCAAACAGGGCGGTCTTAACCACTAGGCCACTAAAACCATCGCTTGGGCCCCAATATCTTTGGGGGCCCCAATTTTTTTTTTTAAAAAAAGTACTTATACATATTATAGAAAAAAATTATATGTACTTTTAAAATATAAAAAAACGTGTAAGAAGTAAAAAAGAAATGTTGTTAGTTTTCCCACTTTAGGAAAGTGAACGAAACATTTTTGGGGAATTTTCCTTATGTGGGAAATTGTGCTTTCTTGATTATCTCTAAAAATTTGACCTTATATTATTATTTACCTTATATTCATCTTTTTTATTATTTTTATTCTCAATATTGAACTCTCTCCTACAAAATCTTTTGATTTACTGTTGCTTACAAGTTGAAAAAAACATAAAATTTGCTTTTGAGTGTCTTCTTCAAAATCTCAAGAAGTGCGACAAGCAATCATTATATTGAAGGAGCGCAACACTATTTCGATATTGTTATATCAACTTATCAAATTCGTGCCAGGTTTTATTATTTCAACTTTATTTTATAATTTTTTCTTGTTAACTTATTATTGTTGATATTCTTAATTCTTTAAGTATACATCTTGTTTTGAACAGTTTGAAGCATATGAAATATTTTGGTTTCGAGATGATGGGAATTTTAAAAAACATGTCTTTACATTGAACTTTTTCTATCACATAATAATTATTTTGATATTAATGGTTTAGATTTATTCTTTGAATAAAAAGTGTTAATAGAAATAATACAAGTGGAAGATAATGATCTAATGGAAATACTTGAAATCAAATAAAAACACTTGATTCTTTTCCTAATGCATAAACTGCTTATAGAATAATGTTAACAATTTCTATAAATGTTGCTTCTATTGAAAGAAGTTTTTCGAACTACAATTGATAAAATCTTATCTAAGATCAACAATGTCTCATGAGAGAATGAATGAATTACTTATATTATCAATTGAAAAGGAATTACTAAAACAAATCGATTATAAAACAGTAATTAATGACTTCACATTTAAAAAAAGTTAGAAAAGTAAATTTTAAATAAAAGTATATATGATGTTTTTTCTTTTAAAAAATAAAAAATAAAAACAATATTAAGGCTCATTTTTAGGATTTCGCTTTAGGCCCCCAATCTTATTAAGTCGACTCTAATCCCAAAGAGTGTCAAAGAATGCAACAGCTTGTTGAAAAGAAATAAATAAGGTTGTCGAAGGGGGTGATACTAATGGGGTCATTTTCTGTTTGTTGTCTTATTTCCTTTCCTCAAATGGCTCATTTCCTTTTGGTACAGAGTTTAGTTATTTAATAAATGGGCTATGCCCTATTTTCATTTTATTTATTTATTTATTTATTATTTTAAAAAAAAAAAAAAGATACAAATTGGGTCATTTCCATAAATATAAAAAAAATAGGGTAAAATTTGAAAAATAAAAATATGATGAAAGTAAAACGGACAAATTTTAAGTGTTTTTTTACATACAAATTTTTAAAGAAAGTGAAAAAGTACGAAAAAGGATAATAATTCTGGTTAATTCTTAATTAGCGATGGTTAATGAGTGCGCCACTTGTCCTGCTATGTACTAGTAATATTTTTTGTTGTTTTAAGAAAAGAAAAAAAAAAAAAAAAAAAAAAAAGGAAGAAGAAAAAAAAGAGTAAGAATGAGAAGCAAAGAGAAATGGAAAATGACAAATTAGTCATTGTTTGTAACGCTTATGCTTAGAAAATGTCAAAAGAATTGTTTGTTCTACAATTGGAATGGACCCTCCCTAACTTTTGCTTTTACAAAGAGAATCCCCTCTAATAGTGAAAACTACAAAAACATCTCTATAAATAGTTAGTTCCTCGTCCGTTTACTTTTCTTTGTTATTTGTTTCTTAAATATATTTGTTAGTTTTATCATATAAAAAAAAATTATTATTTTTTACGTTTTACCCTCAACATTAAATACTTATTCTTTAAATTATTTTTCAAAAAATTAATATTAAACATCATTTAATATGAATAATATGATAAAATATGTATATCAATAATTGTTTTCTTAATAAGTTTGTCAAGTCAAAAAGTGACAAATAAAAATGAACGGATAAAGTATATAGAAAGAAAGAAAATTTGCATGGGCAACGTATGTTGAATTGTTGTTTTGTCCCACAAATAAAAAAACTTTGATATATAACACCCCATTTCTTGTTCTTCTTCTCCACTAACTTCCACCCACTCTTCTCTCTCTCTCTCTCTCTCTCAAATAAAAATGGGATTTTTGCAGACTAAAGGAGAGATTTACAAAGCTGTTGAAGATGTTGATGTTGGTCCCAATAGTAATCAATTTTATCTCACAGACAACGTCAAAGGTTCATCTTATTTACTAATTATATTGCTTTCTTTTCATTTTTGTCTTTCACGTCACTTCAACAATTGATATTAAAAATGTTAACTTACTCATATATACCAAAAGAGAAAATATTTTTAAAACTTTTCGATGATTCTATGATATACACTTCTATTTTTTAAAGATTGTCCTGGTTTTTGCTTCATCTTATTATGGGGTGTTACATTAATGAATAGATTAGGTTGGATTTAGATGGAGTGAATAAACGGATGAGTTATTAATTTACCTAAATGTTATTTGATCAACTGAGATAAGTTAGGCTAAATAATTGGTTAAAACTCAATCTATCAAATTTTACTAAGTTTTAATTTTTTTTATTTGATTCCTTAATTAAAATAAACTCTTTAGTATGACTATGGGAGATTGATGAATTCTTGAATTGTTAAATAGATCGGATAGGACGAATCATCTTCTTATGATTTAATTCTCCGACCTTAAAATCATCTTTATTTTACAAAGTTGATCATTCAATGAATTTCTTTCATTGAAAAAATAAAAATATTAAATATTTTTATATAATTAATTACTTTTTTATATATTTTTTAATCCCCTTAACGAAAATTCAAAAAATAATAAAATGAAATGCTTGATGCAAGTGAAGATAGGATGGGGTAAACCTGGAGGTGAAAGGTGTATAGTGTATACGTTTCAGCATTTAATGAAAAGGCAACGGCCATAAACTATGGTTGATTGATCATAATTGTTGGAGAAGGTTGTTTAACTTAATTAAATTTTGTTTTCCTTTTTATTAATGTAATTTTTTTTTTATAAGTTACACATCATTTAATAGCTAGTTAAGATCTAAGTTATCATGAATAAAATTAATACAACGTTTAATTTGCAATTTGAAAATTAGTTAAATTTTATTTTGAGCCAAAGGTCTATCAGAAATAGTTTCATTTCCTCAACTCTGAAATAGTAATAAGATTTGTGTTCATTTTTAGACCTTCTACACTGAATATGTTATTTTTGTGATTATATTACAATTTTAGTATATTTATATGCAGCCCCTAGAATGGCCGGGTTTCTTGTTAAAGTGTTTGCATGGTTGTTGGAAACGCCCATCTTTGGATCCATTATGCTCTATTTTCTCAAGAGAAATAACTTAATTCACAAGGTACATTAATTTTATCTCATATTATATTAAGCTATATATGCTGAAGTTGTGTATTTTATTACTGACAAATAGTTTCATTTGGCAGCTTGTTACATTTGCTGAGTTGCAAGATTCACCTCTATATGTTCCACTTCACTATTATGAAGGTTAATTTGCTATTTAATTCCCTTTACTTGTTTTCTTTTTATATATACTTATTACAAGTGAGGTGGCCATTTCTAGATTAATCTTTGCATCTCAGGGTGAACACTTAAGTTTGGATTATATGTTATTTAGCTTTACATTGACTAAAATAATTAAAATTTCAAACTTCTTTTTTTTAATATATGGTCATATAATTAATTTTTATCAATACTTAATTTAACATGACTTAGTACTTTAAAATTATGATTATTTTTATTATTACTTATTAATTTGTAATAAAAAAAATTGTGATTTCATTATTATTTTTCTTGAATATTATAGTGGCATCACTCATTTTCTTAAGAAACACCTAATTAAATGGTTGCATTTTGGTAGGACTAAAGAAATATTTGAAGAACAAGTTAATTATATGTTCGTAGGAACACTTTATAATCCAAGAACATGAGAAAATTAAAAAGCGAGATTGAAAATCCTGACTTTTATTAGTTTAATATGATTTATAGATTTAAAAACCTGACATAAATAATTTAATTTGATACTTACGAAATTCGAACCAATTCGATCCAATGTACACTTCTCTCGTCTATCCAATTTTTTGTTCATGGATAAAGAATTTTTCAGGATAAGTAAAGTTCAATAACATAATACATTTTAGAATACAAAGAACACACAAATATATAAATAAAATAAGACTTTAAATGACAACAATTTCTGCATGTAATATATATTTCAGAAGAAATTCTAAAACATTGACATAAGATTCTTAAATTTTGTATATAAGAATTTTGTTTCCCTCTATTTTAAGATTTTTAGTAGTGATCTCAAAATGAAAGAAAAATCGTATTCGAGTTTTAGAGAAGAAAATCCTTATTAAAAAAGAAAAGTCTCGCCAAAAAATATTACTATATAAGGAAGTTATCGTTCTCATTCAATATCTAGAGCTTCAAATGCTAAAGAGGTAAAGTGGAATGAGTAAAGTATTTATTTAAAGAGAAATTGCCTAATTACACAAACATTTTTATCATATCTATTAATTCTCTCTATAGTTTAAAATGATTATATGTATATCACTAATTAATAATATCATATTAAATCAGATACACATAAATACATATTTTATACAACTAGATATGTAGTTTTTGCTACTAAATATATTAAAATAGGTAGAGAGGCGAACCAGAACATGATGCAGGTGAGCGAGAGTTGTCTATATACCTTAGATACATGTGAATCACATTATATACACACTAGATACATGAATATGTATGTATTTGGTGTGATCCACATATATCTGGGATACCATATACATAGGAGAGTGGTGAGTGAGATGGGAGGAAGCCGAGCAAGATTTGTCAATGTATCTCAAATACATGCAAATCAACTTACAAACTGGCATGTATCTAAATAATTAGCTTCTAAACTATTGATATTTATGTAAGTACTCATTATTTAATGGAAAAATTACACGGATAAGCAAAAATATTCTAGTTAATTACTCTACAATTTGTATAAATTATCATTCGCGACTATTCTTTAACCGTAGTTACATATCTCATCTCTTTCTCTCTCTGTCTCACCTCTCTCCTCTCTCAATCTTGCTTGTTTTTCTCCTCTTTTTTCAGTCATCTCTCTCGCCTCTCTCCTCTCCATGTCTAGTCTCTCTCTCGCTTCTTTCTGTCCAGTCTCTCTCGCTTATACAAACACAAATTATACAAATACAAATGTTAACCGTCGTTTATACAAACACAAATGATAACAATCAATTATATATACAAATACAAATTAGTTGCCCAGTCTCTCTTGCTTCTTTATGTCCAATCTCTCTCTCTCTTATACAAACACAAATTATACAAATACAAAAGTTAGCAGCCGTTCATACAAACACAAATGATAACAATCAATTATACAAATCTATCTATATATACTACCTTAAAAACATGAACTCCAAACTTAAATGTTGAATTTCTATACTACCCTCAATTAAAAATACTCAGTTTATTTTAATTATTTAATTATGTTATTTTAAAAGTTGAAACCTTTTCACATTAATGGATCATGACTTTTGCGATGAGTTGCGACTTTTTCAAAGGGTTGTGACTTTTCCAAATTGTTGTGACTTTAATAGTGGGTTGTGACATTTTCGATGAGTTGTGACTTTTCCAAAGGATTGTGATTTTTTCAAAGGGCTATGACTTTATCAAAGGGTTGTGCCTAATCCGATGAGTTTTGACTTTTTCAAAGGATTATGTCTTTTCTGATGAGCAGAAACTTTTTTGAAGGGTTGTGACTTATATGAGAAGGCATAATCAGAACATATTCATACTACTATTTGTTAGCTATAAATAGAGGGTTTCCTCTCACTTTTAAATTACAATTTTTTTAGGTTTTCTACTCTTCTTCTTCTCAAAGAATCTCAACTGTTATTTGCAATAGTTGATTAAGTTTGAAACCCAACAAAATTTGAGGTACCACATAAGAAAGAGTGTTAGTAAACAAATTGTAGCAAATCATTCATCAATTCACACTCATATTTTCCTCGGACGATTGCCATCACATACATACATCAATATTATTTCTATCATTTTAGAATATTAATACTCTTTTAATTAACCTACATGTTTTATTTATTGAAAAAAGACTAATTTCCTACAAATAGTCACAACAATTTCTACCTTCATGTTTCTTCCGTCATAAATCACAATCACTACAAGAAAAGTGTGAATTACATGGGGATTTTTCTGGGAATTAGAATGAAAATTTGCAGGAAAAGAAGTTTACTATGGATTTTCATATTAATCCTCAGAAAAATCCCCATGTAATTCACACTTTTCTTGTAGTGAACCATTCACTCCTTATAAATTCTAGGGGATCTCTTTTCTGTGACAATTTGAAATCAGTTAAAATTTTCATAAATGATTCATCCCCAATTCATTGATATGTTTCGCCAAAGTTCTTAGCATTGGAATTTAGGTACTGACTTTCTATTAAAGAAGAAAAGAAGAGAACAAAGAAATATGCAATTATCTATGAACTTTGCTTAGTGCGCGAGAATTTTCATTTATTTTTCTTATTTTGTTTCTTGAATAATTTCTTTTGTGTTTTCATTCAAGAGAGAATTTAAATACACACATTGCGGATTATTTTTTCTAATAAAATAAATAGATAAAGATGTGGGAGAGACAATAATAATAAACAAATACAAAAAAGGCACATGATTGGGGTAAGATATTTCTTCTATGAAATTCCATTTCTTATTCTTTTAACCCCAAATGAAGGAGTTTCTTCCTAATTTTGCTAATACATCGGACATCAACGTAGTCCATTGAATTAGTAGTTTTGATATTAAGCCTACTATTTCAAAAATGGATTTCACTTTTACTTATAATGTGATAACATAACCATGATAATAATTAATTTTTAATAGATATGTAAGTAAAATGAACGGAAAAAGTAAAGTGTTGGTGGCAAAATATTTCAATCAAATGAAACACTAGGGTGAATATATTTTCTCCTTCCTTCTTCATTGTCTATGAATTGATCCACATATTTTTACTTTCTTAAATTTATGTTGGAGTATGAATTTTTTTAAGTATGAATTTCCTGTTATTTTGTGTTCATTTTGATCTAAGAAAATTTTATGTCACAAGATACACTCTTTGCTAGCTATATAAAATTGATAAGAAAGTAGTGATCGATCATAAAATGATCTTAAATAAAATAAAAGATTCTATAAATAACTTATAGAAGTATTGATATTCACAATATAAGTACACTTTTTTTTTTTTGTAAAATTACATCTATATCATGGACTTACTCAAATATTAATTAAATAATAATATTTTATAAAAGATATATCACGTTTAAAGATAAAATATTAAAATATTTATGATAATCGTTCTTAGTGTCATGCACATATTAAATTGCAAGTATTAATATCTAAGTGAATAATTATACTTAAATGGTGTCCATTATTTACAGTCGTAACCTCAAGAGGAAAGTTATTGCTGATCATTTTTTTTATCTTGATATTATTTTTCTATTTCGTTGGTTAAGTTTGTTTACCAAATTGAGTAACGTAAAGAACAATACTACTTAAGAAATATCATTTTCTCCCCATATTAAAAATTTTTGAATGCGTTTTGAAATATTTCAATGATATCTGGTCATTTTTATCTCAAAAAACAATTAACTCTATGAAAATTTGTATTAATCATTTGAAAGCACTTGTCCAATATTCTTTCAATTATAATTATTTACTAAAAAAGCTTTAATTTAGTAATATTAATTCTATTTTACAACATCGTGTACTATATGATATGATACGCACGTGCTGAAAAACTAGTACAAATTATAAATGTCAATTATACAGATCTCTTTAGTGATATAAATACACATGTAGTAGATATAAATGATGACAATAAATTATACATGTACAAATACAAATTGATATGATTGTATACATTTTATTCATTGATACAAATTGTATTTTGTTAATACTATTATATATATTGATACATATATACATATATATATGATTATGCAAATATACAAATACAATCATTGATATATCTATACCAGTTACATATATATACAATTATCTAACAGATATACAAATACAATTTGCCTCTCTCCAATCTCTTCCCTCTCTCACTAGCCTCTCTCCTCCCTCTCCCAATATCATTCGCCTCTCTCCTCTCTCCTCTCTCTAGCATGTAGTTACGGATTGTAATTAGTAAACTATTACTATGAAGTCTAATTAAATTTATTTGATATTTACGAAATTTCCTCTTAATTAAATTAGGCCCAATCTAATAGTTAGGCGTAAATCATTCATTTATTAAAAAAAATAAAATAGAGTACCTAATTGGTTACAGGTGGAAAAGAAGAAGAAAATCAAAGTGGAGCGTCTCCAAGGGAGCAAGTTAGGCAGGCATTGGGATGTATGGTAGCTCCAAAGCCTCTATACAGCTTCAGTAGGTGGACCATATTGGATTATTCAACTGCTTATAATTCTAAGCTTATTACACCCACCAAGGTATTAATTATTATTCTTGTTCTCATTTCTACTCTTATATAAATAAATATAAATTATATTATATCGTGTTACTTACATTGAAAATATTTCTCACACGCATAATATACCATTAAAATGTGTGTGATAATTCTATTATCCTATTGCTTTTTCTTATTTTTTGAATTTTATTCTAAGAAATGTAGTACTTGCATATTTTTATTCTAAGAAAGTGTGGTTGAAGTAAGTAATCCTCGCTTAATAACTATTACTAATCAACTTATAACAATTCCTTCATATTAATCACCGCATAACAATCCTTTCATAATTATTATTATTATGAATCATCATATAATAACTTTTTCATCGTCCACCCTTTTATAAGTAATTTTTGTACTATTATTAGTGTGTGTCCATTCCAGTATGTGTTCGGATATGTTTTAACTATTATTACTGCAACTGCAACTGCAACTCTACAAATTGTGTAACTTATGTATATATATATATACATTGAATGGCAGTCGATGATTAGAGAGAACTAGATATTCTTAGTTCTTCTTTGTCTCTTGATCTTATAACTATAATCTTAGAATGATTACTGAGTTGTTAACTAAAAAATTATAGTCCAAATACATAGAATCTGAAAAAGACGACGTATGTCATCACAATTTTTTTTTGAAACAAGTATAAACTTGATAGATGGTGGTAGAACATGGGTTAAGCAATACAAGACAATATTAGTCTAAGGCAACCCTACAACATAAGAAAACGCTTTCAATTGCCCTAGTTGCCGGTAGACCTAATAATGCCTACCAATCATGTTTTTGGTGGCAATGACAATCACTTTATCAGGTCAGCCTCTTCTAGAGTTTGGCCAGACCCAGCCAATGACAAATATGCCCCAAGATTATACTTCAAAATTACATCCCAGCCTCACTACTGTTAAAGTTGTCCCTATGAGACCCATTTCATACCTACATGGAGAGCCCAAAAATATATGAGATGAAGAGGAAGTGACTCAGATGATATATAAAGAAAATCTACAATACATAGTTATTGATAAGTTCTAATATGGTATGCCTGAAATAAAAGATGGTCCTTAAACAATGTAAACTAAAGGGAGAATGCAATATTGGGTTGTGAAGCAATCATCATGTTTTAATCAGAGCAACAATATTAGAAAATTATGCAAATCTGTTATCAAAACTTTCTTTTTATTTAACTCATCAACAATGGTCATATCCAATGCGTACTTTAAATTAAATATGATTATATTTCAAAATATTGTGTCGATTGTAGGTTACATGGTCATAATGAACAAGAACATTATGCACTATATCCGAAATTGTATTCAAGAAAGAGCGAGGAGGAAGAAGCAAAGGTAATCAAATGAATAAATTACACCCAAAAGTAGGAAGCAAATTAAGCTATTGATAAAGAGAATTTTCAAATCCAAAAAAATAAATAAAAATTATGTAAAGGATAGAAATTATGGAAGGTAGGGAAAGGAGAAGGTCTGAAATCGGAAACAACCACCAAAAGATAAACAACAATCAAGTGAAGAAAATAGTATATAGAATGAATTTAAGACCTTGCAGGAAAAGAATTTGAATACGATAGGTGTTGATTCAACAAAGGAATGGGTGGAAGGAACATTCAAGGAACAAAATCAAACAACACCAAAAACATCACTTAGTAAGAGTCATCACTTTTCATTTATAGCTCTAGTGAAATATTTCCAAGCTCTAGAAGATCTAGACAATATAAAAAAAGACTTCATTTTAAAAATACAGTGACAAACTCATCATCAAGATATGAATATTCTGAAAAGAAGAATTGACAGGACGGATTGTTTTAGATCCTCAACAAATAATTATGAGGTTCAGTTTTTTTAATAAGCTCTTCAAAATAACTTAAATTATGCCAGGTGTAATGCAATAGAGAGGTGGAATTGTGGAAAGACATAGAAAGTATAACTGAGGTAAGTAGTGAGTCATGGATAGTAGAAGGTGATTTTAATGTCATACTTAAGGAAGGGAGGAGAAACTTAGGGGGCTTCCTTTCACTCCGACAATGATACATGAGATTTTTCTCAATGTATATGAATACTAGTGCGCTAATAGAGTTACTCAAGATTGGGAATAAGCATACTTTAATGGAATGTCAAGATTGAAGGGAATTGTAATTTTCAAGAAATTGGATAGAACAAGAGTTCTTATACATTCTTCCCAACAACAATGTACAACATTTAGTTAGACAAGGATCAAATCATGCTTCATTACTAGTCCAGTGCAGCTTAAAGGAAAAGGTTGTGATCAAATCATTCACGTTTCTCAATTTATGGGTCAATCATCCTCAATTTCAAAATATTGTTAAAGAAGCATGGGGTGATACACTTTGTGGGAAATTATTTTATAGAAATTCATACCAAGATGAAAAAGATCAAGAAAGTCATTCTAATGTAAAGCATATAGACTTTTGGTAATATTTTTGAATAAATGACTATTCTGAAAGATGTTATCGAACTGAAACAGACAAACTGAAAATTACACCCTTATAGGACAATAGACTTGAACTAAAAAAGAGTAGAAATTGAACTAAGGAAATATTTGTATATAGAGAAGGAGTACTGGAAGAAAAAGGTAGGCATGAAATGATTCAAATATAAGGGCATAAAGACAAGTTTTCACACTCATATATCAAAGGTAGGATGAAGAAACTGTACACTAGTAAGGTACAAATAATTCAATGGAATGTTGTGAATTCAAATGAACAAATTGATGCAACAACAGTTACTTTCCCTAAGGACCAGTTTAAAAATATAGATGTGTTGAACAATCAAGAAATGTTAGACAGCATTCCTAACTTG
Organism: Solanum bulbocastanum; assembly: GCA_037074985.1. NCBI lineage: Eukaryota > Viridiplantae > Streptophyta > Magnoliopsida > Solanales > Solanaceae > Solanum > Solanum bulbocastanum. Next base: position 29,087,313 of record CM073608.1, read on the forward strand.
ATTTTCCAGAATCAAAATAAGGAAATGGTCAGACTACCATATATTAAAGTGTTCGGGTTATGAAGGTGATTAGGGCGTCATGCGGAAACCTACAATTTCAGATCATATGGTTGACAAATCAAACGACAAGTAAAAATATACTAAAGATAAATTATTAATATGGTTCGGTCAAGCGACCTACATATTGAAATCTAATACTAAAAAAACATAAATATATTTAGGAAAAAATCTCCCCATAAACAAGACTCTTAAACGACTACATTATGGATTCTATTGTGTTATGTTATGAAAATAGGGATCTTCAATTTATACATCTCCAAACTTTCCCTCTAAGGAAAGAATAAATCAAATATAGAAGAAAAATATATTTTCCTGAACAGGAAAAGTAAAAACATTTATGGTAATGTTTTATCTTTTCTACTAGAAAAAAATAAATTTCAAATAAGATAAGAAAATCAGAGCAAAACCCTAACATAAAGAGATTTAAGACATTGATTTGTGCTCTCAAAGGAGATAGCACAAATAGGCATGCACGATGATTTTCTTGAAACTTAAATGTTGTGATATTATTGGAGAAGACATCACCAAAATGGTCAAGGTTTCCTTTTTATGGATACAATCTTTCAACATTCATAACACTCACAAACTTGGAGTTCAGAGCCAAAAGAGCATAAAAAATTGTTAAAAATTTCAAAAGGGCGCATCAATTTTTTTTAATCAAAAGGGTAAAATCGCTCCTGAGGGAGCGATATCCTTCGGAGAAAATTAACTCCGTCTATTCTATTACGTTAAAATATATCAAAATCGTTGCCACAGCAGTGATTTTGTCAACAAAAAACTTTTTTTCATAAAATCGCTGCCACAGCAGCAAATTTGCCAAAAAAAGAAATTTAAAAAAAAAAATCACTGCACCGGCAGCGATTTTGTCGACTTTTTTTTTAAAAAAAAAATTATTGTTCGAGCAATGTTTTTTCTTTTTTTTTACATAGAAAAATTAAATTAAAGTCGCTGCAATTGCAGTGATTTTTCTTTAAAATTCTTTAAATTTTATATATATTTTTTAAATAGATGTTGACCAGCGTTTTATTCCAAAACTTTTATTTTTCCAAAGCCTTGTCTTTAAACTTTTTTTAAAAAAAGAAGTTTTGGAAAAAAAATTAAAAAGAAAAATAAAAAAAAGAAAAGAGAATAGTTGCTATTGTAGCGATATTAATTTTTTTTTTTTAAAAGGCTGCTGAAGCAGCCATTTAAAAAAAAAAAAAATTGGCAAAATTGTTGTCGGTGCAGCGATTCAAAAAAAAACAAATTTGACTAATTCGTTGCCTTAGCAGTGATTTTAAGAGAAAAACAACTTTATCCAGCAGCAATTTTTATTTATTTTAACGGAGTAGACGGAGTTGATTTTCTTCGAAGGATATCGCTCCCTCAGTAGTAATTTTACCCTTTTGGTTAAAAAAAAATTGATGTGCCCTCTTGGAATTTTTGACAATTTTTTTTACCCTTTTAGCTCTGGACTCGACAAACTTGGTTCTTATTCCAAAAAAAAATTGTCTAAGCTTTTCATCGATCTAAGTTTATAAGCCTTTGCACTTTTGCCAATAAAATCATGTACATGATGTTTCATGAAAGCATTGTGAGGATTCTACCCAATTCAATTTCACTAAATCAAACTAGTTTTATCAAGAGGAAAAGCATCAAAGAAAATGTGTTATAGGTACAAAATATAATCAGGGATATTATACTAAAAAATAAATAACAAAATGTGGTTGTGAAACTAAATATGACAAAAGCATACGACATGACATCATGTATTTTCCTAACGAAAGTGTTAAGGACTTTAACTTCTTAGAAATCATTATTGATATGGTATGGAGGTTGGTGTCCAACAACTGTATTCAATATTTATGAATGGAAAGACATATGGTTTCTTTCATTCATCTAGGGGTTGAAAATAAAGACATCATCAATCACCCATCATATTTATCATTGCTCCTAAAGTGCTTGCTAGCGGTTTGAATAAGCTTCATGAGATTGTTGAATTCAAAGCGTATGGTATATCAAAATGAAATCTAACAATAAATCATTAATCGTATGAAAATGATACCATTCTATTATGTTTAGGAGATAAAAATTCAATTAAAAAAGACGATGAAAATATTGATCAAATATGAATATGTTTCATGAATGATAATCAATAAAAATGAGTTTTTCTTCTAGTTACATGAGAAGGCCTTAGAGGTACTAGGACAGAAGTTGAAAAGATGGACAGGAATATATCAAGGTTCTTTTCCTTTTATCTACTTGGATTGCCCACTTTTCAATGGTAAAAAAAGGATATCACATTTTAAAGATCTCATGAGAGAGATTAATAGAAAAGTCATGATAAAATAGCGCAGATATGCTTTAATAGCTCATGTGTAGCAATCTATGCCTATATATCTAATATAAACCATGAATCCTCCTAAAGGTGACATTAACATAATTCATCAGATGTTCGTCAAGTCCTTCAAGGGGTAAATAGAGCATAAAGATAAATACTGGGTGACATGAAAAAAAATATGTTTTACTCAAAAGAAAGGAGGACTTAGTGTAGCGACCCTTCTGAAATAATATAAGCCAATAACTCACGAGATTTTTTTTTTTTTTTATATTGTCCTCAGACCAGTAAAATGATATAAAGAGAATATTACCAACTTTCGAGTACCAAAACTAGGTGGTGCATGCTTCATACAATCATTCGAAACAAGTAGTAAATTTAATATATTACAAGACTTGGGCTTACTCACCCCAAATGAACAAAACATGTAGCCATACTTATATTACAACCCATGGTGACATGATCAGATTAGCCCTCAAAATTTCATGTAAATATACAACACATTGATCATGTATAAGTCCCAAAGTTTATACAAAATATAGATGCCTATATGTAAATGTGATCTTCCTTAAGGCTCTCAAAATCTCCAACTCCAATGGCTAGCTTCATGCCTCCTCTCGATCATTCCCTACGATAGAAACAACAATCGCTATGCATATAGCTTAGTGGCGTAAAAACTATAGATTCGGAGCCCTCAAAATTCACCAAGCTCCCTTTCTCAAGTCATGAGTAGTACAATTGTAACAGAATCAATAAATCAAGTAAATAATATACAAAGAGAATCAAGTTCAATATTTAAAAATCCAAATGTCAAGAACGGCCGTAGCACCCTTTTCCAAGAGATTCAATAACAAGGCTCGCCCAATATATACATCATGTCATCACACCAAGCACAAACATGTATCAAGAAGGGCCGACGCCCTATATCAAGAAGGGTCAAAGCCCAATAATCAAGAGAACCAAGAACCGTATTAAAAATGGCTTTCTAGTTCGTATTTAAAATGGACAACTTCCATACTTAAGACGGACTAAAAATCCAGAGTCAAGATGGCAAATGATCCTAATAAAGAGACATGCCAATAGTGACAAAGTCACAGCCACAAGAAGGACAAGGTTCCAACAAGAGTGTCAAGTGATCAAACAATTCGCACAAGTGGACGAGTTACACAAGCGTCTTTAACGTCTTAAAGAATACCAACACGACAATGCAAAGTGACAAGAGGTAACCAAGGTACCAAGATCAACTTCAGATATACCAGCAGTTAAAAGAGTGCAAGTACAAGTTTATACACAAACCTCAATACTTTAGCGTAGAAACAGTCTAACACAACTTTGTGAGTTCAAACCGTAGACCAACCAACATATCAAGGTCCTCAACTTGTTTACAAGTATTTACAACCAAAGAGAAATGTGTGTCTCAAATTCCAGCCAAAAGAACCAACTTTTTCTCTTGTGATTTTCAAGAATAACTGATTAACTAAGGTTCTAAAGTTCTTAGACTTGAAGGAACCCAATTTAACTCAAGGAGGTGTGAAAATATATATCACATAAGTGATGTTTATCATTGTACAATTGTTTTCAAGGTACCCCAAATAGTGTGCTGCCCAAAATGCATACATATATATCTATATTTATATATCCTTCACCTCGTTTTAAAGTTATACATAATTCTAATTAGACTATTACGTAAATACCCCAATACAATCCCTTAAATTACGATACAATTTATGTTAAGCAAGCTAGCAATTATCACAACATTTCAAGTTTCCAAAATGAGAGTAAAACATATTGTAGTAATTAAGCAACGGTAAATCGACATGTGACTCTTGGTTAGTATTTAGGGGTGTTACAACTCTCTCCCCCTTAAAGAAATTTCGTCTCGAAATTTACCTTACACTAGTCCCGAAACAATCGCGGATACTTGGGTCCTCATGTCTTTTTCTCTCTCCCATGTAGCTTATTTTCACGAATGGTTCCTCCAAAGTACCTTTACTACCTGGATTTCCTTGTTTCTAAGTTGCTTCACTTCCCGAGCTTGAATTAAAATAGGTTCTTCATTATACATCAAGTCCGGATTAATCTCAATAGATTCAACTAGAAGAACATGAGATGGATCAGAACGATATCTTCTGACCATAGATTCATAGAAGACATTGTGGATCTTGTCTAACTCAGGTGGCAAAGCCAATTTATATTCAACTTGTCCAACCCTTTCAAGTATCTCATAATGTCCAATAAATCGGGGACTAAGTTTTCCTTTTCTGCTAAATCTCATAATCTTTTTCCATGGAGACACCTTTAAGAATACTTTATCTCCCATTTGATATTCAATGTCACGCCTTTTAAGATCATCGTACGCCTTTTGTCTATCCAAAGAAATCTTTAGACGATCCTTGATAATTTTTACATTGTCCTCTGTTTGTTGCACAATTTCAGGACCAATAAGTTTCCTGTCACCAACTTCATGCCAATAAAGAGGGGTCCGATATTTCCTTCCATATAAGGCTTCACAGGGAGGCATTCCAATACTCGATTGATAACTGTTATTGTAAGAAAATTCTATCAAAGCCAAGAGTTTGCCCCAACTACCCTTAAACTCCATAATGAAAGCTCAAAGCATATCCTCCAAAATTTGTATCACCCTTTCTAACTGGCCATCTGTCTGAGGATGAAACGAAGTGTTAAATTTCAGCTTAGTACCCAAAGCTTCCTGCAAGCTACCCCAAAATCTAGATGTAAACCTTGGGTCTCAATCAGATACAATAGACATAGGGATCCCATATAATCTTATGCTCTCATTAATGTACAATTTGGCTAAACGTTCAAGTGTGTAATCCATCCTAATTGTTAAGAAGTGAGCACTCTTGGTTAGCCTGTCCACAATCACCCATATTGCATCATGATTTCTTTAGGTGTGAGGAAGTCAAGAATCAAAGTCCATAGTTATTCTCTCTCATTTCCATTCCTGCATCGACAAGGGATGTAGTAAATCAACTGGGACCTGATGTTCTGCCTTTACTTGTTGACAAACCAAACATTTAGAAATAAACTCCGAAATGTCTCTCTTCATACCACTCCACCAATAATTTTCTTTGATGGTCTGGTACATCTTTGTACCCCCAAGATGCATTACACATAGTGAGGTATGTGCTCCACTCAGTATCTCTCTCCTGAATTTGTCATCATTAGGGACACATAGCCTATCTTGATAAAATAAGACACCATCCTCTGTTGATGTAAAATCAAGTTTTTCCCCATCTTGAACTTCTCTAGTCAAGTTTACAAGTTTCTCATCTATCTTTTATGCTTCCTTCACCTATTCAAGTAATATTGACTTTACTTGCAAATTAGCAATAATTGAACCATTTGAATCAGGTGTAAAACAAACATTTATGGCTCTTAACTCAAGAAGCAAGGGTAAAGGACTGAAAGAAATGCTTGCGAAGGATTTTCGACTTAAAGCATCTGCAAGTACATTGGCTTAACCTGGATGATAATCAATTGTGCAGTCATAATCTTTGATGAGTTCAAGCCATCTACGTTGTCGAAGGTTTAGCTCCTTCTGAGTACCCAAGTACTTTAAGCTCTTGTGATCAGTGAATATATGGCATTTCTCTCCATACAAATAATGCCACCATATTTTTAAAGCAAACACTACAGCAGCAAGTTCAAGATCATGGGTAGGATAATTCAATTCATGTGGTTTTAATTTTCGAGAGGCATAGGAAATAACCTTCCCTTCTTGCATCAAAACACATCCGAGACCATTGTGAGAAGTATCGCTATAAACTACATACTCCTTCCCTTCAATTGGTAGAGTAAGTATAGGTGCTTGAGTCAGCAAGGATTTGAGAATTTCAAACCTCTCTTGACATTAGTCATTCCAATTAAACTTCACTTTCTTCTGCAAGAGTTTAGTCAATGGAGAGGCAATAATGAAAATGCCTTTCACAAATCTTCTGTAGTATCCTTCTAAGCCTAAGAAACTTCTTACCTCGGTTTGACTAGGAGGTCTCCACTCAACAACTGCTTGTATCTTACTAGGATCCACCTTCACGCCTTCGGTTGATACAATATGTTCCATAAATGTCACTTCATCAAGCCAAAATTTACACTTGAAAGGTTTAGCATAAAGTTCTCTCACCTTCAAAATTTGTAAAATAATCTAGAGGTGTTTATCATGGTCTTCACTACTTCTGAAAAATATTAAAATATTATCTATAAAGACAACCACAAACCGATCAAGATAAGGCTTGAATACTTGATTCATTAGATCCATGAATACTGCAGGAGCATTTGTCAATTTGAATGGCATCACCAAAAATTTATAATGACCATACCGAGTTCTAAAAGCAATTTTAGGAATATCTTTCTCTCTAATACGCAGATGGTGATATCCAGACCTTAAATCAATCTTTGAGAATACTTTAGCACCCTTCAGTTGGTCAAACAAATCATTGATCCTTGGTAGTGGATATCTATTCTTGATTGTTATTCTATTCAATTGTCTATAGTCAATACAAAGCCTAAGAGTGCCATCTTTCTTCTTTACGAATAAAATAGTGGCTCCCCAAGGAGAAACACTAAGTCGAATAAAACCCTTCTCAAGAAGTTCTTGCAATTGAGATTTCAATTCTCTTAATTCTGCCGGAGTCATTCTATAAGGAGTGATAGAAATAGGGGTAGATCCAGGAATAAACTCGATTGGAAATTCAACCTCTCTTTCTGGGGGCAATCCAGGAAGGTTTTCTAGGAAGACTTCTAGGAAATCACGTACAACAGGTATGTCCTTGATACCAGGACTCTCCAACTGTGTATCAACTATGTGAGCAAGGTATGTCCCACAACCTTGACGCATCAACTTTCATGCCAAGACTGCAGAAATAATACTAGATGTTAATGATCTTTCACCTTGTACAATGATGTGTGAAAATGTAAGATCTTTAAAAGCCACATGCTTAGACCTACAATCTACCACTGCATGATATTTATAAAGCCAATCCATCCCGATAATAACATCAAAATCCTTGAAAGGCATTTCAATCAAATTAGTAGGGAAGACTAGATTTTAAATCATGAAGGGACTTGGTGAACTCGATTACACACAACTTGATATCCCAAAGGACTTTCAACCAGCACATCAAAATTAAGTCTCACAGATTTCACATTTTCAGGAAGAGCAAGTGATGAACAAAGATAGGAATGTGTGGAACCAGGATCAAACAATGTAAACACACATAAGCCAAATAAGTGAAATTTACCGACAAACACACCTTTTCCATCTTGATCCTCCCTATGCCTCATAGCATAAGCGCGTGCAGTAGCCCTTGGTCTATCAGCTTTATTCGCTCCACTTGCCCCTATCGCATGGGTGTTTTTAGGTCGTGCACCTTCATTAGTTTGAGGAGGATTCATAGAAGGCCTATGAACTGAGCCTTCAGTTCTCAAGGAATGAGCATTATTAGGATTAGGAAAATCCTTCACTTTATGATCAAAGCTCCCACAATTGAAACATGCACCAGAAGCTCTCCTGTAAGTACCATAATGATTCTTTCCACATTGTGGACAAGTGGGAACACGAGGTTTGCCTTGGCCATAATTTGGAGTGCTAGTTGTAGAAAATTTTGATTTATTTTTCTTTTGCTAAGGTGGCATGTTAACACTATCAGCCTTGGAATCAACAACCTTCCCCTTTTGGATGGACCTCCAAAATCTGGTCTATGCTTTCAGAATTTGTTTTCATTTCGACTAGCTTCTTTTTTATCAAGTCGTTCCCAAGTAAAAGCAACAGACACTAACTTACAAAAGTTCTCATGTTGCAGGATCGCCACATTCTTCCTAATGGAATCATTTAAACCATCTTCAAATTTCCTACACTTGTCTTTTTCCTCTTTAATAATACCTCTAGCATAACGAGAAAGTCTTAGAAACTTTTGTTGGTACTCAGCAATAGACATGCCTCTTTGCCTTAAATTCAAAAACTCTTTTTTCTTTGCATCATAATAAACAGGTGGGACATACTTCATATGAAATTCCCTAATAAAATCATCCCAAGTAAGAACAATAGGTTTTACCTTGGCATTCAGAACACTTACCCACCAATCGTAAGCATCCTTTTGTAATAGTGAAAGAGCATACTTAAATTTTGCAACATCTGAACACTCTAACTGCTCAAATACCCTCTCAATGTGCTCCAGCCATTGTTCAGCATCCGTGGGATCAACGGTGCTTTCAAACTCCACTCCACCCATTTTTCTAATTTTCTCATAGTTAATTCCGTTGGGATCATGCATCGCTTCAGCAATATGGTGGAAGAATTCAGCCATTTGTTGAAAAGGAGGATTCATGGCTTGAGTACCACGACTCATGTGAGGATGTGAACTAGCTCTTACACCCTGATAGTTTCCCACTTCAGACCCACTAGTGTGGGGAACATATTGATCCGAGAAAGGTTCTCCAACCTTTTCTAGTGCATGAGATTGGGAAACAGAGGCACCCGAGCCTTCACAAGCAGCTTCCATAGGTCGGTTAGAAAAAGAGGTCATAACTTAATTACTTCAAAAGGGAAGATCGCATTGCATTAGGGACATGTACATGATGCATGTGCACTCTACATGCGATAAAAATATTATAAACCATGCAAGTGGACAAATAATTCAAATAAAACCTTTTCCGAAAGCGAACAAGTATACTAGTAATTCACAACAAAAGTCCTAGAACCACAAACCTAGGCTCTGATACCAACACTTGCAGCGACCCTTCTGAAATAATATAAGCCAATAACTCACGAGATTTTTTTTATATATATATTGTCCTCACACTAGTAAAGATGATATAAAAAGAATATTACCAACTTTCGAATACTCAAACTAGGTGGTTCATGCTTCATACAATCATTCGAAACAAGTAGTAAATTTAATATATTACAAGACTTGGGCTTACACCCCCCTAATGAACAAAACATGTAGCCATACTTATATTACAATCCATGGTGACATGATCAGATTAGCCCTCAAAATTTCATGTAAATATACAACACATAGATCATGTATAAGTCCCAAAGTTTATACAAAATACATATGCATATATGTAAATGTGATCTTCCTTAAGGCTCTCAAAATCTCCAACTCCAAAAGTCAGTTTCATGTCTCCTCTCAATCATTCCCTACGATAGAAACAACAATCGCTAAGCATATAGCTTAGAGGTGTAAAAACTATAGGTTCAGAGTCCTTAAAATTCACCAAGCTCCCTTTCTCAAGTCATGAGTAGCACAATTGTAACAGAATCAATAAATCAAGTAAATAATATACAAAGAGAATCAAGTTCGATATTTAAAAATCCAAATGTCAAGAACGGTCATAGCACCCTTTTCCAAAAGATTCAATAACAAGGCTCACCCAATATATACATCATGTCATCACACCAAGCACAAACAGGTATCAAGAAGGGCCGACACCCTGTATCAAGAAGAGTCAAATCCCAATAATCAAGATAATCAAGAACCATATTAAAAATGGTTTTGTAGTTCGTACTTAAAATGGATAACTTCCATACTTAAGACGAACTAAAATCCAAAGGCAAGATGGAAAATGATCCAAATCAAGAGGCATGCCAATAGTGATCAAGTCACAACTACAAGAAGGACAAGGTCCCAACAAGAGTGCCAAGTAATCAAACAATCTGTACAAGTGGACGAGTTACACAAGCGTCTTTAACGTCTTAAAGAATACCAACACGATAATGCAAAGTGACAAGAGGTAACTAAAGTACCAAGATTAACTTTCAGATATACCAACAGTTAAAAGAGTGCAAGTACAAGTTTATACACAAACCTCAATACTTTAGCGTAGAAACAGTCCAACACAAGTTCGTGAGTTCAAACTGTAGACCAACCAACGTATTAAGGTCCTCAACTTATTCACGAGTATATACAACCAAAGAGAAGCGTGTGTCTCGAATTCCAGCCAAAAGGACCAAGTTTTTCTCTTGTGATTTTCAAGAATAACTGATTAACTAGGTTCTAAGGTTCTTAGACTTGAAGGAACCCAATTTAACTCAAGGAGGTGTGAAAATATATATCACACAAATGATGTTTATCCTTGTACAACTGTCCCTCAAGGCTGCCCAAATAGTGTGCTGCCCAAAATGCATATATATCCACCTATTTATATATATATATATATATATATATATATATATATATATATATATATATATATATATATCCTTCACCACGTTTTAAAGTTATACATAATTCTAATTAGACTATTATGTAAATACCCCAATACAATCCCTTATATTACAGAACAATTTATGTTAAGCAAGCTAGCAATTATCCCAACATTTCAAGGTCCCAAAATGAGAGTAAAACATATTGTAGTAATTAAGCAACGGTAAATCGACATGCGATGGTTAGTATTTAGGGGTGTTACACTTAGATACTACATGATGTATCAATGCCTTTTTTTGCTAAATTATGATGGGATTTTAGGGTATCTACTAATTCATTATAGAGTTCTTAAATGTGGAACACGTATTGCAAAAAGATTATTTGGCGGTGGCAAAGGATAGTGGGACTTCACATGTTTGGAAAAAATTGATATATGTGCGAGAAGAGGTGGAACATGAGAATTGATGATAAATAAAAACAGATAGTTATAATTTTTAGTATGATAATTGGATTTAACAAGGTGCTTTTTATTTCATTAAAAATACTAAAGCTGAAGTAGTGGAGGTGAAAGTCAAGAAGCATATCAACAATAATGAGTGGGATATAGACAAGTAACTAAAAATCATTTCTGAAGAAAACAAACTATATTTTGGAGAACATAAAGTCCATAACAGACCTAGAAAGAGATCATGGTGGATTGGGAGCACTAAAGGAGAATTCACAGTGAAAATATATCATCGTATATTATCACGAGGATTAAAAGAGGAAAAAGGGAGTAGTTTTCAAATATTTGGAGGAAGGGGATGCTATTTAAATCAGTTTCTTTCGTTGGAGAGTGTGGAAGGGGAGAATTTTCACTAATGATATACTTTCAAATATTCATAGAACCATACTTTATTATTCCATTTATAATCGTTTACATAAATGTTTGATTTAGATGTATTACATTATTTTAAAAAATACTGTATAACTTGTTTTGAGATTCACGTGCAACGCACATGTATCAAAACTAGTGTGTGTGTGTATATATATATATATATATATATAAACTTTATACACGTAATATTAAATTAATAATCATAAAAAATTAGCATTATATTATGTGACAAAATCTTGAAAATATTATTCTTCTTATAATGTTGGTGAACTTAAATGAGAATCAATAAATAGTCAAATACCTAGGTTAAAGAAATAAATATTATACATAATATAAAAATATATTATATAGATAGAGGATTGAAAATATCAAGGATAAAATAGACATTGCATGAAATAAATAATGATTTTATTTATAAGATTATCTCGGCTATTATCATTTTTTGTTAGCCTTTTCAAATAAAAATTATAATATTTTTTCCATATTATTAGTGATTTATTAAAAAAACTATTTAAAAAAAATAATATTTTTAGTAATAAAATTATAAAATTGAAAATATATAAAATATACTCCCCGTAAATTCATCATTTATTTTGTTTCAATAGAAAAGTTCTCTCTTTGTTACACCATTTCCATGGGATATTGAATGAAATAGTTAAGTGTTTTTGTTTTTGATAGGTGATGGAAAGGTTTTTATCTGCCGTTGAGCACTCATCTACTCCTTCAATGCAAATGTCATTTTTTATTAACTTTGACGCTCACGATATCTTGAGACAAGCGGCTCAATCAACTCATCGATACCAAAAAGGTACTACCATCGCTCTATTCATTTAAAATGGTTTTTCAAATTTTAATACGTTATATTTAATTAGAAAATTATTATTGTCTATTATGATTGTCTTTTAATTAAGTCAAAACTTTTCATAACAGAGTTCTCATCTTATTTTTAGAAAATCATTTAAAAAGGTATTTGAAAAAGCTTTTAGTATATTAGAATTGGGTAAGAGTCCAAATGATTTTTTAAGGAAAGGATTATGTACCGTACCAAATCTGTAAAATACACGTATCGATAGATTCAATACACTTCTTTTTGAGGTTTAGAGATTTTTCTTTGACTTAAGTCTTCTTCTTCTTCTTCAAGTTGAACCACTTCTTCATTTTCATTGTATTAATAAAAAAAACTTTGGGCTTATCCATTGAGCTTGCAATCTTTTTTTTTTAATCATTTCTTCTTGAGGAATAGATATTTCATGACACTTGAGGGGTCGATATCCTCACATGAATCTTTCTCTTTTCAATTCCTTGACATTTACAAAGATGGATTGGTTGAGAAGTTTTAGATCCTCCTCTAATCTAGTTTTTTGCTCTAAGAGGGTTTGGAGAATTGTTTGAATGCCTTCACATTTGACACTTTGTTCTTCACTTTGTCATGTGATTTTTTCTATCAAACTCAAAAGCACAACTAGCACATTCATTAGAATAACTTTTTTTTTTTTTTGGGGGGTGGGAGGGGGGAGGGGGGGGGGGGGGGAATCACCCCAATGTCCAAGTTGACCACAACGTAAATTGAAATTATATCCATTGATCATAGGATTGGGATTTTTTGTACATCTATCTCCCAGGAGCATTTTCACAATCTTTTTAAAAATAAGGTCCTCCACAATATAGAGGGATCATCAAACTATGGGTTGCCACCATTTTCATTCCGAAATGCCATAGTCACACAAGTAATAAAAATAAAAGCTAACTAACACAAAGAAATACAAAAAATCAAATACATTCACATGTTTGGACCAAAACAAGAAAGTTTAGATCGCAAATTAACCCAAAAAGGTCAAATTATTCGCCGATAACGACGTCAAAATTGATAATGTCAAAATCAACTTCTTAAAATGTACAGTCTTATACAATATAATTTAATTAAATATAAGTCCAGAGTCAATTCTCATGGAGAACAATATATAGACAAGCTAGAAATTATCACAAACTATGCTAAACCAAAACACTAATAGTAATTGATTTTTGAGGAAACTATAACTAAGGCAGAAATATAAACTAATCTACAAAGTAAGTAAAAATTGATCAATGGTCACAAGCATGGATACACGGAAAATCACTCTCAAGTAACGATCTAATTTGTTTCATGATTTTACAAATAAGAGCGAGTTTATGATAATTAATCTCAGATAACTATTCTATGTTAGTTTCTTTCGGATCGGACACTAACAAGACTACTTAATTGGCTATCTCTTGCTAGATTAAGTGCATTAAGGACACCAAAATATGGCTACAAGTAGTTTTTCTGTAAGTATTCAATATATAAGCAAAACAAGATATTTAATCAAAACTATAATAATGAATATCCTCATAATTAGCAAGACTAAAGTTATGGAATAAAATACTACACACTTAGATATTCAACATGAAATGAAGAAAAGTATAAGAGATTTTTCAACTCAAATCCTCAAGACTTCAATCCCCAAGTGTAGTGTGAGGACCCTAGACCTCTAAAAAATTGTATTCTGCCAATGATGCTAATAGTGTCTCCCATGTGTTGCTTTTATATGACTCTTATTTTCTCATTTCTTTAATTTGACTTGTTTTTCAATCAAAACTCTTCTATACTATATAAAACCTGATATATACAATAAAATCAGCACTATGTATTTATTATTCACAAAAGCCTAAGGAAAAATGAAGAGATAAGTTGATAAATACCAACTTATCATTCTTATATAGAACCCCAAATTAATTTTGGAATTTCTGATTCTTATCAATTGGGAAGAGGTAAAAAAACAAAAACCATTTAAAGGATCAGGGCGTGCTGGAATCTTAGAAAAATCTTAGGGTTAGTTAGGTGGGGGAATTAATTAAGGGTGGATTAGAGAGAGTGAAAGGGAAAATATATGAACAATTTTATTTCAATCAAATTTTGAAATAAAATAAGCGGGTCGGGTCGGGTCGGAGCGGAAGAAGAAGGTTAAGATTAGATTGTCAGACTAGAGTTGAATTTAGGATTATATGGCCAATTTTATTTTAATCAAATTTTGGTTGTAGTCAAAGCGATTGAAATTGACACAATTGAAATAAAAATTGAGACAAATCTTTAATCCTAATTAATTCAGCAAGCCTTTTAAATTAACAGACTAAAATGAGTAATAAAAAGGATTAGTTACGATAATTGAATTATAACTTATCTAATTTTCATACATCCTTCATTCATGCACTTATTTTGAAATAAAATGATTTTCACATTAATAATATTTAAAAATTAAATATATTAGGGTATATTTTTGGCCAAATGAAATAAAAATATTTTAACTTTTTGCAACTGTAGAAGCTTAAATAAACTATCAAAATTGAATATCAACACAGTGTAAATGATATTTGATAATTTCAATCATAAGGATTATGTGGCTCAATTAGCCTTTATCTCTCCTAATAATTAGTTGTTGAGAGGCTTTAGAAAATTGTACAAATCATTGGACCTAATTTGTTTGGTTAATAAGAGATTTAAAATGGGCGGAAAATTAGCATATTGTACATATCGATTTCTCTAAAATATTTATTAAAGCAATGACATAATAGTTCTATGGTTAGTGAAATATATTTACCTAAAATGCATTGAAAGGAGTAAATTAATTACTCCTACTTTGCTGGGTACGTAAAATAAAGTAGATGATATATTTTGGGTGATATATTAGAAGTAATTAAGGTGATGTTGTTCTTTAATATTTTTGGGAATGTCAGGTGAAGCATTATCGGTATTGGATGGAGTTCCAATTGGCATAAAAGATGAAATTGATTGTATGCCTTATCCCACCACAGGTAAACACGCCTGCCTGCCTTTAAAAGAGTTTTCTTATAATTTTGCCTTTTAAGTTTCTGAATACAAAAATGACTCATAAAGACTAATATGACTCATTCCAGCAAGTGGAAGAGTAGGCCTATATTAGTTGTCGAACTCTTCTAATTTGGTCATATCCACTCCACACTATTCTAAAGTGGTTTGTAGTCAATCAAAGGCAGAAAGAGTCTCCGTCCTGAACGCAGAAGGAAGGCGGGTTTGTCAATGCTTGAACTGATTGATCTAAGTGAGCTGCTCAACCTATACAAGGGGCTTGGGCTCAAAAGCCGGCCTTACTCAACAAGCACCTTTCTTAGTAAGGTTGCTTGTTTCCACTCATTGAAGATTGCTCAACTTCAGTTGCCGGTGCTATAATAGGTAGAAGTACATTATGGCAGGATCAGTCACCCGGGCATTTAAATGACTAGGTAATAAAATCAACTATTCTGCAATGAGTGAAAGGCTATCAGTGCTTCCAGAGCTGCCAACTCAGCTCTTTTTTATGTCATCTTCAGAGTCTTCCTTCCTAGCAGCCTATGTCTAGTGTAAAAAACGGCCTACTTATTGCCTATCAACAGGCCTCCTTTTCAGTCGCCCTCTACATCGTTATTTTTTCCATAGATATCTAATTTATCTTGCCATTTCTTCTTTTTTGGTCTTTATTGATTTATATACTCATCATCATCCCGCCACTCCTACCATGAGTCTAGGTATGGGTAATTTTAGGGGCTTCTTTATTTGCATTGAAGCAATCAACAATGATTTTGGAGTCAATTGCGAGTTTACGAGCTTGATAAATGTAGAGCGCATCCATAAGAATAGAATCAGTAAACGTCCAAGATGGTCTCCTCAGGAATTGTACCTAATTAAGGCCTTTTTACAGCATGACCTTCTTGATAATATATAGATCTTATTAATGGCCTCACCCTCCACAAGATAATATACTATACCCACCCATTATCAGGTGATATGTGTCATGTATGTTCAAGGGATAAGACAACGACAGACAATCTTAAGCTAAACTCTAGCGTACGTGTCTGCTTAGAAAAGGTCTGGTGAGTCCCCTTTAGTTAGTGGTGGGCCCACCTTGCACTAAACCTTAGGCCACATAGAGTGTGCTGAAACATGTACTGATACAGAGGTAGAATGTATAACTCCTAAAGTGATGTGGGATCAATAATCGGAATGTACAACAACTCATTTAAGGTTGTGGAAGTGAAGGTGATGATCCCAATTGACATAGAATATGGGGGTATTCAACTATCAAGTTCTATTTATCCATCTGCGATCATCATGGCGGTAGCTTGCTCCTTGTGGGTTTTAAACCACTTCTTGCCCTCGTCTTCCTCAATCCACCTCAGTCCAAACCTCCGTGCAGATACATAAAATGGAGCTCCTTATTACAAACTATGTCCCATGCATGTAGGACCACTTTTGGCTCCAACCAACTTTTCTTTTTCCTCTACTTTGCCTTGATATCATAGTACTTGTCAGATTAAAAAAATGAAGTTTGAAAAGGGTTAGGATGATCCCATACTTAATTTTCTAGCATGGTGATACTAGTTTTGTATCCGGCTACTTATATTTTCCCTACTACCTCAAGTCGTCGACTAGATACCACTACAAAAAAAAGTAAATCACTTTCGGATGGTTCAAGATATCATAGACCCTAAGCACTTTTCACTTTGCATAATTCTGAGTTAACAATAGGGTAGCGCTGTTTCACATTTGATTTTGCATCGTACTACGTTATCAAGCATGTAGTTTCAATTCAAATAGTAGCCCAACAATTCACACACTTTAATTTCAAGTTCAATCCCAAGAGCTCTCAAACTCACATTTCTCAAGCAATATCTATCAAGCACAATACTTCTACACAACAAGGCAGAGATTTTGGTTCACCCAATAACATATGATCAAACGCACATGCCCATTATTGATTTGACATTATGATTTCCAACTTAGGGCTAAAAAAGGGAACGAAAAGGTTGAACAAACTATGGATCAAACAATGAAGTATATAACTCTAAATTAGTTGCAAATTCACCTAAATACTTGAAGTAGTGAAAGAAAAGCAAAATTTGTGAATTTAGAGGTTGCTACACGATCACTTCTAGAGAAATTCGAGAGGAACGGTGCAGAGGTGAGAAATGAGAAGAAATTTCGTGCCTAGGGCATATATTAAGTTCACTAGGTCGGGTCAACTCGATATATTAACTTATTTTTGGCTTAGAAACAGGCCTGGTGTGGTATTTTCCATGTTTGAAGTTTATCATAATCGTAGTGCAAGGCTTAACGTGTGAGACTTGGTCGGTGCAAACTGCGGGTTCACAACGCGAGGTTCCCTATTTCAGAAGCCTTTATTTTTCCCAATCACTATCTTGCTTTAATGCATGTTTCCCATTTCCCTTGGTGCCTAGAACCTAAAAACACGCCCAAGAGTTGTTAGAAAAGTGGATGGCCTCTCACCAAGCGACTTAGTTTCAGTCATGGCACAACACATTATTTTATTTTATTATATATTTTCTTATTTTTGTATCTTTTACTATGAAAATCACAAGTTGTCTCTCAAATAGTGCATGATTTAACATCGCGACACAACAAAAGTCAACGGTTTAGACCCTCTCACGAGCCAATTTTTGCTTCTATTTTATTAAGAGAGGTTCTCCATCTTAAACTCTCTCCTACTTTCTCTTCTCTTTTCTGCTTATCGGCTCATGTTTGGGTCACTTCGCCACTTGCTCATTCTTCTGCAATAAGCTCTCTATATACCCACACTAAATTTTGGTCACCTCCTTGATCATGCATAGATATCTATAGTGCGAGGATGTGGAGAGCACTTTGTAGACATTGAAAATTATTGTTGTTTTTAAAAATGGGCGGCAAAAAGAATTGATCAAAATCACTCTCAATTGATTGAAATGACTTTCAACAGTTTTTAATTATTTTATTAAGCATTGAGGGCTTTAAATAGCCAACATAAAATACATAATATGCATAATTTGAAATTTAAAAACAATAAAAAAATATCTCAACAACTCAAACAACTTAACTAAAATTCAAAATTCAAATTATCTTAGACTAAACAACTTATTTTTCTAAAAATTAATGCAATAACTTAAAACAAATTTCATTACTCCTCCTTTACTTTAGTTACTGCAACTTTAAAAATAGCTCCTCCTAAATTTTTGCTCTAGCAGTTGATGCTGAATTTCTCTTGATTATTTTTTAACTTGGACGATCTTCCTTTTCTTCTTCCTTTTCTTCTTTTGATTTTGATCTTCATAAACACCTTTTCATGACATTGTATTGTGTAGAAGTTCTTAAGAAAGTGATTTTATTTGGACAATTATATTGCAGGATTTGTAAAGTACTGTTGTAAGTATTTTTCTTTCATCACAACAATACATATGACATAGGTTATAAAATATGATTTCATTTGCACAGACCAAATCTATGATTTTTGTTAGTGAAACTTTTTGGGCATTAAAAGAGAGAATGTTTCTTGTCATTTTTTAGGTTAAAAATTGGTTGAAAAAAAAACCTGTGTGTTGAAAATAGTAGCCCTGATGGGTTAAAACGATAGCCCTTACGGGTTAAAAATGCTATTGTAATTCTTTGGAAGATTTCACAGATTCCGTAAGATCAATGAATCTCATGATACCACTGTTGGTGTTCTTCAGGGGCGGCTCAAACCCGCTGGTGGCCTAAGGCCAAAATCAAATTAGAGGCCTTAAAAAAAATATATAAATGTTTTTATTTTAAATATATGTTTCTAGCTTTTTAAGATGCAAAGTTAATAATTTTTGTGTAGTCAATCTCTTCTAATAATTCTTTTTCAATCGATAATATAGTCAAACCACTTAATCTTTCTTGAGACATTGTTGATCTTAAATAAGATTTTATTATTTTAATTTTGAAAAACTTCTTTCGGCTGAGGCGACTGTTACGGGAATTGTTAACATTATTCTATAAGCAATGTAAACATTTGGAAAAGAATCAAGTCTTTTTATTTGATTGAGTATCTCAATTAGAGTATTGCTTCTACTTTTATGATTTCCCTTAAAACTTTTAATTCAGAAAATAAGTCTAAACCGTCAATATTGGAGTGAGTTATGTTTTAAGGAACATTCAAAATTATCAAGAGCACCTTTTTGAGATTTTATCAAGTTATCAACTTTTCTTTTTCTTTTAAGTTTTGAATGACCGGATTCATATTTTCTAGTTGACATATTAAAATCTAACAAATATTTTAAACACTATTTACAATATCAAATAAAAAATATAATAAACATAAGACACAAAACAAAATAATATTAGAAATTAGAATGATATTACCGAATTCAAAAGCTATGAAGACTTGATTTCCGAAAATGAATCGAGCTGCTGCAATGTAGTTTCTCCAAATTTAAAATATAAAATATCAATAAAACAAGTAAATTTTTAAGCTTTGAATAAGAGAGAGATGTAAGATTAGAAAAGAGAAAGTGAGAAGAAATAGAAGGGAGGAGGATAAAATATATAAAATAAAATTAGAAAAAAGAATAAGGTAAAAAAAAAGAAGATAACTACATTAAAAAAAAAGTACACAACTTTTTATTAAAAAGTTAAAAAGTCATAGTACTATCACTTCATTTAACCATTTGTATTTATTGTCTTAGTTCTTATAATATTTTTTGTAAATTTAATCTTTCCTCATTAACTAAAAATGAGGCCCCCTAAAATTGGGGGCCTAAGGCCAAAGACTTTTCTTTATACCTACCCAGCCGCCCCTGGTGTTCTTAAAAATGAGATGACAAAATTAATTGATTGAAATAACTCTCAATGTATCAAAATGACCTATTAAGCATTGACGGATTTAAATAGCCAACATAAAATACATAATCTACATAATTTGAAACTTAAAACAATCTAAAATATGTCAACAAAATTCAAAATTCAAATTATCTTAAACTAAACAACTTATTTTGCTAAAAACTAATGCAGTAACTTAAAACAAATTTCAATAAAAATCATTTCCTCATTATGGATCTGTATCTTCACCATTCCTGCTTACACATCAATATTCCCTCCTAGTGGCTAAGAATGGATTCCTCAATATGACTAACATTCTGACATCTGCCTCAAAATCAAAAATTATGAAATCAACAGGAATAAAAACATTCCCATTTTGATGAACACTCTTCAACTATGCCGTCTGAAGCAATACGTGATAGATCAACCAACAACAAAAAAATGTTGGTCATACGCGGTTCTCCCCAGTCAAGTTTCTTAAACACAAATAGGAACATTAGATTGATACTTGCCCCCAAGTCACATAGAGCTTGTCTTACATCATTTTCACCAATCTATATGATCGTCAAGTTTCTTAGGGAGCTTGCTCAATGCCCGCGAACTGCACTCCTTAGTAAGTTCTACTATTTCAAAGTCGAACTACATTCCTCAGTAAGTTCTACTATCTCAATATCTCCTAAATGCCTCTTTCAAGCCACTATCTCTCAAAGATATTTTGCATATTTTGGCATGTCTCTCTGCACATCAATCAACGATATGTTTATGTGCATCTGCTTGAAGATATCAAAGAACGCGGTTCGTCTTTGTCACCCAGTCAAGAACCGCGTGCTGACCTCATCATAGGGAGTGGTCCATCAGTGAACCCTCTGTTTAATTGGTTGCCAAAGACTTGTTGATCCTATCCAAAGATGTGTAGAAGATTTCTAGTAATACCTCGTTTGGAAGTATTGGAAAATGGAACACCTTCTTCTTAAATCGTGACATGGCTTTTCTACTACTTCGCCCAAAAACTGCCTGCAATTGCTAATCTCATCGCTGAGTTGTATACCTCTAGTTGGAGGCAAGAACCTTTCTATGACTGTTGTTGTAAGCTCTACCCAGGTTGAGATGAACGCCTCCGGTAGTTCTTCCAACCATGTAGTTGTTTCCCCTCTTAAAGAGATGGAAACAACCTCAAATTTATTCCTTCTTGGAAGATGCCCAATATATTATATGCTTGACACACCCTAGCAAAGTCCTTCAAATATTTATTTGGTTCTTCGTAAGATAGACCTCTGAGAAATTATTTCATGCTTAATGGATGTAACATCATGCTAGTGATGTTGAAGTTGGTTGTACCAACTGGCGGTGGAGGTTAAATGGCCCCAAAAAGACCCACTTAGGCAACAGTTGATCAATTTCAATTGGTCTATAACAATGTTCAACTTCATATGCCTTATACAGTGGCCGATTCAGATTTTTAATAAAGTGGGTGCTTTATTTGAAAGAAAAAAAGAGTACATCTCATAAATTTATGATCCGAGTAAAACAATTTGAGCGGACTCTAAATGATAACAAGAAACAAAAAATATAAAAAGAGCTAGTGATTATTATTCTTACCTAAATATTATGGAAGTTACTAAACTATTATAGTTTATTTATACTAAAATAATCATAAATTATTATTGGTAACAAAAACAGTATGTTAACTATGTGTATGTATTACAAAATATGAGAAAACTGTTAGATAAAAAAAAAATAAAAATATTTATATGGTATTTAGGCAAAGTTGAATGACTTTGAATAATTATTTAACTACTTTCTTGATACTTGAACAAAGCAAATCGAATTTATTTGTTACGATAAGTAATTAAATAATGTTGGTGCAATAAAGTTAAAATCGTTATTTGTAAAACTAATCACAAATATGATAAATAAATGAAGGAAAAGAATCACCATGTATTATGAAAAATTTGACAACATTGGAGAACTAATTATTCTCTCATACTTTCTGAATAATAATATTGTTGATATTATATTTTGGTCATCAATAAAATTAACTTTGAGAAATGAGAAAAAGAAAAAAGGAAAGGTAAACCACTTTTATCAAATTCAATCTAAATTTACTTTTACCAAATTCTACCTAGATTATATAGAAAAATAAAGAAAAGAAAAAAGGAAAGAATTGTGACAAAAATGGTAAAAGGATGACAAGTCATACAAATAAAGGGATAAAGGATAAAATAAAATATAATGTGAGGGTGGTGAGAAACTGAGAATCAAACCTTGAACTTCAAGGTAAACACAAAGATTATTGTGACACCTATTGCCACAGTGCCCTGATCACATTTGTGACTGTGGGTGCTCATGGTTAGTATAATATAAATTTATTATAATTTTATACATTGATATACGAGTCTACTCCAAACATCATAGGTGCTCGAGCACCCATAACCATGCATGCTGGTCCGCCCCGTCCTTAGAGTACATTTAATTTCTGGATGAAGAGGAATCAAAGGAGATTCTTAACTCCAAGTATCGGGCATACAATGAGGTTATAACATGTTACAGACAAAAACAACAAATCAGAGTAATATGAGAAATAATAATCACTTGATGAATTTTTACAAAATTATAATCTCTAAACCGCACTCCCCAACAACAACGCCAAAATTTGATGTCGTCCAAATTATACTTTACATATAGGCATAAAGGGATCATTTTCAAATATATGATTCAACAAGGTTGGGGTCGAATCCCACATAGAGCGTGGCGAGAATTTACAATTTATTGCAACAATTTGATTTAATGAGAAGTATTTGGAATGAGATTTTTATGTTGTTTAAACTAGTTTATGCTACAATTGTTGTATTCAATAATTAAAAAAGAACTAGATCTATGGTTCCCTAGATATCGGATTCAAATGGATAATTTACTATCGACTCATTTAGGTGTGTTCACTATACAATACTGATGGTTTTATATGTCTTCTTAAAGTTTCTCAACCCAATTAGAAGAATTTCACCTTAAGTCCTTTTGGCACCTAAGTGTGTAGTTAATTTGATCATTATCATTGGTCTCAGGCTAGATTTTCTATATCTAGGCTCAAGCCATAAGATGAGAGTTGGGTATATAAGTAAGCAGACCTTACACAGTAGTGACACATTTTAAAGTCGTGCGGATCAAGACCAAAAATAGACAATATCACAAGTGGGTTGGGCCGTTACAACTGATACCTTCATGCAAAGGTTTACCATGAGGAATTTGTTATCTTAATCCCTAGTCTAGGTCCTATAACCTAGTTATGATATGGGAAAAGAAATAAATCCCCGCCTAAAATTGTCTAGAAAAGTCAGTTACATGCTAAATTTATCATGACGACCTATTACATACCTTTACTACTTAAAAGTGAATTTAGTTACCTCCTAAAACTGATGTGGAAAAAATAAAAATAACAATCGCGTCAGAAAAATTAAAGTTATAAACAAAAAGAATGGCCAAAAGGCCCCCCAAGTTATTACCGAATTTCCAACTACACACTTATTCTTCACGGGGGTCCTATCACCCCCTTGAACTTATTAAATGTGAAATATCTACCACCCTACAAACTCAAGCCCAGATTTATATTAGGTGGTATTCAACACGTGCTACCACGTAATATTACCCTTTTTTCATATAAAAAAATTAATTTTTCTTTTATATTTTACTTTTTTTATTTTATATTTTCATCTTCTCCTTTTCTCTTTCTTTTCCATTCCTCCATTTATTTTTCTTTGAACCTATTTGACGAGAGGACGCCATGACTATTGAAACTTCAACCTTCACTGCACACCAGGAAATCTCGTTTTCTAAAGCTAGAGACAAACGAAAACTCTATCACTAAATATTGCTTCTTACCGCTATTATAATATTTCTCAAAGATCGATTCTTCAAAGAATCACAAGTAAACGATACTTGCTTGCTGGGATAAAGGTACCAAACTTGCGGAGGGACTAGTATTGATTTAGATTTAACAATGTTGATATGAGAAATTCGATTGATGTTTACAATCATTTCAATAAATGGGTCTTCGTCATTAAAGGGTCTGTTACCCAATGATGAATTCTTCTCCATTAATTGTATCTATTACTTAGTGAACTGCTCCATTAATGACTAGTCTAAAGTTAGATTCTTCTAACTTTCAATTTCAATTTTGATTTTGATTTTGAGCTACCAACAATTTTTCAAAGTGATGAAAAGTATGTGATTTGGTGATGAGAATTGACTTAGTGATGAAAACCTAATGAGGGCGATGACCTAGTGGTCGAGGTGAGCCACCGCCGATGTCTAGTATGGATCTGATGATGAAGATTGAAGGGAACAGATAAAGAAGGTAAAAAATAAATAAAAGGAAACATATTTCTTTTTTAAAAAATAGAATATTAATATAAAATAAAATAAATTAAATATTTATAAAGTTAATATTTTTAACTATCTTTTTATCTCTCACTCTCCGAAAGAGAGTAAACTTCACCTTCTTTCCCACATCAACATTTAAGGAGCAAATAACTTCATTTTAAAATAGTCCAGGGGTGTAATAGCACTCTCGTAACATATGAGTGTATAATTGGAAATCCGACTATAGGTTGGGAGGGCTTTTGACCATTTTCTCAAAAAAGAATAAAAAATCAAAATCATTTTACATTTCACCACCCCCTCCACATCTCTTCTTCTTCACACCCCACCATTATCCTCTTCTTCTTCGTTCTTTATTTTTCAACCTCAAAACATCACAACGACGTGAGTCTAGTGTTGTTGTTTGTTGTGGTTGTTTGTTAGTTGTTCAGATCTGAAAGTGCAGAGATCATTGGAACATTATCGAAGCCATGACTGAAGCTTTGAACTTGCGGAACATCTACAAAACAAATCCAAAGAATAAAATCGAAAAGGGGTAAGGGAAAGGGGTCTGGTTCGGTGTTTATCGGTGATTGATTTTGGGTTTTAGGTGGTTGTTTGTGGTGGTTTAGGTGGCTGTTTGGAGGCTAGTGTTTCATCGAAAATAAGAGGGAATGACATTGTGGAAGTAAGTTTATTGAGGTGATGGGCTGGTTGTTCTTCGCTGGATGAAGAAAAGAATTGTGATATAAATTCAAATTAATGATTTTTCCCGGTGAGATGAGAGATAAAGTCGGTGGATTTAGTGATGAAGAAAATATAATTGTAGAGAACTTTAATATACAGTAGGTCCATCACGGAGCTTGAGCTCCAAGATGCGAGGTCCATCCTGAGATAGGTCCTTTTTTTCATCCCCTGAAGTTTCACAACAAGTGTGGCAGGGGGGCTAAGTCAAGTGCTTTCCCCACACCACAAACCCCTCAATTAGCACTATCTTGGCTTTATTTTTTATCCAGGATACTTTGCTTTACGTTTTGTTACTCCTGGTCAATTCTTGTTGCGTTTTAGCCTGAAAAAAATATAGTAATCATATCATATATTACCTCACCACAATAAATACATGAATATAAGTGAGTTTATCCTCAAAACTTGGGTAAAATATGGCATTTGGGTCATCTCAGATCAGCGTATGGTTGCAAATTATTTTTTTGGATGATTTTATAAGAAGAATTCCAGTCCTTTTTAGAAAAGCTAGCAACAAAGAGTCTCTAGTATATCAGAATTAACAACATAACTCTTAGAACGTAAGGAACATTTGGGATTTGGAGTTGTCTAATCAAATGGATTTCTATGCAAAACTGACAAGGTTCTTGGTTAACCCTAAAATCAAGGATAGACTGTTGTGGGGGATATTTTAGATATGTAACACGAAGAGCAAATGGGGGCTACTCCAGGTGATGCACAACATCAGTTGGTTCCCCAAAGTTGAAAATCTCCGACAAGCTGCTCAAGATTCATTTGAAATCCCACGCATGCATACAAGATGTACTACCCCACCAAAATCGACATTCCAGACTCAACGAAGATGTTGAAACTTCCAAATGAGGCCGTTTTGATGAAAAGTGGATCGCATACCTAAACACCATTTTAACCCAAATTCCACAAAGAGGCTCGGGATGAGTCTGGAAGCCTTAGGATTCGCATCAAAGGTCCTAGACCAAACTCAATGTTACAAAGCTAACGGAACTGTTAGAATTACATTATGAGGCCGTCTTCGTAACTTTTTGACTGAAGTCAACCGTTCAAGTTTCAAAAGTTGTAAAATACGAAAACTTGCTCAAAAGCAAAACAAACGACCAGTTGACCGAACTATCAGTCCCAGTAAGTCATAAATGACTTGGGATCTCTTTAAGAACACTTTATAGGCCGAAAAGAATGCACAAAGGAGAAAATGACCTGGAGGGTCATTACACATGGAAGTCTCTTAGAATTGTGAGTGTTAACAGAACTACTTTAATTGAAGAACAAAAGGCAAGAGTTATATTACAATATAATAGAATTAGTCTAAATACAAAAAGAATAGGAAGGCTATATATAAGCATCCATTAACTAAACCTAACCTAATAGGAAATAGACTCCATTAACTAATCCTAACATAATAGGAAATAGACCTAATAACAAAAGCTCAAACATAGTAACATAAGCCCAAACATATGGGCTAACATCCCCCCTCAAACTCACAATGCAACAGTAATAAGCATTGAGAGTTTGTCACAAAAAAATCAAAACTGAGACACCGACTGCGCCTTCGTAAAAAGATCAGCAATCTGCAAGGCCAACGGAACAAAAGGAAGTGATATGGTCCCGAGTTGTAAATGATGACGGGTGAAGTGACAATCAATCTCAATGTGCTTCGTCCACACATGAAAATCATAATTCTTTGCAATTTGTATCGCACTTTTGTTATCACAAGGCAGGGGAGTAGGCAGAGAAATGTGAACCCCCATATCCGCAAAAAGCCAACGTAACCAAACAATCTCACATGTAGTCACAGTCATAGCACGATCTCAGCCTCCGTGGAAGATCTAGAGACAACATCTTATTTCTTGCTCTTTCATGAGATTAAAGAGTCTCCAAAAAACACACAAAAACCAGTGGTGGATTTACGATCATTGCGATTGCCATCCCAAGCAGCATTACTATAGGCTCGCAACTCGAGAGATGACTTCAAGGGAAATAAGAGATTATGAAACTGAGTGCCACGAAGATATCTCAGAATACGAAGTACAGCTCCCCAGTGAACAGAAGTAGGAGCTGTAACAAACTGCTAACAATATGAACTGCATGAGCTATATCTAAGCGAGTAACGGTAAGATAAACCAAACTACCTATAACAGTCTGATAAAGACTCAGATCTGATAACGGAACACCATTACTAGGAGAGTACTGTGTATTGGTTTCAAGGGGAGTATCTACAGTCCTGTTGTCAGAAAGGCGCGCCCATTTAAACAAGTCTGATATATATTTAGTCTGAGAAAGAAGATACCCTTTCTTAGACTGAGCCACCTCAATACCCAAAAAATAACGCAGCAAGCCCAAGTCCTTCATGGCAAATCGATGAGCCAAATCACGATTCAATGACTCAATACCACCATAATCATCACCAGTAATAACCATATCATCTACATGTACGGACAAAAGAATTTTCCTTGCACTCGTACATCTAACAAACAACGCCGAACCATGATTACTCGGGGCAAATCCAAGAGAAGTAATCATAGTGGAGAATTTCTCAAACCAAGCACAAGGGGCTTGCTTGAGACCATATAAAGCTTTTCGAAGCCGACAAACTTCACCCGGCTGGTGGTCAATACCTAGGGGAGGAGTCATATAAACTTCCTCATGGAGATCACCATTCAGAAATGCATTCTTGACAACCTTTTGAAATATCTTCCACTATCGAACGGATGCAACAACAATTATAGTGCGAACAGTCGTCATCTTTGACACCAGGGAAAAAGTCTCCTCATAGTCCATACCATATTTTTGTGAGTACCCTTTTGCCACAAGTTTGGCCTTGTATCGCTCAACAGACCCATCAGACTTTGTTTTTATCTTATACACCCATCGAAAATCTTATGTTTACCACGTGGGAGAGTAACCAAATCCCATGTATGTGTCTGATAAAGAGCAGTGAGTTCCTCAGCCATAACATTCTGCCAAAGAGGATCAGTCACAACCTCTCGATACGATTCAGGTTCAGACAAATGATGTATGTTGGCAATAAAGGAAGCAAATGAGGTTGAGTATGTAGAGTAAGTGAAATCTGGTAGTTTAGTGGACTTAGAAGGACGAGTAGACCTCCTCAGAGGTGGTGGGTCTCCAGTCTCAACAGTCAAAGGAGCAGACTCAGGCACAGTTGGGGCTGAAGCACTATCATCAGGTGGCATGGATGGATGAATTCGAAACTGGAACCTCCATGTCAACGCCAAAAGGATCAATATGCTGAAGATCTGATTTCATTACATCATGGGATTTAGCTGGAATCGAATAAAAAGGAATATGTTCCAAAAAGGTGACATGCCGTGAAACATATAATTTCTGACTTACAGGATCATAGCAACAATATCCTTTTTGTCCAACACTATACCCCAAAAACACACATATAGATGATTTTGGCCCCAGCTTATTTTGTTCAACATGAGGACGAAGAACATAGCAAGTACATCCAAAAACTCGTAATGTAGAATAATCCGGTAGGTGACTATACAATTTTTCAAACGGAGACATCCTTGAAGTTAATGCAGTAGGAATATGATTAATCACATATACAGCAGTTAGGACTGCTTCTCCCCAAAATATACTAGGAACCTCTGCAGATAAGAGTAAAGAGCGCGTTGTCTCAACAATATGATGGTGTTTTCTTTCTAGAACACCGTTCTTCTCAGGAGTGTCAGTACAAGATGACTGGTGTATGGTGCCATCAGAGGTGAGTAATTGAGTGAAATCATTAGAGGTATATTCACCCCCTAAGTCACACCTGAAGCATTTTATCACAGCCGAATGTTGTGTTTTAACAAGGCTCTAAAGTTACTGTAAATGCCAAAGAAATCATATCTGCGTTTCATAAGATAAACCCAAGTATAAAGAGTAAAGTCATCTATAAACGAAACATAATAGGTCAAGCCACCCTTAGTGGATATAGGCGATGGGCTTCACACATCAGAATGAATAATATCAAAAGTAGCAATAGAATAAGACACACTTTTATTAAACGGTAAAGCTGAGAATTTTGCCAGTTTATAACCACTACAATCAGAAATATCACAAGTGTTCAAATAACCCAAAGCACCAGTAGAGGCTAAGAAACGTAAACGTGACACTGACACATGTCCCAAACGGGAATACCAAAGATAAAACTGAGAAGAAAAGGGACTCAAACGAAAAGACGACAAATCAATACTAGAGGCAGCAACAGCAACAGAAGACACTTTGAGAATCTCCAAGACATAAAGTTTCCCCAACCTACGGCCAATCCCAATACCAAATGATGACAAATAAGGTGACATATGATGAGACGCACTAGAATCCAAAATCCACAGAGAGGACAGAATACCTGAGGGACTAGAAGAAACTGGACCTAAATGAGACATAGATGCTGATATGACAGTAGGATTAGAAGCCATTAACTGTCTGAACTCCAACGTAAAAGGTGGCATAGTGCTAACAGACTTAGTATCTACGGATGGTGCAGCGGCAGCAACAACAGTGAATTATGGAGGAGAGCATCAAAGAAGCGTGACCCATACTTTTGCTGCCCATACTTCTGCTATTGTCCAGATTGAGGTTGTTTTGCCTTGTTAAGTAACAATGGACACTGAGCCTTCCAATGATTTTTCTGTTTGCAGAATGCATACTCATCAAATGCAACTTTAGGAGATTGTCGAGAACATGGTGGTCTAGACTGATCAGTTGAAACAGCAAACACAGCAGGAGTATTAGTTGCTTTAGACCCTTTATCCACTTGAGACTTGATACGGGTCTCTTCTGCAGTCAGTTCATGAACAACAGAATCAACTGTGGGGAGAGGAGATCGATGAAGGATTGTTCCATGCAGTCCTTCAAAATTAGAACGTAATACCATCAAAAATTGAACCAAACGCTGTTCTTCCCTCCTAGCGATGTATGACTCAAAAACTTTTAACTCTGTAGATTCAGCAAGAGCCAATTGATCCCACAAATCTGACATTGTAGCATAGAAATCTTGAATGCTCATAACATTCTATTGACGAGCACGAATATCATACTCCAACTAGTACTGCTTAGCAAAATTAGACTGAGTATGCAGTCTCTCCAAATGGTCCCAAATTTTCCTTTGTTGTGTCATACTTAGCCAATTGCATACCAATTAACTGAGTTACAGAATTGTTGATCCAAGTGATAACCTTGGAGTTAGCAGTTTCCCATGAGTTTACCAACAATGCAAAATCCGCAGCCGTATCATCTTTAGGTTTAATTTTAACCCCAGTGACATAACCCCACATATTCTTCCCGCGAAGAAAATTCTTCATGACATAACTCCAATACGCATAATTTTTACCATCTAATTGAGCATTAATGGACTGGAGAGAATCATCCTTTCCAGTCATATTGTCAAAAGAGAAGCAAACACAGCAAGACACGAACAATTCCAAAATAAAAATTAAACTACCTTGGGTCGAACCGATTTAAACAAACAGCAGCACCAATCGAGAACTCAGCGGAAGCAGCAGCGGCACTAATCGAAAACCCGCTCAACAGATAACAGTTACCAGGTCTTCAACCAACAAATCAAGGAGCATGAATTGATTTAGCTCTTGATACCATGTTAACAGAACTACTTTAATTGAAGAATAAGAGGCAAGAGTTATATTACAATATAATAGAATTAGTCTAAATACAAAAAGAATAGGAAGGCTATATATAAGCATCCCTTAACTAAACCTAGCCTAATAGGAAATAAACTCCATTAACTAATCCTAACTTAATAGGAAATAGACCTAATAACAAAAGTCCAAACATAGTAACATAAGTCCAAACATATGGGCTAACAGTGAGATAGTTGAAGCGGGCCCTAGGTACAAGTTTTGTGATATCATCTTAGTATTCTCTCATACTTTAAGTTTTCTGTGATGTTGACTGGGCTGTTTTTCCAAGTACAAGAAGATCAATTACAGGATACTTGGTTAAGTTTTGTGATTTCTTAATGTCATGCAAATCTAAGAAACAAAATGTCAATTCGATAAGCTTAGCAGAAGCGGAGTAATTTGGCCTCCATTATTGTTGAATTAGTCTAATTAGTTGGTTTGTTTCAAAAATTTGGTGTAGAATTTAGATAACATTCCCATTCATTATGACAATCAATCTTATATTCAGATAGCAACTAATCATATGTTTCATGAGCACACTACACATAATAATATTTACTGTCATTTCGCCATGTAAAAACTACAATTTGGGCTCATTGACACAGTCTGCCTTTCCTCTTTAGAACAAAACACTGACTTACAACCATCTTTCTTGTGTTCAACATGAACACTTTATATCCAAGTTAGAGACGACGACTTGTGTACATATACTAATTGTGTAATTAAGTTGAATTAGCTGTTTCCTTCTTTAGTAACATAATTAGTTAGGATGTTAGTCTGTTATTACAGTATATAAATAGCTAGATAGGAAGTTACTCTGATTATACAACTCTAGATCTGTAATCACACTTAAATATTGTATTGCTTTTCTTCTCTATTTATCCACTCTAGATCTTGTTGTTTAGTACATTGCAATGACATTACATTTGAATTCCATTTACATAGAGTTAAATTTTACATTTGCTATCAATCATGATTTTCCGAATGGGCGTGCAGGAGGCACAAAATGGATGCATAAGGTAAGACAATGCAAGGATGATGCGGAGTGTGTGAACTGTTTGAGATCATGTGGTGCCATATTGGTGGGGAAAACAAACATGCATGAGCTTGGTGCTGGAACTAGCGGTATAAATCCTCATCACGGGTAAGAACAATTTGTGGTTTGTATTTTTTTAATTGACATAAATATTATATTTACTTTAGTCGGAAATAAATTATTAGGGTTGACATACCGTTTAGCCTTAGGACGTCACTATTTTTGGATATCTCTAACATACACTTGTCGATATTTTTGAAGAGTCTGAACAACTTAGCTATAAATCATATATGTGATATGGTTAATTTATGTTAGGGGTGAAAAATCTTGTACTAATATCACAGTATAGTAATTATATACTTGATTCATTCTTATTTTTATAGAACTACTAGAAATCCCTACAATATTGGAAGGATTGCTGGTGGTTCTTATAGTGGTTCTGCTGCTATTGTGGCGGCAGGATTATGCCCTGCTGCCCTTGGTGTCGATGGAGGAGGTAATCATTCACTAAACTTTCATTTTTCTAACATAAGCTTTATGATATTTGTTTCTCTATTTTTCCCCCACTATAAATATTTGTACCAGAATAGTTAATGGACCAAACATATATTCAAAATGTACTTAAAAAATAGGCCTAAGCTTTACTAATTCTGGAATTAGGAGGTGTCGTTAATGCTTTTTCTTTAGGGCAGTAAATGATATGACGTCGTTTCAAATCTTTTGAGGCAGTAAATATTTGCTAACAAATGCTGAACATAGCAAGATAACTATCTTCTTCATCAAGGCTATAAACCTTCCTTCTAAGATAACATTCACCTTGAAGAATAATATAGGTGACAAAATTCAAATGAAGAAGGGCAAATTCATATCCGACTGGCTGAATTTTATTTCATTGCTTCTATCAGAAGGATTCTAGATTTTTTTTGTAAGCCTATCTAATGAGGAGCAAGCCTCCTCCTTTTTCTTTCCTTTTAATTTGATAATTAAGTTATAGTAATGATGTTCTCCTCACTCCTAGTATTGTAATGCGGAGGTTAGGTTTCACCCCTTCTATGTTTTTTTTTTTGATTATCTATTGAATTCCAATAAAGGAACCTTTCAAAAAAATAAAGTAAAAATTAGTCGCCTTGAGTTGTTAATCTTCTTAACTCCATGTCAACTATATTAGATATCTCCTTCTTCTCACTTGAACAGTGAATTCGTTATCGAATTCATGGGTTTACCACTACATAAAAAATAAGTCAAACCAGTGTCGTCATTAAAAGAGTTCTGAACATTGAATTCACAACAAATCAACTTTTCATGCATTATCACCGATCTTTTTGAGGATTTGGAAAAGCTTATCTCCTTTAGGCATCAATTTGTTTTTCCTCTTGCTTGAGAAACGTTTCTTTGTAAATTGAGCCCAAATCCAATCTCCAAAATGAAATTCAACATACTATCAAACTCAATTTCCAGCACAAACGATTTCAATGTGCTCAACTCAACCAATAACTCAAATTCAGTACAAAAATTCTCAACATGCTCAAACTCATGTTTAATGCTTATAAGATCATATGTCAATGTACGATATATCAATATAAAATAAGAAGAACACCAGTTAAACACCGTATCATTTATGTTTTTAACTTTAAATGAAGCCCATCACAATAGTAGTTATACCATATTCCCTATCATATGAATCACTTTTAATTATCAATTAATCATGTGATCATCCAAGGAATAAGAGTAAAAAACTTAAGGCATATAATCTCCATGATTTGCGTACCCCGACATGTCACATGGTACCCACATAGATGGTTGTCACTTTATCTAGATGGTATCTCTTATCCCAAATCCTTATTATCATCAATTACAAAAATATTCCTTAATCAGAATTTAGAAAGTTTTTCCTTACCTCTTTATAAAGTACAACAAAACACAAAATAGCTTTCTTCTTCCTCAGAGCCAAGGGGAGAGCTAGAACTTTTGACAAGGAGATTTAAAAGGTAATATAAAAGAATGTCTTTAACGAGATTCTAACCATAACAATGAGCTATACATTAATCCCTTCGCCCGCTCAGCTACAACTCATATTATGTTAAGGAAATTCAAAACTTAATATTCATACAAGATATATAAATAAATTAACCCCATATATTAGTGTATTTTTGTCGAAGAGGTTCAGTTGAACTCCCTTTCACTCCCCTAGTTTCACCCTTGCTCAGAGCTTTCAAGCGCTACCAACCTAATAAATAGAAGCTCTACATAAGTATACAAGTTCATTAATACACATATTGACATAACGTATCCCCATAGAAAATACAATGAAAATTCAACCTGACCCCTTGAGGTCCCAACTAAAATTTTCTTTCAAAATTGATTTACCCAAAATCTAGGAGTCTCAATTCTTAAAATTCACCCAAATCTGATCACAATTGACCTCCAAATCTGTAGTTTCCTTATTTTAAACTATGGGATTTAAATCCCAATTTTCCAATCCAAAACAAGAATCCATAAGAATGCATGAATAATCACTAAAAGAGAGGTTAGATTCTTACCCCATGATGAATCCAAAAAATGAATCCAATCCAAGGCAAAAGCTCAAAATATGTTGAAATGTCTAATCCTGATTTAAGGAAAAAATATATCCACCAAGGGACCCTTCTTGGCGATCGGGTCTAAGGATTTAGCAATTGTAGGGAGCCTAAAATTTGTTCCTTCATGATCGCGATGTACATCCCACTTAGTTCTTCTGCATGATTTTGAGCCCCTTATAACTTGTTCCATTGTGATCATGATGTACAACCCACTCAGTTACGCTATTGCAGAATCATCCTTGTGATTACAACGCCTTACACACCATCATCCATTTGAAATTGCATCTCACAACCTCATGATCATGGAGGGTAAAACAGTTAGTGTTTAACATAGGATAATAAGAGCTGATTGAAGAAGAAAAAGGAAAAGTGTCTTCTATTGATAATATGAAACTGAATAAATATATCGCAACTTAACTAAGATGTTGTAAAGTAATGCTAAAAATTTGCTAAAACTAAGTTACTGCTTGTTGAAATTGAGGAACTAATACTTCAAAGCAGCTAGCAAACTTTAAACAAACTAGGAAACAGAAAACAACTAAAATATAGCAATTTATTCTGGTGTGCACTTCCTCAACATTTTTCTGCAACATCATTTTCTATCTTGAATTTAGGTCATGTAGTTGTAGAAGAACAACAGGAACACTCCTCCTGGCTCAAGAACTGCATACTCCAAGCTTCATTCTATGGAATTCAAACCAATAAAATGAAATGGCATAGTGAATACATCAACAATTTGATCTTCCAACTTGCAATAAACCAATTTCACCCCTCCACCTTCTTGCTCTTCCCTGAGAAAGTACAATTTGATATTAAAATGTTTTGTTTTTCCATGAAAAACTAGATTATGAGAAATTGCTATGGTTGCCTGATTATCCACAAACACTTGTATGCATTCTTGGTGCTCCAGATGAAGATTTAATATAATCTTTTTTAGCCAAAGATCTTGATTAACAACTGTTGTTTCAACTATAAATTTAGCTTGTGCAGTTGCCTGCGCCACGATGCCTTACTTCTTTGAACACCATGAAAAACATCATGAACAAAGGCTAAAACAATAACTTGAAATGCTTTTCATGACATCATCTAACATATAACATCATGAACAAAGGCTAAAACAATGTTAGAATACCCTTGCAACTTGAAGTTCTGATTTTTTCCGAACCTAACACCATAGTCCAAAGTTCCCTTGACATATCTTATCACTCTTTTGGTTTCTTTCATGTGCATTTAACTTGCACAAATCAGAAACCTAGACAAGATACTTACTGCTTGCACAATGTCGGGTTTCGTGGCAGTTAGATACATGAGACATCCAACGATACTTCTATAACTTGCTTCGTCAACCTTGTCACTACCATCATCTTTAATCAACTCTTCTTTCATATTCATTGGAGTGTTCATAGGTTTGCAATCTTTTATTTTGAACTTCTTCATTATTGCCCTTGCATATTTTTTTTTTTTGACAAATGAACACTTCATTTTGGGTTTGACAAATCTGCATTCGAAGAAAGTAAGACATTTTTCTCAATTATGGAATTTCAAACACTTTCTTCATATCTACCTTGAATTCATCTATCATTTCAAGGTTGTTTTCCGTTACAAGAAGATCATCAACGTAAAGTGATGCAACAACAATATCAGAATATCTCTTCTTTTTTTTTAAAAAATAAATAGAGTTGATTTCGTTAGGCTTTTCTTAAAACCTAATCCTTGCAAGTGATCATCAAATTGATTATACCAAGTCCTTGGAGTTTGCTTTAAACCATAAAAGACTTTCTTTAATAGATACACTTTGTCGTCATGTCCTTTTACATAAAAAACTTGAGGTTGCTCCACATAAATTTTCTCCTAAATAAAAACATTTTAAAAAGATGACTTGACATCTAATTGAAAGATTTTCCAACCTTTTTAAGTAGCAATAACTAGCAACAACCTTATAGTATCAAGCCTAGAAACTGGAGCAAGGGTTTCTGAATAATCAACTCCAAAAATTATGAGTAACCTTTCACAACAATTCTTGCCTTGAGCTTGTTAATAGATCCATCAGCATTCAATTTCATGCGATAAACCCACTTCACACCAATGAACTTCCAATATTGAAGTTTCTCCACAAGTTGTCAGGTCTCACTCTTCTCAATCATTGCAACCTCTTCCTTCATTGCAGCTTGCCACTTGGAATATGAAACGACTTCTTCAAATCCAGAAGGCTAAAAAATTGCCACATTGCATCTCTGGTATATGTCAGAGAGCGACCTTGTTCCTCTCATAGGTTAATCATCAATGTTCTCATCTGAATCTAGTAGGTTGCTTGTTATCTGTTTTTGGATACTTCTTCCCAGTTCCATTGCTCACTCTCTATAAAAAATACATCTTTAATTACCATAATTTTTCGTGTTTAAGGCACAAAAAATTTGTAAGCTTTGGAGATTGTACTATAAATAATAAAGACCCCATATTCAGCTTTCACTTGTCCCTCTTAGCCTGTGGAATATGAGAGAAATACAAACAACCAAAGATTATTAAGTTTTGTAAGGATGGCTTATATCCATGTCATGCCTCAAAAGGTGTCTTTTCCTTCATGTCTTTTGTAGGCAACCTGTTCAGCAAAAAATTAGCAATGTTAGATGCTTTTATCCATAAGTTATTTGGTAGGCCCTTCTCATATAAAAAAACATCTCGACATCTCCATTATCGATCTATTCTTCCTTTCACTAACATGATTTGCTGCAAAGTATATGGGATAGTGAGTTGATGCTCAATTCCTGGATTTTCACAAAATTTTCAAATCAATCAGATGTGTACTCGGTACCATTATCTGATCTAAGCATTTAAATCTTGTAACCACTTTGATTTTCTGCCAAACCTTTGAATTTCTAGAATACTTCAGGTATTTCAGATTTGAACCTGAGAAAATAAATCCAACACATTCGAGTCATTTCATTAATGAATGCTATAAAATATTTACTTCTATTTAGAGAAGTAGTCTTATGTGGTCCACACAAATCAGTATGGACTAATTGAAGCTTTACTGATGCTTTCCGAGTTGCCATGGCAAATACATCCTACTTTGCTTTCCCAATTGACATGTGCTGCAAGTTACGTGTTTGCCCTCCATAAGTGGCATTCCTCGAACCATATATTTCTTCAACATGCACAAGAGTTCCCGGTGATGGAAATGTCCAAGTCTCTTGTGCCATCTATTTGTTGTCATCTCTTGGCTCGAATAGGCAGCCAACTTTTCCTCCATTGGATCAAAGGGAAAACTCTTTCCTCTCATTTTAACTTGACATATTTGTTAACCCTTTGGATCAAAGATCACGCACTTCTAGTCCTCAAACATAAGCTTAAAATCATTTTTTAAAAGTTGCCCTACGCTCAACAAATTTTGATCAAGTTCACAAACAAAAAGTACATATAAGATTAACTTTGTACCTGAGTAGCTTTCAATAGCCTTTCCCTTTGGCAGAAAGATAATCTCCATTACCAGTTCTAACTTTAGAGATTGTAGATTTGCCTATCTCTATGAAAATCTCCTCATCATGAGTCATATGATTTGTACAATCAATTAATCAGCTTTCTCTTGAACTTCTACTTGCAAAATAAGTAGCCACAAACAATTGATCTTCTTCTTGTTTGTCTGCAATTTAGGCTCCATTTAATTGTTGTGGTCCTTTTTCTTTGCAAATAATCTCAGCATGACCAAGTTTATGACACTTCTTGAATCTCATATTAGTTTTTTTTTCCAACATTTGAAGTGTGGATGATTCCTCTTCCCACAATGCTGACATGGTGGATATTTTCCACCTTCGTTGTCGTTGCTAGAATTGCTATGAGTTTCAGCAGTTGTAGCATAACTCTTCTTGAACTTCTTCTTCCTACTTTTGCCTCCAACATTGAATTGATTCCTTGCTTGCAAAGCTCCTTCAACAGTTGCCTTGTTCCTCATCATTGTTCTTTGTTCCTGTACTTGCGAGGAGGTTAAGAGTTTCGCCGACGTAATGTTTGACATATCATTTGTATTTTCCAGTGAAGCAATTGTTGCTTCAAAATTTTCAAGTGAAGTAATATGGATTTTCTGCACAATCCTTGTATAAGTAAGTTTGGAACCAAGTAATTTTACCTTATTGGCCAGAATAATAAATTTATCTAAGTTCTCTTTAATTGTCTCAGATTCCATTATTTTTTGCATTTCAAATTCCCTCACTAGGTTCTAGACCTTCATGCCTCGAATTCTTTTATCTCCATAATATTCCTTTTTTAGAAAGTCGCATATTTCTTAGTCGATCTAAGAATCATGTTCGTGGAAAAAATAGTAGGAGATACTGCAGCATATAGACACACTTTCACCTTCGACTTCGTGGTCTTCTTCTCTTTGTGAGTTCTAATCTAAGCCATTGTAGGATTTCTTGGTAAAAGGAGAAACTTCATAATCCTCCTCTACTACCTCCTAAAGATATCATGACCCAAAGTACATCCTAGACGTGACATGGCATATAAGACCTCGATAGGATCTACACCAGCCACTTGACATACATACAACACAATATAATTAATAGAAAATTTAAGAACTTAAGAAGGAAGTCTCACATTATAAAAGAGTTTGACATAAAAGAAAAAATCTAATTATAGTCTCGACAAGCCAATCTAATACATCAAGAGTGGTTGGGACATAATCCATACACCACATATAATGCCGAAAAACTAAGACTTAAGAGAATGTAAAAAAATAGGTGACAAGGTCCTCAGAACATGAGGACTCACTAAGTTTTCAATCTACAAAGCAATCCACTAGCCACGAACGGGAGAAAGATTATCGGATCCTACATTTTGAGACAATGTAGGCATAAGTATGCATTAGTATATGAAATGTACTAAGTATGAGGGATATACATGAAAAGATGACATATGATCATAAGGGGACATAATAGAAAACATGATGTGCATGACCAAGCCAAAACGTAGTAAATCTTTAAAGAAGAATAAAAATCACGAACATGGTTAATTCATCTTAAAATCATATTGAAAGCTTCATCAGACTTTGAAAGTAACTTAGTTCGTTTTTGTAGGATATTTACCATTAACCGATACAGACCATGTGGGCTATAACATGGAATCCAATGTCTTGCTCCCACACCGAAAATAGATGTTCTTACTTGCCAAGGCAGTTACCTTAAACTTATAGCTTAGGTGTATCAACTTGCTTTCTAAGACAACTCCTATTGGAGCACATAGTTAGGGACAAGGAGATTGCTATTAGAGACCCGACCTCTATTAACGGGAGAGCCCCCATCTCAATGTCAACTCACTGACAATTAAAAATCCCAAAAGAATAGTCATATTCATAAACATATCATCATACATGGAATAGAATAATTAAACTATTAATCCAAGCTTAAAATATCATAGAGCAGCTCCTTAAATCATGAATCATCCATGTGTGAGAAAACCTTTCACCAATCATGATTCCTTAACATGAGAAAATTCTTTCACAATTTTATTAATGCTTATCTTAAAGCAACATAGATCATAAAACATTCTTTTTTATAAATCATGCATAGCTTTCTTAAACATCATTCATAGACTCATACCTTCTTCATAAATTCATGCTTTTGGAGTTCATAGTCAAAATTATGAATAATGCATGGGTTCATATGAAATTAATTGGAAAGCATGTAATTGAGTCACAACAATCATGATAAGATAAAAAATAAAAAAATTGAATCAACACAATTAGAACTCATTCCGAATTGAATGAAAACCTAATCAAATTGATGAAATTAAACTTGGAGAATTGAGAAATCTTTGGAACTCAATGGATGAATGAAACTTGAATGAAACCCATTGATGAAACCCTTCCTACCTTAATGATCAAAGCCCAAAAGCAATGGAGGAAAAATGAGACCTGGAGCTTGAAACCCTAGGTGTTCTTCCTTGATCTTGAGAGAATTTGGAGAGGATGAATGTGGATGGGAATTGGGGATTTGAGTGAATGCGAGGGTTTGGGTAGATTTAGGAGTTGAAGGGTAGTTATAGGACTTTGAAATAGGGGTAAAATGGCATAGTATAAGTATTAAATACATAGAAAAAAACCCAAATACTCCTAATAAATAACAGTCGGAGGACCCTACGGTTTGGACATACAAACCGTAGAAATTCCTATGTATCATACTGTCAAATGTAGGTCGAGTTAGTAGGGCCTAAAATTGGCCAACTTCCTACTACACTATTCTATGGACCGTCAAACCTTCTACGATCCATATACTTCATCCGTATACCTCTCTTTTTTACTCAAAATTTCACTAAGTCTGGATTACCCCTACGAAATCCACGACTTATCCAAATTCCTACGACTCGTCTTGTTCATTCGTAGGTTAATTTTTAGAAACTTTAAATTCTAAAAACTCAACTATAGTTCTACGGTTACCTCCCTACGGCCAGAAGGAAGTCCTACAAGTCGTAGGTCTGTCTCATAGGCCACTGGATCAGTGCAAAAACTACACTTTTCCTTTTCTATCAAATCTTCAATTTCCTAGGTGTTACAAGAGATTACATGCATCCATGTAGGCTTCCATCCTAACAACCCAAACCTGATAGTTTTCTCCATCAAAAATTGGTGGAACAATTGATGAAAAAAATACAGTCTGCAAGCTAGTTTTATGAAATTGTTTGATTATGTTTGACTTTTATTCAATCAATATAACTAACAAATTCTCACAAGTCCCTTAAGATATAAAGGGCTCTGATGCCAATGTTAGTGTTTAACAAAGGAGAATAAGAGATGATTGAAGAAAAAAAAATGAAAAAGTGTCTTCTATTGATAATATGAGACTGAATAAATACATCGCAACTTAACTAAGATGCTGCACAGTAATGCTAAAAATCTGCTAAAACTAAGTTTTTGCTTGCTGAAATTGAGGAACTAATACTTAAAGTAGCTAGCATAATTTTAAACAAACTAGGAAACAATAAACAACTAAAATATAGCAATTTATTCTGGTGTGCACTTCCTCAACATTCTTCTGTCCTACGTCATCTTCTAGCTTGAATTTAGGTCATATAGTTCTAGAAGACAACAACAACAAAATCTAACACCAAACACCATAAAAATCTGGTTTTTCCAAAATTTCATTTGAGTGCCTAGTGTGGAAGCCAAATATGTAAACTACTCCTAAAAGACAATATGAACTTATTGAAATACTCAAAACACCGATATGATGTTGCCTCACCTAACAATTATGGTTGATAGTGATGATGGTTGCTAGTGGTGATTGTGATGACAAAAGAATGTGTGGTTATTGATGATGTGTTGGTTGTAGTTGGTGGTGGTGCTAGTTTTTATGGTGGAGGTAATTGATAATAGGGACTGCCTGTAGTGGTGGTAGTGATTGATTATGATGGTGGAAGATGATGCAACAGTTGTGCTTGCTTTGGATATAACTATAATAATGGAGGTGGTACATGTGGTAGCGAATGGAGTAGTGGCTAACAATGATGGTAGTTTACAGTGGTGGTTGTGATGACAAAAGTTGTTGGGGACTTTAATAGTGGTTGACATTAATGATGATAACCTAGGTGGTCAGTGGTGACATATTAATCAATAACCATCTCTCAATGATATTAAAATTTTATTTAGGTTCTTTATAATGAAGACCTATTCAAACCAAGTAAGTGTTTAAATCTTAATATAAATAAATGCATTTCATAGCCTAAAGTTTGAACCATTTATATTGAGACCTCCATTAAGTTCAAATAAATGAGACAATAGAAATTTACTCTTAATTACATGTTCACTTCATTAATTACGTACATGCTCGCACACGTGACTCAATTTTGAGCCTATGAACACTCACAACAATTTCACACGTGTGAAGGGCGCAGTACGCTCTGTAAACGTATGAAGGAGCGTGTACTTAGGGACGGACAATGTAGTTTCTTATTTAGTTGTGTCTGTAATATTATAATCAAGGATAATATTTTGCAAAGACCTTTTTAATTCATCTTTACTATAACTTTTTGAGTAATATAAATTAGCTGATTTTTTTTTCTGAATAAGTTTAGGTTCTGTAAGAATGCCTGCTGCTCTTTGTGGAGTAGTTGGTTTTAAGCCAAGCTTTGGACGTGTATCACACTCGGGGTATGTACTTATTTTGTTCACTGCACTAGTTCAAGTCCAGAACATGATCAAGATTTTGCAACACTTAGTTGACACAATTCCAAGAAATATGTGTAGTTTCTATAAATGACGTCGATTCCCAATATATATATTGATTCTTACCTCGACGATCTCTTGTTGGTCAGTGTTCTTCCTCTGAATTGGACAGTTGGAATGGTAGGGATACTTGCTGGTACAGTTGAAGATGCACTTCTAGTGTTAGTATTATTTACTAGCTTTAAAGTTAATTTAATTTAATTTAGAATATACGTACAAAGCTAATTAAATTGTTGGCTTAATTTCCAGTTATGCAGCTATCAGTGGCCCCAATTCATCACATCATTCTCAAACCGCTCTTGTAAAAATTATCTCTCCTTAAAATTATGTAATTATAACATGTATTTATCATCACAAGGATTTTAAATTTCTTTATAGCAGCCAAAACTATGTTTCCCTCTGCTCAAGTCACCAAAGCCTATACCTAATATCAGATTAGCCAAATATGGGGAGGTTTGTTTGTTTTTATTAGCCTTTCTAGTTTTTCCTTTTCTATTAGCCATAAAATGATTAATCAAACTTGACTTTTTTGTTTTTGTTCTTTCTTCTGTTTAGTGGTTTAATGACTGCAATGAGGAAATAAGAGTTTGTTGTTCTCGAGCTTTAGAAAAATTGCAGGACAACTATGGTTGGGAGGTAATTTAATCATTTCCTAATATTTCATTTTTCTTGTAGAGAACTCCATCCATTTTCAACCTAAAGCTTAATTAGGAGATCAAGTAAAATTCCTGAGTAAGGATCCTTTGGGGTGGCGCCTAGTGGTTTGGGTTTGGGACTTGGAGGTGTCAAGTTCGAAACTCCTTGCCAGCGAAAGCAAGGGGTTTGCCTTTTGGGTCAAGCAGGTCGCACCGGGCTTGCCTGGCTGTGTGGTTTGCGAGTTATTACATAGGAGCGATGGTTTTACCTTGTGTCCACCCAAAAGTAGCGATGGGTTTCCCTTGTCATAAATTTTTTTTTCTGAGTAAGGGGTTTTGGGGTGTACGTGCTACGCTTTACCAAATAAAAAACAAATTGTTTTTCTAGTTAATTCCTCAGTAATTGAAAAAGTTATATGTTTAACCATTGTTTCAAGGCTAAAAAGGTAGAATACTTATACTTTGATGCAACTTAGTTGTCATACCTCAAAACTATCGGAGGAAGATCTAGAATTTGAAGTTTATGAATTCCTCTAACAATCTCAAATAAATATACATAGATGTTAGAAATGCATTTCTTCTTGGACATCTACAGGAAGCGGTATATAAGAGTCAATCACTAGAACAAATTAATCCTAGGTATTTGTCTATTGAAAAAGACATTATATGGTCTCAAGGAAGTATCTAGAGCCTTGTACATGTACTTCATGTTGTATTCATCTATAGTAGAGAAAACCCTTCCTTGGTTACTGTTAGAGTGGAAAACCTAACCTCCAATATGGAGGTAGGGAATATTATATATTGACAAATATTACATAAGTATTAACTAATTGGTACACAAGAATAAGTAAATTACAGTATGTGTACAAAATAACTCAAGTAACGCTAATACCCCCCTTCAAGCGGTGGCGGACTAAGACGAAGCATAGCACGCAAATACTCAAACTGAGGTCGAGGAAGGCTCTTAGTGAAGATTTCAGCCACCTGAAGCTTGGTTGGGACAAACTTAGTGTATAGTTTACCAGACGATACAAGCTCTTGAATGAAGTGATAGTCCAGGTCAATGTGTTTTGCCCTTTTATGAGACACCGAATTCTGTGTGAGGAAGAGAGCACTGCGATTGTCACATAGTAATGTGGGCCGATCAGGAGGCAAAGCATGAAGTTCTCGAAGTAAATGAGTTACCCAAACAATTTCAGCCGCAGTATTTGCCATGGCTCGATATTCAAATTCACAACTTGAACGAGAGACAGTGGGTTGTTTCTTGGCACTCCAGGATACTAAGTTTCCACCAAGAAAAATGGAGTATCCATAAGTGGATCGGCGAGTTTCTAGACATCTAGCCCAATCAGCATCCGAGTAACCAAGAACAGAAACATCCTTCGGCTTGGTGAACATCAGGCCATAGGCAAGTGTACCTTTAACATACCGAAGTATTCGCTTGACACACTGAAAATGAGAAACAGTTGGAGTCTGTAGGAACTGACTAACCTGATTCACTGGATATGAAAGATCCGGGCG
Organism: Solanum bulbocastanum; assembly: GCA_037074985.1. Taxonomy (NCBI): domain Eukaryota; kingdom Viridiplantae; phylum Streptophyta; class Magnoliopsida; order Solanales; family Solanaceae; genus Solanum; species Solanum bulbocastanum. Next base: position 29,132,122 of record CM073608.1, read on the forward strand.
AGTAATTGTGAGATACTGCAATGCACCAACTAGAGAGCGATACTGTGTAGGATCTTTAAAGGGATCACCAGTAGTAAGGAATGACTCATGAGGAGCTAAGGGAGTGTGCACAGGCTTGGAATCAAGCAAATCAGCTCGGTTAAGGATATCACGAGCATATTTGGATTGGCTGAGAAATAAACCATTATCAATGTATGTCACTTCAAGGCCAAGAAAATAATTTAGATCTCCAAGATCTTTAATAGCAAACTCCTGGTTTAAGCGAGAGATGAACGTAGCCATGATGTCTGTTCTGTTGCCAGTTAGGATTAAATCATCAACATATACGAGCAGGTACATAATGCAGGAAGCACATTTGAAAACAAACAAAGAGGTATCGGATCGACTGCACGTAAAGCCATTGTTGAGAAGAAAGAAACTTAATCGCTGAAACCAAGCACGTGGTGCTTGCTTGAGACCATACAAAGCTTTATTCAAGCGACACACGTGATTAGGAAATCGGGAGTCTGCAAAGCCAGGTGGTTGTTCCATATAAATAATTTCATTCAGATGACCATGCAAGAATGCATTCTTGACATCAAGCTGATGAAGCTTCCAATTGTTAATGACAGCAAGAGATAAAACAATTCGTACCGTGGATGCCTTAACCACCGGACTAAAGGTGTGGGAATAATCTAAGCCGGGAATTTGAGTGAATCCCTGAGCTACAAGTCGCACTTTGAGACATTCAACAGACCCATCTGAGTTGTACTTAGTGCGAAATACCCATTTGGAACCAACAATATTGCTAGTTTGAGGACGAGGCACCAGAGTCCACGTATCATTGTGAGTGAGAGCCGTCATTTCCTCATGCATTGCGGCTAGCCACTGTGGGTTTTTAGCAGCTGACTTGAACCCTTTTGGTTCAGAGGAAGCAAATAAAGCTGTAAAAAGACAATGAGTTGCAAGATGAGCTAAGTTGGCTTGATGACGAGTGGAAGGTTTAAAAATGCCCGCTTTGGCTCGAGTTATCATGGAGTGAGTTGGTATAGAGGACACTGATTCAGCAAGCTGATTTGGAGCCAAAGAACCACCCAAATCGTCCGGCAAGGGCTGCTGAGATGAGGCAGCAGATTCCCTGGACGGAACATCTTCCCGACAAGGTGAGGAGGTAACACTGACTGGCTGCGCATCCATGATTGAAACAGTAGACAGAGCAGCATGTGAGGGCTGGTGTGGAGTTGAGAGATCGCCATCACAATAGGGAGGACACGGAGAAGGGAATTTCGTCGAGGCGGAAGGAGGAGACGGATTAGTGACGGTTGTGGATTCATGAGGCATGGAAAAAAATTCCAAAAAGGTTGCGAGTTGCAAGGAATTTAAGTCCTTAGGTGAAGAAGCTCCTGCAAAAGGTAAAGAATGTTCATCAAAACGAGCATGGTGAGTGACATAGATTCGAGATGTTGCCGGATCAAGACACCTATAACCTTTGTATTGAGAGCTATAACCGATGAAAATACACGGAAGACTTCTAGGAGATAACTTGTGAGCTGTATAGTCACGAAGATACAAAAATACTTGGCAACCAAAGATCTTGAAGTTATGATAATTTGGCCTCTCAAAGAACAGGAGTTCAAAAGGAGACTTGTTGTCCAATACCTTTGTAAGAAGACGATTGATGATGTAAACAGCTGAACTAAACGCGTCTACCCAATAAGAGGTAGGAGCTTTTGCATTGAAGAGCATAGCCAAACCAGTTTCCACTATGTGACGGTGCTTTCTTTCCACTCTACCATTTTGCTGTGGCGTATATGGGCAAGATAACCTATGGAAAGTGCCATTGTCTTCCAATAATCGGCGAACAGTGTGATTAACAAACTCTATGCCGCCATCACTTTGAAAAACCTTAATTTTTCGAGAGAACTGAGTTTGCACAAACTTCATGAAGGCAGACAAAACAGATGCAAAACCAGACTTGGTTTGGAGAGGATAAAACCAGGTGAAGTGAGAGTAATCATCAATAAAAACCACATAATACTTATAGTTAGTAGTAGATGTAATAGGCGCAGGGCCCCACAAATCACAATGTATCAAGTCCAAAGGATGCAAAGATCGTGTAGTATTTAAATCAAATGCCAAACGGTGTCCTTTAGATAGTTGACAAGAAGAGCAAATGCCTGGTTTAGGTAAAATAGAAGTAACAGACAAACAGCCCAACTTATGCAAAAATAAAACAATATCAAAGGCAACATGCCCTAATCGACTATGCCAAAGTTCATAGGATGCTTTCAAACTTGAATTTGTAATAGCCGCCAAAGCTTGATGCTCATTATGCAAAACATATAGCCCATTTTCACATTTGCCTCGAGCCAGATCCTGTTTCGTCTTTCTGTCCAGAATCTGAAAAAATGGTTGAGAGAACAAAACGTCCACCGGATTATCACTTGTTAATTTACTAATGGACAAAAGATTCTTGGTAAGATTTGGAATAACCAAAACATCATGCAAATGTAAATTTTTAGAAATAGTAGAGGAACCCATATGAGTGATAGGAAGAGCAGTACCATTTCCAAATGTCACCTTAGTAGTGCCAAAATATGGAGAAGCATGATGAACATTTTTGGAAGACGAAGTCATGTGATCGGTGGCCCCGGAATCAACATACCAATCAGGGGCAGAAGTAGTGACATGACATTGGGCATTAAACGCGTGAGCCAAGTTTGCATCATGAGAAGCAACTTGAGTGGCATAGGTAGCAAGAGTAGGACAAGTGCTGGCATAGTGGCCATCTGTGCGACATAACTGGCAGTGTGGTGGTCTGCGAGCACGACCTCGACCACCCGATCCACCACCCCTATTTGATCAACCACGACTACTGCTGGTAGAGGACTGCCGATTCGACCGAGCAGTAAAAGCAGCAGGCGGTGATGGTGATGCACCATGAAGCGACTTGAGGAAGAGTTCATGACTTTCAGCCTGTGATAGTAAGTCGCGAAAGGTAGGGGCTGGTTTGGAGGCACGAATTGCAGTTGAAAAAGTCTCAAAGGAGGCTCCTAAGCCGCATAAAAACCAATGAAGTTTGTCGATATCATCAACAGGCTGACCAATGGCAGCCAATTGATCACAGATGGATTTGAATTTACGTCCAAAATCAGCAACAGAGAAGGTACCTTTGACAATTTGACGAAGTTGATCACGTATATTATGAACGCGTTCAACGAAAGAGTTGCTATAAGCAGATTCAAGAGCAACCCAGATTTGACGGGCTGTAGTGAGACCTAAAATTTCAGAGACCGCCTCTTCCGTAAGAGAAGAATCGAGGATGATGACAGCCCGCTGATCAGCGGCAATCCAGGCATCATAAAGAGGATTTGGAACCTCTTTGTCATCCGTAAGAAGCAACGCTGGAGGAGCCATGGAGGATCCGTCAACATGATCCAATAAGCGTTGATAAGATAGGAGGGGCAGCAACTGATTTTTCCAATAGAGATAATTTGTGGAAGAGAGCTTAATCGTTAGCATGTGCAAAACAGTGGCAATTGGAAGGGTGCCGTCACCGGTGGAAGAGGAAGCCATGATCAGTGTGTAGAAAAGAGGGGCGAGAAACGGAAATCAGAAACGAGATGGGAGAGGATATAATCGAAAGAAGAAGAAGGAGGGAAGAAGAGGAGGTAACCAGGAAGAGAAATATAAGCGTAGGGTTTACAACTTAGGCTGATACCATGTTAGAGTGGAAAACCTAACCTCCAATGTGGAGGTAGGGAATATTATATATTGACAAATATTACATAAGTATTACATAATTGGTACACAAGAATAAGTAAATTACAATATGTGTACAAAATAACTCAAGTAACGCTAATAGTTACACTTCTCTGCAAGAGAGGCACAATTATACTTAAACGGTACGTAGATGATATAGCAATAACATCATGAAGTGAAACAATATTCAGTATGTCTTAAAGGTTGTTACAAAAGTTAGAAAAATTGTAATGAAGGACCTTGGACATCTATATTTCATCTTAGGAATTGAAGTCAAATATTTCTCAGGAGGAATTCACTTTAGCCAAAAGCAAAAATGAAGCTAAACTTCTTAGGATTGATATGATACTTGCAAAGGCAATGGATACACCGTTAAGTACGATTGATGCTTCATTGTAATAGAACAACGTGAGAAATCTTTAAAATATCTCTGATATTCCTCATGAAATAAACCTGACAAGTAAATTTATGCAGAGGCCAAATAGTGAGCATCTTCAAGGTGTCAACAAAATACTTAGATATATCAAATGAACTATGCAACATTATCTCAAAATTATTTCGCAGTCACCCTTCGGTCTATATATGTACTCAGATATAAACTAGGGAGGTATCAGTACAATAATAAAATCAACTACATGATACAATATTTATCTTGGTGCAAACAATACTTTTTGTGCTTCTAAGAAAGACTACAATAGCAAAGTCAAGTGATGAAGTTTAATATAAAGTATTGGTCTCAACTAACACTGAAACGAATGAATCCCTTACATTCTCAACGACATTGGTGTGTCTTAATACAATGTCTACAGTATATATTTCGGTTAGGGGCGGGAGGTATTGGTACTAGAATAACTATCAGTGAATCCTTCTAGATGTTTCAATGCTTGATTCTTGAATAGGATTGTATTAATATTATAAGAGCTTTGTATATGAGAGTAAATACAATCATGTACTGAACATGCTGAAATAGACTATTAATTTTCTGGGAAATAAGTGGCTAGAGGACTAATCAAACATTTTGTATAGATATACACAGAAATGCATTGACGTATAACATGTTGAAATAGACTATTATTCATTAGTATTGTATCTAGTTCAAATGATTATAAATCTAAATGGTCTTGTATTAGACTAAGGAATGTCTTGTATATGTGATTGTACATTATCAAATTATATCTGGAAATCATATCCATGAAAAACTAATTACTTCAACTATATAGAGAAAAAATACAAGTTAGTATAAGTTTTAGCTTATAAATTTTTGGAGTTGTACTAAAGTAACTAGGAAGCATCTCATATATATACTTTGAATATTTTTTTTAATCATGTTAACATTCTTGTAATTCTTATTTTAAAGACTATAGAAGTTACAATCCCAGAGATAGAGGTTATGCGCTTGACACATTATGTCACAATTGGATCTGAATGCAGTACTTCAATTGGTCGTGAACTAGAAAAATTGTAAGTTAATTTTCTTTCTTTCTTTCTTTTTAACACAATGATATACTTATAATTTATTTTGAATCTGAATGCAGTACATCAAATGCTAAATGATATACTTATAATTTATTTTGAATATTGACATATATAGGAATAAAGATGAAGTAGGATGGGATGCTAGAGTTGCACTTTCTGTATATGGTTCCTTTAGTAGCCAGGAGTATTTGAATGCTCAAAGAATTAGGTAAGCACAATTTGTGAATACTTACTCTTCTTGGTAAGTTTTAATTTGTGGCTCTTGGTCTTGGTCTTACATGAGATATATCATTTCACTTTTATTTACATTGAGGTGCTAAGGGAAATGGGAATTTGCATTATCATTATGAGATATTATGATTTTTTTGGCGTAACACTAACTGAAGATCTCACAGAAAAAGGGGAATTAAACCTTAAAAGTGGATGGATGAAACAACTAGAAGGATTCACTTTTATACAATTTAACTTATTACAAAAATATTGGATTTGTCATATTGAACCCTGATGTTAGGCATATTCTGTTTATCCAGTTTTTTTTTGGAGATGTTGGGTAGACGATGCCAATATGGTAGAAAAACGTTGTAATCATCTCGAGTAGTAACAAATTTGGCAAGGGAGTCTACAAATTTATTGACTTCCTTTAAACTGCGGTTTACCACAATATTAGCCATGTCAACCTTCTGAATATTTTCTTCTTCATCTCTTCGCATTTGTTATTCCTCATCAATCTTTTATAGAGTATCTAAACAATCAATAAATAATTCATCTCCAAATTAATAATATTGGTATATATAGCCTTTTGAATGCACCAGTCCAGTCCAAACATAGAAGCTTCAACTTTTAATATATTATCGGTCTTCACTACCATCACCATAAATTCCAACCTTGTTTGAATCTCTTAAAAACTTCCATCACTGTTAACTTTAATCATCCCATTCTCTAGTTTAATCTTGTATTTAATTAACATATATGAGGCTTAAATTTTTTAACTATATCACAAATTTACAACCAATTATTATATATACCAATGAATATTTGAGTAGGCTCTATTAAGGAAAATTTTAATGATCTATAGTATTTTGATACTCCATTTCTTTGTTGTAATATTTTCTAATTCCCATATATCTACAAGCAACATGGCTTTTTCATATTTTCCAACATACAACTATAAGAATATTATGATGAACAAGTTTGTGAACCAGATTACATGGTTTCTTCTTTTATTGTTGTGTCAGGATATCCTCTATTGTGTTAGAAATTTGAATACCATATGAAACATAAGGTATCATACAGAATTGTATTGTGTGTTAAATGGCCGGATGAAACATGAAATATAACAGTAACGAAATAGACAACCAATAGAATCATAAGCATAACATGAAAGCTGGTTTAAGGGATAAAAATTTCATTAGGTTCATGTTAACGTTATTGTATTTCATCATACATTAGTTCATTATGGGAGCTTATTAATGTAAGCAACATAATCCACCATGGAGTCTGATGTCGTATGGATAAGTTAAGTCATCTTATACCTTGTCGAGTGTGAAACATACATGCATGCCATAATTTTGCTAGCAAAGGTTCCATATTATACTATTATTTTGGGGCTGATGTTAAGTTTTGATGATTTTAAAAAACTTAGGGATATAACAAGGGACCAAATCCTTGTTATCGGGACAAATGATAGGGCAAAGGAATGAATAAACTCAGTGTGAGGAATATTTGTGTGTCATCATCAAAAAGGGGGGAAATGTTATATTTCATGTGTTTTGATAATACTCACAAATGCAGGGACCTGGTCCTTGGTAGAGTGCTCTCGTCCAGATTAAAAATGGGGTAGAACTGTAAAGTTGTCCTGTCAGTGAGTTGGTGAAGTCGTCAACGTACTTCACCAATAGAAATGGATGAGCTTGTTTGTCCAATGGTCAATAATTCTTTTTGGTTGATATAATCAAAATGACAAACAACAAAAAGATTCATTCATTCAAAAAGAGAGAGAGAGCTAGCAAGTCTTCTCAAGAACTCACAAAGAACACATTGCAAGGGACTTGGTCCCTGCATGACTGCGTATGTGAAAAGACAACAAGACAGCTGTCGGAAAAGCTATCACCTCTGATGTGGTAGGTGCACGTCTTTTTAGAGAAGCAGACTCTTAGCCAATAAGGTCGTCTCAAGTGGTTTGTGTCTATTTCATATAATCTCTTCTCACAAGACACAAACCAAGATTTGGCAAACAAAGATTTGAATTTCTAAAAATTCATAAGCTTACAAAGAAGAAGCCATCTTCAAGGAAGAACATTTCTCACACTCAACAAAGGACCTGATAAACCAAAGAAGAGCAATCATTATTTGTTGATGTTTTTTAATGTTTGTATTGTGCTAAACTTGTAGGATTCGTTTCATTCTTATAAGAAATGTTTCAAACTCTTGGGTGTAGTGAGGGTAAGAACATTGTTAGAGTTAACTTTGTGTCTTACAGTTTGAAGTCTATATCAATTAGTGATAGTTAATATAGTGGGCAATGGATGCATTGCTTTGGCTCAGTAAGTAACAGGAGTATTACTTAGTGTGAGATTAGGGTGTTAATCTCATTGTGGTGGTTGTAATCTGTGTTTCACTTTTGCTTGGTGATTAGTGAAAATAGTTGAAAATCCTGTGTGACAGGTCGTGGTTTTACTCCCTTGAGCAAGGAGGTTTCCACGTAAAGTCTCGGGTGTTCTCTTTACTTCATGTATTTACCTTTGTGCATCCTAACCATACTAAAGGAACTTTATTTTGTCTGGGGACCTGGTCCTATGATAATTAGTGGACACATACATTCCATCATATACGCCTTATTGGTGAACATAGATGATATCCCCGACCCAACAATATAATACGGTCCAAATCCTACATCAAGTTCAGACACTTTTCATATGAAATTTATAGGTGTTGATGGCGTTGGTAGTGAGTTTTCATGACGAAAGCTCATTGAAATCATACCTATCTCATAATTAAGAAGATTTTGAATAAAATGGGATGCAGGGAAGAAGAATAATGTTTCTATGCATGTGAAGGAATAGCCTTACGTACCTAATGATGAGTAGCAGGAAGCAATAAATAATTGTTGGTGGAATTAAGAAGAGTAGCTCAAAAATTCACCAGTATGTAGGTGTGAATTAATTCTTGGTGTTGCTACATTACTTCACTTAATTCTCTACCAAGGTGATTCTATCTCTTCTAATTTATGTATCTCTCTAATTCCTGCTAACCTTCACCCCCAACTCTAGAGGAGGTCACAAACAATTCTACTTAGCTTGCAAAAACTCATTCAAACACGAAGCTTCCAACCCAACTTGGTGCTAGATCAGTTCCCTTCACAGTACACTTTTGACACTTAAGCCTTGACCTAGGTACAATTAATACAACTAAATTCACCATGTCCGTATCTAATTTCATGCATCAAATGGTTCATACCTAACCCAGAAGGCAATCTTTAAGTAAAATGTTAGGTTATGTTGTTGTTGATTGAGATTTCTTAGAATATAATATCTGTATTCATTTCCAATGGTGCTATCCAAATGATTCCAAGGAAATATTTCTAATAAGCATGCATGCATCTCCCCAACTAGCTAATCTGTCCGATACTCCAAGTAATTATCCCTTTTTTGCAAGAAAACATCCTAACCAAAATGTAGTTATTATTGTATCATTTTTATGTTAATTGGATCAATGAAGGTATTCATGAAATCATTAGGTAAATCTGTTGGGGTTTATTTGCCCTGATTTCTTACCATAAATAAGTTTTCCTTTTAGGAAAAGGTTTTAATATTTTGATTAGTCCTTTTCTTGTAGGAAAGGTTTTAGTACTCTATAAATATAGGCTTGTTCCTTCTAACTTAATTAGCATTCACAATGTAGTCCTAGGGTTTTGAGAGGTGCGGTTATGGAGGAGAATTTTATATACCTCTTTGTATTCCGAGTGAATTGGTTGAGGTTGTTTCTCTCTATATTTTGTACTCTCATATTTATAGTGGATTGCTCATCTCCTTTGTGGACGTAGGTCGATTGACTGAACCACGTTAAATCTGTTTCTTTTGGTGTGTTTCTCGTTTGTCTTCTTACTCGTGGTCTTTCGAGGTTTGCTTTGCTAGCTTCTGCATTACACCTGCTTATTTCGGTCCTAACAAAATCAAGTGCTGTCCCTTTTGCTCATTAATTTTATTTATTTCATCTCCAGAAATCGGCAGCTGCAGTTTCACAAAAGAATATTTAGCATAGCAGATGTCATTGTTACACCAACAACAGGGTACGTATGACAGCATTTACCAGAATAATACTAATACTAATAATAATAATAATAATATTCTTCGCAACAAAGGATAATCTGATTAATCAAATCACAATTTTGCCAAATACTTGTGTAGGGTTACTGCTTACACCATAGGGAACGACACTCGCCACACCGGGGAACTCGACTACATAAATGGAGGTATCAACGTCATTTTATTAACATACATACATCACTATACTTCAATGACTTTCTTTCCTTTTAATGTCCTAATTTATTTGACACATTTTACATTTCGAGATTCAAATAACTCCATCATTCACCATAAATTTTTCATATTTATTGTGACTTATACTACTTATTACGTAGTTTATAAATATATAAATTTGACTAGTTTTCAAAGTTAAATTAGATTACATTAATTCAATATTTTAAACAAAAAATTTAGATATTCAAAAACTACTATAAGTTGCAATTTTTCGCATATCAATATAATACAAAATATATTAGTCAAAGTTTTTATAGTTTCACTCTAAAAAAGGAAACCATGACAATTAAAAGTGGACGGAGGGAGTAGTAGTTATCAAGTTGTTTCATCTGTTCCTTTAGGGAATAATTGTCTCTCTCTTATTTGTCTTTGCTAGTTTCAATATTAATGAATTCATATTTAAGGCACTGAGTAACTAATCCCTGTTTGTAGTCTTGTTATAGAAGTCATTAGTTTCCTCATCAAAACTTGGTTCCCTATCTGCCATCATGGACTTTCAGGTGCCCTTTTTCTTAGTATCATAGAATTGTTCCTTTTCAACTTCTCTTTTTACAACCAATTTCCCACAATGGGCAGTCCTTTATCATGTGATCAATTTTTTGTTTCAGAGAACTTATGTCTGCCATTTCGAACCTCTTTTTCCTTCTCATTTACCTTTCATTAGAAACCACTTTAAGTTTCTTGCAATGAGTGACATTCCATCATCATCAAGATCAAAATCATCATGATACCAATCTGTCACGATTTGAAATCTCAGGTCATGATAACACCTACTAGCATTCCACCAGTAGGGTAAGACAAACCCATAGCTTGGAACCAGAAGTAACAGGTGGAAGATATACACAAGGAAAGCAAGGAACAAATATCAAAATAAAAAAAAAATATACATAGATAAAACATCCCCAACACCTAGTATCAGTGAGTAGTCGAGCTACTAATCAAAATAGGAGTACAATATAAATACAAATATACAGAACCGTCTCTGAATACAACATAAAGACTAGTCCATCCAAAACAGAAGAGAAGGACAACCCCGCACACCAAAAGCTCACCCCAACTCTCCGATCTATAGTTACTCCACATGAGGCCCAAGTCAATGGCGAGGACACGTACTATGATCTGCAAGGTGCAAAAGTATATTATGAGTACCAACAAGTGGTACTCAGTCGGACTAAGGGGTTTTAGATCTAGATACTCTTGTCCTTGTTTCTTTCATCCTTGTTGAAGTTTTCCATATATGTTTACATTCAGGTTTCCAATTATTCATCCAGTTCGTGGTTGATAAATCTTTGGTTATTCTGATGGCAGTTAATTTTACATCTTTGGTTTGTTAAAGAATGACAAAAGTCCACATTTGTGGTTAATGAGATGTGTGGACTCTTTATAAGGCTTGGCCAATCCTCCTCCCTTTGAGCTAGCTTTTAGAGTGTGAGTTAAGCCTAAGACCTAATTTAACATGCTTATTCTGATGGTTGATAAATCTTTGGTTATTCTGATGAGAAAACTTGATTATTTCAGCTGCACTAGTTCGATACCAGATAGCAGGAAATTTTCTGGGATTGCCTGCTATTACTATACCCGTATGCATGCTCTCTCTTTTCTTAAACAGTTTGAATTATATATTCAAAATTTCTCATATTAATACTACAATAGGTTGGTTATGATAACTCTCATTTGCCTATTGGTCTTCAATTTATTGGAAAGCCATGGGATGAATCCTTATTAATTCATATAGCTTTTTCCATGCAAGTAAGTCAATTAATTCCGCATTATTCTTCTAATTTTGCATAACTACTATTTTTAATTGTCACTCCTTTTTATTTTTGTCATTTATTCATCATATTTATATCTTGTTTTTCAGGCATTATGTATTTCACAATACAAAAATCCAGAGGTTTACTGGGATCTGTTGGGCAACTAATTGAATTCAGTTAATTTGATTTGCAAGGCATAAAGTTGGGAACTAGTTCACTGAATTCAACAATTAACGTTTTATCTTATAAATACTATGTAGGACGTATGCATCTTAAATAATGAACTAAACTATCTCTTACCAATTGCCTCTCCCATGGGTAAAAGAGTCAAATTGGTTGGGGAATAGACTGGTGGTCTTCTTATATGACTTGTGCAATCCTTGATTCCTCGCAAGCTAGCTTTTTGAATTGAGTTAAGCGCATGAGTCATATCTTTACATGATATCAGAGTTAGGTTCATCCTTGTTTAGACTCCCGGTCCACGCTCCGATTGGTCTTGAGCGTGAGGGGAGGGGGAGTGTTAGAATGGATAAAAGTCCACATTGATTCGGAAATGTACTAGTGGTCTTCTTATATAAACTTAGACAATCCTCCCCTCCTAAGCTTGTTTTTGGGGTTGAGTTAGGTTCATGTGTCATGTCTTTACATCCCATATGCATGCTTTATTTAGTTAAGTATAAGAAGTTGTTTTTCTTCCCCTTCCCAACATTAAAAATGTATTACTCTTTTTATACTTTTTAGCTCTTTGTCTCTTCTTCATTTGTCCCCATGATCCAAAAAGGGAATCATGCTTTTGACCAAACCTCAATTAAAATTAGGTGTTTACATACTCAAAATAGGATAAATATTACAAATGATATTCATTGTTTTGCCTAAAGTTAGTTTAATTAAGTTAATCAGTTAAAATGTTCATTTTAGGTTATTTAAATATATGAAGAGCAGTGATAAACAATTATGTTTATACAAATTAATCATAATTATGTGTAATCAAGTGAAAGTTTTATAGATACAATCATGGAGAAATGAGAGAGCTTATAGGATATATAAGCATATTTGATGCAGCAATCCGTGCCCATTTCAATCATTATATGACTATGATTGTTGGTGTTAAATGAAATCAAATAGAATTTCTGAGATCTCGCTCAGTCCAATAATAATTGTCTACTATTAACTTGGCACATCCCTTAAGAAACTATAAATAGAAAAGTAATTTTACTATAATTCATTTGAATATAATAAATACAATGTCTTAAAAAATGTAATAGAGAAATGACTATAATTATTGATAAGGATAAATTAGGATCTAAATGTAAAATTATTATTGGAAATCTATTTTTAGTATAGTGAACAAGTATTGCTGGACGGAAGGAGTAATTAAAATTATGGAATCATTTATAGTAAAGAACAAGAAATTTAAGAATTGAAGTTAAAATTTTAACTTCCCAATTGAGATGCAAAAAAAACAACTTGAGAATTATCTAATTCAAAATAAATGCCACGTGCTTTGCATGAGAATTGACACTCGATTTCATTGTCAGTTTCTTATAGTATTTACTAGTTTCTGGCACGTGCTTTGCATGTGTATTCCATATATTTTAGTGTTTAAAAGTAGTTTCTTTCAAATAACCAATTGTACTTAAACTTTAGTTAATAATAGTAAACTTCTAATAAAGTCATAAATAAATAATTTAAGCCCGAATAAAAATACAAACTTACAATAATAAGAAATTCATAGAAAATTAAATTAAAAAAGTCTAATATAGAGAAAATCCAAAACACATAAACATAGAAAAAAAATGCAACATATTCATCCTTACTTTAATGATAATAATATAGATGGAAAAAGAAATTCAAAAGTAGAAACATAATTTTCTTAGTTATTGTAAGCATTCTCTTCTAACTAATCAAAATTCAAGAAACTTCATTTATCAAATCAAATAAAAACTTGAACCAAATACACAATGATGATATACATGTTTGGATAGGGGTCTCATGAAATGTAGAAATTGAATTTATATAGATAAAAATAGAGGAATATCAAAAAATATCTTAAAGTTTTAAATTAATTATTTACAGGTTATGAATATGAAAATTATAAGAGTTATGAATATTAAAAGTTGCAATTGAATAGGTAATTATATATGAAATATAAAAATGAATATTTAAAACAAAAAGAGAAAAATAGTAAATAAAATAAGAAAAAGTGTCAATACAAATAATATTTAAGTAAATCATACTAAATATTGTTGATAGTAAATAAAAAAATGTCACAATCCAAAAATGGATGTGATGACACTCGTCTTGTATCATCAAGACAAGTCAGCCTAAAACCCAATAATTTCAATAAAGTGCGGAAATAAATTATAACTAAAATTTGAATAACAATTTATAATGCATATAATCAATCAACTTAACTAAATCCCCAAAACCTGGTTGTCGTGCACAAACCTCTAATGTATTACAATGGATTTGAAAGAAAACACAAGTTTAAATGATGTTGTCACTAAAGCTAAACAAAATCATAAATAGGAGTAAGAAGGTCCACTGAGATGACAAACAACTACCTCACAAATCTCCACAGGAAGCCACGAAAAAGAAGAGAATAGAAAGTACCACGAACTTCCAGGCTCATAACCTACAAATATGTAGAAGCAAGGGGTGAGTACCAAACCACACGGTACTCAGCAAGTAAACTTCTAAACACAAGCTAAAGGAATGGAATACAGGTACTCCTTACACCCAATCGAGCCTCCACAATTACAACCTGCATAAAAATCAGTTGAACCTTATGGCTCACAATTTACATAGCACATAGTTCAACCACCTCATTCCAACAATTACAAATCAACAACACATAAGATTAAGTTCACTAGTCACAAGTTCCACAGAAAATCACTCACAAGTTCACAAATGAAAATGATATGCAATGCAATGAAATACAATGTCAAATATAGTGATGCATGTCTGCCCTAACGAAACACACCCACTGTCTCTCAGTCGGGGACTCATGGGGACAAACCTGTCCACGCATCTGTCGCAATGTGCGACACGTCCCTCGATAATAGAACCCATCGTGGTGTGCGACATGTTCCTCGAATTATAATATCTGTCGCGGCACGCGGCACGTCCCTCGAAATGGTACAAGCTCTATAATTTCTTATCCTTCCTCAATTTACATAATACTTGCCACAATCATGTCTCAGAACCAATGCAAATGACATGTTCACAAACAATGAGGAGATGAATATTTACATAACAATGCACAATTCACAACAACAAAATCATGATACCACATCAATAATAAATCAATAAGACTTTCAAATCATTCTCAACACATCACTCACAAATAATTAATCAGATTGCCTTTTATTAACCCTTTTCCATCATCATAATTATTCAACATGGACAAGTCAAGCCGTCACAAAAGTTCCATTACTCCTCACACATACCACAAAGAAATACACGATTCTATACACTTAACAAGGGTTGAGAAATTCACTTGCCTCAATTAACCATCAATTCACTCCGGGACTTGAGCCTTCCCTTTTCGTTGAGCTTTCAAATCAATGCAATTTATTCATGTACATAATCACATAAGATTTCGAAACTAACCATTCCCATATTGCTATATGTTTAGTCTTGACCCAAAAACTCACCCAATTCTATAGTCAAGTTCCTAAATTTCAAGCCTAGAGTTAAGTCTTAATTTCTCCTAACAATACACTCCTACTAGTTTTCATATAATATAATATAATATATTTAATTGCACTAATATTATGAATCATAATATAATACTATGAGAAGGTTCGAAAATTTAAGCCAACTACGTGAATTGGCTCCAAAACCACGAGGACCTTTACTAACTCCATAGACATTCTTTATGCAGAATGTCATATGTAAGTAATAATACCACACCCTTTCAATAATTGGGTCAATCATTAGCCTTACTACCTCTTCATTATTAACATACTAGTATTGGCAAATGATTTAATATGAAAACCCTTGTAATATGATAACCCTTATAATATGATTAAATTTTCGAATACAACCCTTGTTTTTTAAAACAAGTACTAAAAAGAAGAGGAGGGAAGAGAAGAAATAAATGTAGGAGGCAGAAGATTATTGTAAAGAGAATTTGGTGGAGATATTAATAATTAATTATGTCACTTTGAAGATCCCATTTTTATATTTATCACATGGAAGAGAGCGTGAACAAAATCTCTAATAATAACAAGGAATAATCATAATGTGGCTCACCTAATTTATTTCCCTTCCGATTTTATTCCTTTCTCTACAATTTATTACAAAAATCAATTCTCTAATATAGATATTAATACTGCTCCTCACTGACTCGTAACTCATAATCCTAGATCCATAAATCAACTTTAACCTGCCATATATATGAATTATAAAGTATAAATTGATAGCACTTTCATTCCTTACCCACACAAAATAACATAATGTTGGTTTATTTCATACATGATCATCGATATGGTAAACAAAGTAAGATAAAATTAGGGTTTACCTGGA
Organism: Solanum bulbocastanum; assembly: GCA_037074985.1. Lineage (NCBI taxonomy): Eukaryota > Viridiplantae > Streptophyta > Magnoliopsida > Solanales > Solanaceae > Solanum > Solanum bulbocastanum. The sequence continues at coordinate 29,148,161 of CM073608.1, forward strand.
AGTTTTTATTTTCCTCAACAACGTGAAACAAAAGGTTTGGTCAGGTTTCTTTTTCTCTCTTTTGATAATAATAATAATAATAAAATTATAAAGTATAAATTGATAGCACTTTCATTCCTTACACACAAAAAATAACATAATGTTGGTTTATTTCATACATGATCATCGATATGGTGAACAAAGTAAGATAAAATTAGAGTTTACCTGGAAGTTTTTATTTTCCTCAACAATGTGAAACAAAAGCCTTGGTCAGTAATAATAATAATAATAATAATAATAATAATAATAATAATAATAATAATAATAAATATTACCGGTTCCATCTTTATAAGATCGTTCAAGAACAATGATGAATAAAGGTAAATATGTGGTTATAAACCATGACATAAAATACATAATTTGATTATGCAAAACACAATTTTCATAAAACTCTTGAGAAATATTATTCAAGTCATCGGCACTATAAGTGTCAAAAAACCAAGTTTTAAATTGATTCCATTTATCACTCAAAAATTCATTTTGAATATATTTTCTTGCCAGAGAACCTGGACTAAAATCTATTTGGTGTATATTCATCATTAAGAGTTATTAGGATCAAAATCCATTTCGGATTGTGAAGGAATATCCTTATCAGAAATGTCAGAAGCAATATCATTAGCATGCACAATATTTAATCTAGGATTAATTTTTATTTTATTAACCAATTTATTATCATTTTGATCCATAAATATAACAGATGGAATAGTATGCAAGGAAGCAGCACGGTTACGAGCCGGACCATATATAGGATCAATAGGTGAAATATGATGCATAGCAGGCATCCTTCTAGCAGAAGAAAATGAATGTCTATTAAAGGGAATATCATTAAACTGCATACAAATCCTACCATCAGGATTTTGGGTGATATGAGAATACTTGGAATTAGTGACTGCATCTGCCATCTGACTCGGAGGAATAACTGATTTTAAAGTCTAAGTGGTAGGAAAATTAATTTCTTCCCATTTTATAGGTCTTTAGTAGTGACTTTAGATCTAGCAAACTTGGTTTCTACCAAAATTGTTTCAACAGATGTATCATATAACTTACATCTTGGGTTTAACGTAGAAATTAATTTAAAATATATTCTATAAGACAAACAAATTAATTAAGATCCAGGTGCATAATTATAACCATGAGTTTTAACATTTAAAGTTAAAGCATCAAGAATATTAGTTAAAGATAACTGTAGATTTGGCTGAGTATTAAAATAAACTGGACTAGAGGCCACCGTAGATTCGATTGAACCCATCAATGATTGTCTAAAATTTAAATATCTAGCATCTCGTAAAGCCGCTAAAAATGTTTTAGGTAATCCTTTAAGAGTTAATGGCTCAAAAGCAATTTGTATCACACCAATATGCAAGAAATTATACTGCAATTTATATAAGTCAATATCTTGTTTATTTAACAAACGAATAGTCTGTTCTGACAAATTTAATGCCAAAGATTGTTCAGTAGTTTTAATCAATTGTTTATTAGAGATTTTATCAAACCAGCCATAATCATAAATGGTTTTTATATTAATTTTAGGAATAGTCCATTTGTTTAACAAATCAAGGTTTTGAGATATATCAACCTCTTCTAATCTTGTACTTTTAGTACTACTTTCTCCAAGATCTATGAAGACAAAGATCATATCTATGTCGTATACTTCACATCAATCTTATACTTATTATGAAAGTTCCTAGGCTCTGATAGCAACAAAACAGGATCTCAGAAGATGGGCGGTAGTCCGTGCAGTCATCTTCAATCTAGCTTGTCAACATCCGAATTCAAGGAAGAAATCCGAATCGAAATATATACAAATTATTATATAGTTTAATGACTGTATGGAAGGTCTAATCCTTTTACCCAAGAAAGGGGTCTGTCGAAATTTGAATACGTACTGTTATTGAACCCATGTGTCTGGCAGCTCTAACCGGGTATGAGGTGCCTTACTTATCCAACTCATTTTCAGGCTAAAACCACGGTTGGCCAGACGGAGTCACTAATACAAAGCCAATAACGTATTGCATCGAATCTGACTGTACCAGCCATCTCGGAACCAAGTCAAGAAACCATATAGAAATTTATTCATATTTAGATGAAGTCTAGATCTTTCATAGTAGATATAAAAGTGAAGTCAGATATGCAACATAGATACGAAGCATTTAGCCGGACATAGTCACGGCTCTAGATCGGAGAATAAAGTAAAAAGAAAAGAATAAGTAAATACCTTTGTAGCAAGGGCCAACACCAAGGCCTGTACAAACTGAAAGCTTTTATTTATAACTCTGGCAAGTATTTCGACAAACTTACAAATCCAAAACAGAGAGAGAAAAAAGAAAGATTACAAAAGAAGAGAGAGAGGGGGTTTTTGCAACCTACCTCTATATTCTACAAATGACCTTATTTATAGAAAGGAAAAGCAACTAACTACAGTACAATGGGTCCTTATCAAATGGGCCCCTATAACAGTACATCTACAGTGGATCAACAGTCATTCTACTGTTGACAAAGACCTTTAATGTTCTTTGGCTTTATTAGCTAATTCTTGATCCCTTTTCTTCATTTCTTCTACCGTTGATTCATACATCTGAGCTTCGTGAATATCTTCTCGAGTGTCATCACTAGTTTCACTTCTCATGGACGCATCTGATTTGGCGTATTGATTAACATTTAGGAGTAAATTCCTCCTAACTTCTTCCAAATAATTATTTATTAATTCATCTTTGTTGCCCTCTTCATTTGAGATTCGTCGAGCAATATATTTAACCGAGTTGCTTGTTATAATTCCTTTATCAGGAGAAGAACTATAATCCACAATAGTTTGGGATATAACATCTAACAGTTCTTGTACATATAAAATTTTTGTTTTGGGATCCCTTTTCATCATTTTGTCCCAAAAATCATTATAGTATACTCGATATAAGCAGGGAATTTGTTCTGCTGTGAATCCGACTTCTGGAGTCCATTTGTGAATCCACGGAATTGAGAATTCTATAAAATAATGAATTTGTTCGATTTGTTCAAGGTAGCAAATATGATCTGCATGGTACAATTTATTAAGGTCTGGCGAGACCTTCACCCATTCTTTGTATAATTTAAAAAATTGTTCTGGTAAAATCATTACCGTTCGTCCATGATATGACCATCAGTTAAGGAACCAATTACGAATTGGTTCGGAATATATCTTTCCACAAACTTTGATAAATCAAGTGTGTCTATGTCTCTCATTATCATACTAGAGAACTTTGCTAAAAGTATTGATATAATCTCAATAAGTGAAATTGGTAGGGACTTTGTTGAGACTGACTTGCCTCTCTTTCATTGATGAAATCCCCCAATCATTGATTAATATAATATATTTTATAATCATTTTAGAGAAATTATAAACGTTCTCACTGGTATTATATCCTGAAAAGTGTTGAAAATCCACACTTTCAGTGGTTATCAAAATATTTTCATAATATGAACGGGTTTTGTATGGCTCACCTGGGAAATATAATCCATTGATTAAATAACACTTAAATATCTTCCAAGGTTCTTCTTTTTGCTGAATCTCATCATTTTCTAAAAGAAATATAATTTCTTTCTTTGCCAGTTTCTCATAAGACTTGATATCAGCAATGTCTTCTTTTGCTATAGAAGCAAATGCATCACTTTTCTAAATTTTCTTTTGAGATAAATATTCTTGTAACTGAGCATATAGAGGGTTATTTTTTGGATTATCTTCCAGATGAATAGAAGATGCTTCTTTAGATGAACTTTTCAACTTTACCAAACTTATCCCTCCTCTTTGTATAATGGGAGAGTTGGATGAAGAAGATCCATATGATGATCCTGACGCTCCTGGGGATGATCTTCCCCTTCCTCGGTTATAAGATTGAGCATCCGTTTTTATCAAGAACTTTTGATTATATAAAGCATCTTGAAATTTTAATACACATTTAACAATGGTTAACATTTCATGAGCAACCATAGCATATTTTTTCTGAGCATCGCTCCATTTTCCTGAATGAAATCTGATTAAATATTCAGTTCTATCATGAGGATTAATTTGTTTTAGAATTCCTCCATAACCAATGTAGACGCATTCGTCTCAACAATCTTTTGCCAGGTAGGGTTGACAAGAGTTAAACAAGGCAAAAATTCGATTCGTAGTTTAATGTTCTTTACGAAATTGGTGTGACTATCAGTCCAAGGTAATTTATGATCCTTTTTTAGTCGCTCATATAAGGGAGCCAAATCTTTGGAAAGATTTTTTTAAAAAGGAGATATATAACTAAGACTTCCCAAGAATATTTGAAGTTGCGTTCGATCTGTAATAACATCTGGAAATTTAGAAGCAAAGTCAATAGATCGCTGAATAGGGGTAACTTTACCTTGGCAAATAAGATGCCCTAAAAATCGTACCTCTGTTTGAAATAGGCTCAATTTTGGTTTAGAAATCGCCAAACCATTTTGTATAACTATTTTCTTGAAAATGTCTAAATGTTTAATATGTATTTAAAGAGTCTTTGAATAAACTAAAATATCATCAATATAAACAATGATGAAATCAATAGATGAATTAAAAATGTCATTCATTAATTTCTGAAATTCAGAAGGTGCATTTTTCAAACCAAAAGGCATAACATTCCACTCATATTGACCAAATGGTACATTAAAGGTTGTTTTATAATAATGTTCCTTAAATATCTGAATCTGCCAATAACCTGATTTTAAATCAAATTTAGATAAGATATTAAATCATATAATAGTGATAATAGTGATAATAGTGATAATAATGATAATAGTGATAATAATAATAATAGTGATAATAATAATGATAATAATGATAATAATGATAATGATAAAAGTGTTAATAATAATAATAATAATAATAATAATAATAATAATAATAATAATAATAATAATAATAATAATAATAATAATAATAATAATAATAATAATAATAATAATAATAATGATAATAATAATGATAATAATGATAATAATGGTAATAATGGTAATAATAATAATTATGATAATAATAATAATAATGATAATAATAATAACAACATTAATAATAACAATAACAACAACAACAACAAGAAGAGCAGCAGTAGCAGCAATAATAATAATAATAATAATAATAATAATAATAATAATAATAATAATAATAATAATAATAATAATAATAATAATAATTTGTATTTCTTTGAATTCGGATGTTGACAAGCTAGATTGAAGATGACCGCGCGGACTACCGCACGTCTTTCGAGATCCTGTTTTGTTGGTATCAGAGCCTAGGAACTTTCATAATAAATATGAAATTGAAATAAAGTATACGACATAGATATGACACTTCTCTTCATGGATCTTGGAGAAACTAGTACTAAAAGTATCAGATTAGAAGAGGTTGATATACCTCAAAACCTTGATTTGTTAAACAAATGGACTATTCCCAAAATTAATATAAAAACCATTTATGATTATGGTTGGTTTGATAAGATTTCTAATAAACAGCTGATTAAAACAACTGAACAATCTTTGGCGTTAAATTCTTCAGAACAGACTATTCGTTTATTAAGTAAGAGAGATATTGATATATATAAATTACAGTATAATTTCTTGCATATTGGCATGATACAAATTGCTTTTAAGCCGTTAACTCTTAAAGGGTTACCTAAAACTTTTTTAGCTGCTTTACGTTATGCTAGGAATTTAAGTTTTAGACAATCATTAATGGGTTCAATAGAATCTACGATGACCTATGGTCCAGTTTATTTTAACACTCAACCAAATTTGTAGTTGTCTTTAACTGATGCTAATATTCTTGATGCTTTGACTTTAAATGTTAAAACACATGGCTATAATTATGCACCTGGATCTGAACTTATTTGCTTGTCTTATAGAATATATTTTAAATTACTTTCTACGTTAAACCCAAGATGCAAGTTATATGATACCTCTGCTGAAACAATTATAGTAGAAACTAATTTTGCTAGATCTAAGGTCACTACTAAAAGACCTGTAAAATGGGAAGAAATTCATTTTTCAACTACTTGGACTTTAGAATCAGTAATTCCTCCAAGTCAGATGGCAGAAGAGATCACTAATTCTGAGTACTCTCATATTACTCAAAATCCGGATGGAAGAATTTGTATGCAGTTTAATGATATTTCTTTTAGTAGACATTCATTTTCTTCTACTAGGAGATTGCCTGCTATGCATCATATTTCCCCTATTGATTCAGCCTCTATTGATCCTGTGTATGGCCCGGCCAGAAATCGTGCCGCTTCTTTACATAGTTTATCATCAGTTATATCTGCAAATCAACATGATAAATTGGTTAATAAAATAAAGATTAATCCTTGGTTAAATATTGTGCAGGCAAATGATATTGCTTCTGACATATCTGATAAAGACATTCCGTCACAATCTGAAATGGATTTTGATTTAAATAATACTTAATGATGAATGTACACCAAATAGATTTTAGTCCAGGTTCTCTGGCAAGAAAATATATTCAAAATGAATTTTTAAGTGATAAATGGAAGCAGTTTAAAACTTGGTTCTTTGACACTTATAGTGCCGATGATTTGAATAATATTTCTCAAGAGTTTTATGAAAATTGTGCTTTGCATAATCAAATTATGTATTTTATGCCATGTTTTATAACCACGTATTTACCTTTATTCATTAATGTTCTTGAACGATCTTATAAAGATAGAACTGGTAATATTATTAAGGTTGTTTATCCACCCCAGTCAACCTTTGTTTTACCTAATAATACTGGTATTACTTTTATTGCCTTCCAAAAATTTATTGAAGAAGATGTTGCGGAAGTCAGCATCAACGAAATTAATAATTTGATTTCTCAAAATAATTATTTGGGACTTTATGTTAAGGTTTTAGGTGAACACATTGGTTCTCTTGATAAAAAATTAGATGAACTGACTGTTTTAATAATTCATATAAAAAATGATTTAAAAACTTGTGATAAAGCTTCTCCTTCTAAAGTGAATCCATAAAATTTTACTATGGCTACCCCGGTGCAAAGACCTCCGAAAATTACAGATTTTAAATTAACATCACATTATGATTTAGAGGAACTTCTGGCAAAAAAGTTTTCTGAATTTAAAGCTAGTCCTATAGATTTATCAGAAAATTTTGCTGATGAAGTAGAAAATGCTTTTGACTTTATAGAACATGTTTCTTTAGAATTTAATAAACTTCAGGGTTATCCCAAAAAGAATAGTGGTAAATTTGCGACGCAAACTTATTATTATTCTCAACCCACTCTGCAAGATGTGCTTATAGAAGAGCGAGATTGGAATCAGACTAATACCTCTTATAGCGGTTCTGATATTTATGAATGGAACCTTGATGGGCTGACTGATAGACAGCTTACTATTCTTGTTCACAGAATGCTTATGTATGCAACTATTTGTAAAAATGTTCAAAACTCCGATAGAAATATTTGCAAAATGATAATTGCAGTTTTACTGGCCAACTTTGAGGTTGGTGGGATAATTATATGACCGTTGAACAAAAATCTGCTGTAATTAATGCGGTCTCTACTACCCCAGGGGTTGATAACCTCAGTATGGCTCTTGTGGCAAATAGAGAAGATGCCGTTTATACCTTAGTTTTAACTATTCTAGAACATTTTAATGGAAGATTTACCAATAAGTTTGAGACCATTCATACTCTGCTAAATGGTCTACGATGTAGAACTTTAGGAGAATTTAGATGGTATAAAGATACTTATATGAGTAGGGTGATGGAACTACCTGAAAATAAGTATGATTATTGGAAAGCTAAGTTTATAGATGGCCTTCCCTCATTATTTGCTTTAAGAGTTAAAAAGATCTTAAGAAATGAGAATGATGAAATCCCTTATGGAAGTTATACCTATGGTAGATTAATAGGCGTCTGCACTCAAGAAGGCATAAATTTGTGCAATGAGTTAACATTATCTCGACAGCTTAAGATAGATAAGCAAAAAGAAAGATCTCAGCTAGGAGACTTTTGTACCCAGTTTGGTTTACCAGAAATTCCGGATAAACAGAAATCTAAACATAGAGATTCTGGAAGGTCCAATCTCGAAGAACCTTATAGGAAACGGAGACATAGACGAAGATCTACAGAAGAACGAGATGAACAAAAATCATCTCGCAAGTCTAATAGATTTACTAAGAATAGGTCTAGATGAGAACTTGTAAAAATTAAGTGTTATAAGTGTGGAAAATTCGGTCATATAGCACCTAGTTGTAAGCTTGAAAAGCTAAGAACCTTAGAACTAGTTGAAGAAATTCATGATAAGGTTTATAGTTTCCTTTACACTTCTGGTTCGGAATCAGATTATGACTCTGAGTCAAGTTCGGATGATAATAGTGATTCTCCTGATAATACTCAGCATATTAATAATAATGCTTGTGATACTTGTAAATTTGGGCAAGGAGATATTTGTTCTTGTGAAAATGATGAATTTTATAAATTACAATCTCAATTTGAAGACTTAAATATTAACACTATTACTTCTAATAATGTTATAGAACTTTTAAAAGAAGTTACTGATAATAATCTTCGTGAAAAAATTATTCAATTAGCTGTTAATAATACTACTAGTTCTTCAAAAAATTATGTGAAACAAAAAAATGATTTCGAAATCGATTATTCTGCTCCATATTCTATATCTGAAGTTCATAACAGATTTAATAAACAAACTGTTTCTACTAGAGATTCTTCTTATGATGATTTAAAGACTGAAATTGAGAATTTAAAAGATGAGATTAAATTCATTAAGCAAAATCAAATGATTTGTGATCACCGTATTACTCAGATAGAAAAGGCTAATAGCAAAGGGAAAAATGTTGTTGAAGATAATACTCTTGCAAACCCTGTTAATTTTGATCCTAGACAAAGTATGTTTTTAGGAATGATGCAAATTATCATTGCCCATAAATGGTATGTTAAATGCACCATTTTAATTGATAATAGTTTTTCTATAACTAATGTTGCTATGATTGATAGTGGAGCCGACGTTAGTTGTATTCAATAAGGTCTTGTACCTACAAAGTATTTTGAGAAAACAACTCACATGGTTAAATCCGCATCAGGACATGCTTTAGTTATAAAGTATAATTTACCTAATACGCGTATTTGTCAAAATAAAGTTTGCATTCCGCATTTCTTTTTCTTGGTCAAAAATCAGTTATATCCTCCAATTATACTTGGAACCCCATTTATTAACGCCATATAACCTTTTACTAGCATAACTGCTAAAGGTTTTTCTGCTACGTATGAAAATCAGAATATTAGTTATACTTTTATCACTGATCCTATCTCTCGTGATAGTAATGCTTTAATTAATATGAAACAAAAGCATGTTGACTCTTTACAACTAGAATTATTTAGTATGAATATATTTGATACTCTGAAATCCACTTAGGTACAGGAAAAGATTAAATTAATTTCCGAATAGATGGCTGTTGATATCTATGCCGATCATCCTAGCGCCTTTTGGAATCGCAAAAAGCATATTGTGACTCTTCCCTATGAAGATAATTTCTCGGAGGATAATACTCCCACTAAATCTCGTCCTTGTCAAATGAACGCTGAATTAGTAGAATTCTGCAAAAAGGAAATTGATAATCTATTACAAAAATGCTTGATAAAACCTTCTAAATCTCCTTGGTCATGCACTGCATTCTATGTTAACAATGTAGCAGAAAAAGAACGAGGTGTCCCCAGGTTGGTGATAAATTATAAACCTTTGAATAAATATTTAAAATGGATTAGGTATCATATTCCAAATAAAAGAGATTTACTATCAAGATTATATGATGCTAATATCTTTTCAAAATTTGATCTAAAATCCGGTTATTGGTAAATTCAGATATTTAAGGATCATTCTTATAAAACCGCTTTTAATGTGCCATTTGGTCAATATGAGTGGAATGTTATGCCATTTGGTCTGAAAAACGCACCTTCTGAATTTTAGAAAATAATTAATGATATTTTTAATCCATATTTAGATTTCATTATTGTTTATATTGATGACATTCTGGTTTTCTCAAAGACACTAGAAATGCATATTAAACACTTGGATATCTTCAAAAAGATTGTCATACAAAATGGTTTGGTAATTTCTAAACCAAAAATGAGTTTATTCCAAACCAATGTTCATTTTTTAGGACATCTTATTTGCCAGGGAAAAGTTACCCCTATTCAGCGATCTATTGATTTTACCTCAAAATTTCCTGATATTATTACAGATCGAATGCAATTGCAAAGATTTTTGGGAAGTCTAAATTATATATATCCCTTTTATAAAAATTTATCTAGAGATTTGGCTCCTTTATATGACAGGTTAAAAAAGGACCATAAATCGCCTTGGACTGATAGTCATACCACTTTGGTAAAAAATATCAAACTTCGTATTCAATCTTTACCTTGCTTAACTCTTGCTAACCCAGCTTGGGAAAAAATAGTTGAAACCGATGCATCTAATATTGGATATGGTGGAATTTTGAAACAGATTAATCTTCACGATAAAACAGAATATTTGATTCATTTTCATTCAGGAAAATGGAGCGATGCTCAGAAAAAATACGCCATAGTAGCTCATGAAATGCTAACCATTGTTAAATGTGTATTAAAATTTCAAGATGATTTATACAATCAAAAGTTTTTAATAAAAAATGATGCTCAATTCGTGAAATACATGTTTGACAAAGATTTTAAACATGATGCTTCGAAATTAATGTTTGCTAGGTGGCAGGCCCAGTTAGCTCCTTTTGATTTTGATATTCATTATAAAAAGGGAAGTGATAACTCTCTTCCGGATTTCTTATGCAGAGAATTTTTATCGTCTTAAATGGGACTTTTATCTCCTTTGCTTTCAGATAAGATGTTAATTACTATCATAAAGGCTGTACCTCTTAATAGAGATGTACAAGGAATAATTGTATATAAGATTGTGGATGCCATGATAAAAGACATCATTATAGAAATTTGTTTTTGTGAAGAAATTATTGATTTCTATAGTTATTATTATGGCATTGACATCGAATAAAACTAAATGTTTTGTTTGTAGGATGGATCATCCTTGGATGACCAAGGTTCGAGGAAGATCGGGTTATACCAGAGGAAGGGGAAGATCATCCCCAGGAACATCAGGATCTTCATATGGATCCTCTTCATCTAATGCTCCTATTATACAGCGAGGTGGGATGAGTTTGGGGAACTTGAAAAGTTCTTCCAAAGAAGCTTCTTCTTCCAAAGAAGTTTCTTCTATCCATCTAGATGATATTCCAGAAAACAATCCGTTATACACACAATTGCAGGAATATCTCTCTCAAAAGAAAGGTGAAACCTTTGCCTCTATTGCTAAAGATGATATTGATGATATTAAGTCATACGAAAAGGTGGAAAAGAAAGAAGTGATATTTCTTTTGGAAAACTCTGAGATTCAGAGAAAAGACGAACCTTGGAAGATATTCCAACGATATTTGGTTAATGGATTATATTTTCCGGGTGAGTCATACAAAGCCCGTTCATACTATGAAACTATCTTGATGAGCACAGAAAGTGTTGAATTTCAACATTTCTCAGGATATAATACTAGCGAGAATGTTTATAACTTCTCCAAAATGATTATCAAGAAGATTATATCTATTGAAGAATGGGGTATTTCCGCAATGAAATAAAGGCAGATCAACCTTAATAAAGTACCTACAAATTTCACTTATTGGGATTACATTAATGCTTTCAGTAAAGTCCTCTACTACAACAATGAGAGGCACAAACAAACTTGGTTTGTTAAGGTTTGTTCAAAGATATTTACCGAACCAATCCCAAATTGGTTTTTAAACTGGTGGTCATACCACGGTCCGACGGTGAAGATTTTTCCTGAACCATTTTTAAAATTATACAAAGAATGGATTAAGTTTTCACCAGATCTTAATAATTTATATCACGCAGATCATATCTGCTATATTGAAAAAATTGAACAAATCTATTTCTTCATAGAATTCTCTATTCCATGGATTCACAAGTGGACTCCAGAAGTAGGTTTTACCGAAGAACAAATTCCATGTTTATATCGTACCTATTATAACAACTTTTGGGACAAATTAATGAAGAAAGATCCCAAAACAAAGTCCTTACACGGACAAGAACTTTTGGACCTTATCTCAGTAAAAATCCACGAATATAGTGCTTCTCCGCACAAAGAAATAATTGCTGATAGTTCCGTAAAGGTCATGGCTAGAAGAATCTCCAATCAAGATGGAGATCAAGAAGAAATGATTAATAAGTATTTGGCAGA
>CM073608.1:29165500-29560500 GCA_037074985.1 Solanum bulbocastanum
TTCACTTGGGGATATGATACACCTCACCGAAATTTACATAAATATTCAGTCAAAAATCAAAGTTGAAAAGGCGATACTAGTGCCATTCAGCGACACGCCGAATCAGTTTGGTGAGCTGAAGGGTTATCGCTAAAAGTAACATGACTCCCCTTCATTAACATGGTAGAAAGGTGATGGGGAGGAAGTTTGGCGATACACTGAGTCAATTCAGTGAGCTCGACGAAGCTCGCCAAAATGGGTGACGCATTACCTCCCCAATAATTTTACTATTTTCAACCCACAACCTATGACACATCAATTCATGCACAATTTCAAGAATTTATAACCTACCCATGATAGATTTCTATGTCGGGGTACTCAGACTTCCCCCCAATTGATTCAATTACACCAAATGATGATTTTGCCCTTAAGAACGACATCACCCAATCCATCATTGGGAAATTTCAAGTTGTTTAGTTGAATTTAGGCTACTCAAACTTCACCCACACAATAACCAACATGCAACACTAGCAATTTGAACACAAACACTAGAAACCAAAACAAATTGGCATTAAAGATAGATTTAGCATGCATGAATTCCAATTCAAGTTCTACGAGACAATATGCATACAATCAAAACACCACAATTAACTAAGCACGAATACTACATTACACTACTCATTATCAAATCTATTTCGGCATAAGAATAAACTAGATTTAGAACACTAACCTCAAATTGAAGATCAAGAGGCACTCGAAAAAAGGTAGGGGAAAGGATTCACTACACGCTTTCAATGCAAAGTACTCGACACACGAACAAGTAAAAGTAAATTCTAAAATTTGATTGAAAGGGCAGAGGAGTCGAAAAATTCAAATAAAAGAGAAGGTTTAAATTTAAAAAGACATAACTTTTCAGTACGCGTGATCTGCCAAATGGGCCTCAGCCCACTGAGCCTGAAAAAACTTGTGGCCTTTAGAAAGGAAAAAAAGGTGATATAGATTGAGTCCGCCGATCCTACTCAGTGAGTCACCGATTGAGCCATGAGCTCACCCAATCTTACAGAACCTTCTTCATTTTTTTATCTCACTTTGGCGATGCATTTAGGCAATTACAAGGGCAATAGGCAACTTGCCGATTGCTCCAGCCCCTCGCCCATTTGCCTTCTTTCCAAGATACAAACTCAACCTGCGCATCTAGTAAACTTATTCAAATAACAAAAATAAAAAACTTGGGTTGCCTCCCAAGAAGCACCTTAGTTAACGTTGTGGCACGACGTGGACATACATTCAAGCATCATCCAAATATACCACATCAAGCATTATCACATTGGGGCACTCTCCAAAGTAAAGCTTTAACTGTCACGCCACAAAATAGGGGGCATAACTAGCACTAGATACCTTACTAGATCAAGTTACCCACTAAAACATACTAGCTAACCAAACTGTGAGACAAAAAGATTGGACAACACAACCTCTAAAAAGTGAAGCCTAGACCCTGAAGGTCATGACCTGAATGAGAATAAACCATACAAACAATGATAGACATGCTAACAAAAAATAAAGATGTACTAGCTAGTTGACGAGGGCACAACTGAAGGCATACCTACTTACACACACATATATATACATGCCAAGCCTATGGATTGGAGATTGAAACATACAAAAGAAAACCCAAAATATTGTGTCAACAATAACCTCTATGAGTGACATAAGCATTGTCGGGACAAGGCCCCGACTATACCCAAATTGTACAACAAAAGTAAACCTCCTCTGATAGCCCCAGGATATGATGGAGCATACCAACTCATAGGTGAACCTGAATCCTAGCGGGTGGGTCGATCAGAGTCCCTGGCTGAACCTGCTCGCATAAAACAAAAATCAGCTTCCATAGGCAATAAGACGTTAGTATGAATAAAAATGTACTGGTATGTAAAGAGGAAAGTAATATCATAAATATTTACTGTAAAAGTGTAATAGAGATACCACCTAAAACTGAAACTCAAATAATCTCCCTGGCTAACATTTGACCTCCTACTATTTAAATATGTATGGTATGCTCGTATAATCGTATCTTGTGAATACATATGTATAGATGCAAATACATGACACACCCAACTAAATGCTAGAAATGGTGGTGCTTCCCGGTAGCTAACCGGCATCATATACGCCAACCATGGCCATCAGTGTCTCATACGTATAAATATGGGCAATAGGCCCCATACCTCTTGATTATAGCTCAGGAGTAAAATGCATAGCATATCATGTCTTGGATTTATAACACCCATATGTTACCATTGTCATGTTGCCAAACTTGGTCCGTTTGTAGTCTTGTTCTCATAACCCCATAATAACTTTGAAGGTTGGAGATTCCCACTTATAATAATATAAGATATGATGATGACTTCTTATTTTATCACTTGAATAACTAATGTTTTTAGCTCTAGGGTTTTGGTAAGCTATGAGATGTATGAAGATGATTTTATATCTTAGTTTGAATTATCAATAATGACCGTTTTATTTAATTCTGTGTTTAATTGCTCGATTGTTTTGCCAATAGTTAGGTTCTATCGACTATCTACAATATGTTTTAGAATGTCATTCCTAGATTAGAGAAGAATTAAAGAGAATTTGATCTAATCTCTCAAAATTTGGAAAATAATTTATGGATAATATAGGAATTTACCTAGTTGTCTTGTTCATTTAAATCCCATAAACTCAATACATTCTTAATATATGAATTGCATAGAAATATGGACAACCATCCGTTATGAATAGGCAAGTAGTAGTCCGAGAGTATAGTACAAGTAAATCTAATTCAATTAATTAATAATCACTAGTAATTCAGATTAAGAAGGAATAGTTCGAGGACTTGATAAAATTGATGAACCAACCATAATTCTGATGTATTCATCTCACTATTTTACACCTATGCTTTGAAAATATGTTCTTGATCAACTATTAACATTTTATATTTTTATTGTTGTTAGTAATATGATTCACTCATTGATGAAAATACTTAATTGATTATTTGGTAGTAATTATATTTGATAATTGTTGATCATAAGTATGTGTGGCTATGATAAGGATCGAATGTCCTCATTAAAATCAATTAAAAGGGACATCGGTCGTAGTCAAAATACCCAATTAAAAGTCAAGGTCAAATTCCACAGAGAATAGTATATCGTAAAGAATTCCTAGCAAGAAATTTTGGATTGTAAAAGCAAGTGGGTTGATGATTCGACTAATTTAATAAAATATTTCGTTATCAATTGTCACAATAAAATGAAATTTTGGAGAATTCAAGAGTTAACAAGCAATCTAGTGGTGTGGGGATTGAAAATCGATGTCACGTAGGGGTAATTGTGCTTCTCTATAGTGATGAACATTCATGAATAGGCTATGTCATCTTCAATGACGCTAATCATCTTTCGATCTCAAAGCATCTATGCATAGAATCTTCTTTCGGTCTCATCTGTATGTCAATCTAAACAACCTAATACCTTGCTCTATTCTCTCTTTCGATGCAGAAATAGGGTGATCTAACCCATAAACTCTATTTTCAATCAAGTTACATACATCAAAACTAAATTTCTAGTATTGGACTAATTACCTAGTCTAATCAATCTCTTTCGAGCATCGACCAGAGATCGAAAGTAGGAATTAAATTTGCAACCTTAACCCATAAGTTAACCCCATGCTAATTAGCCCAAATTCAAGCATGAACCTCAATAAAATAGAGCATAACACAATACTCACTACATTAAATCAACACCCAACCCCATAATTGCACCCCTAGATCTTTGAATTTTAGCCACCCATCACAAAAACCAAAGAAAATATACCTTTCATGAAATTATCCATGAGTAGCATTTAATTAAAAAACTTCAACTAAACCCACTTTGGATTCAACTTCAATTTGTCAAATTCAAGAATAAAATTGAAACCCCAAAAGGTAGAAAGTGTTCTTCATGAGGGCCAAGTCTTTCTCTCAGAACTCAAAATATTCAGAACTCTCAAAAATCTCTCTTTTAAAAACAAACTTTTTCTCTCTCCATTTGGCTATTTATAGATTCCTGAAATTAGACCCCAAAACTCAATGTGCATCTCCTTCAGTGACATTAGTCAAGCTCACCAAGTTTTCACGTGCACACACTAATCTATTCAGTGAACCCGACTTTTCTCGCCAAAGTCCAATGGGTGACTCGCCGAATTGATACCATGATCGCCAAATTTCCTTAACATTCTGTAAAATTTGGCGAGCTAAACTTTAAGTTGGCGAGCTGAACTTCAACTTTGGCAAAGAAAGCAATGCATTTGGTAATTAGAAACTCATTTTATGCCCCTAATCTCAAGTTTTAACTGCTTAGTTTCCTTTTTTTGATTCTCAATCATTCTCAAGATTCCTAAAATAATTTTCAACTCGTAATTTATCTACTTGTTGATTATTGATTCTTCAATTCTCTTCTTTGTTAGTGCCACTTTTTTCATGATTTTATTTATTTTTACTTCATAGTTAAATTTTTTATTCAAGTCCATTTTGCTTTATACTAGTTGTCCGTTTTTTCTTATAACAAGTATCCCTTCCGGCCAAAAGTAGAAATTAACACTTTATGATCAACCGAGTATAAGAAATCTTCAACCTTAGTCGAGCCAATTTGAGAGGCAATAAAAGGTGTGTAAACTCGAGTGATTGTGAGTTCAGTTTACTAACGCTAACATTTTTTGTTGTTTTGGCTGAGTATTTCTTATTGCTAGGTACCATGGACACCAGAAGTGAAACTCAACCACCTATGGGAGGGGTTACTTTGGAATCTATAATGGAGGCAATTACTAATACTGGTTGGAGGTTTGAGAACATGGAAGGAAAAACAGCCACCATGAAAGGTAGTGTGCCGAAGAGGAATGATAGAATGAACAATGTGGAGGGTCAAATTAACTCTACTAATTCAACCCCACATGCTACTTTTCGTGCTTCCACAAGTGGGGACGACCATACTATTTCTCCTACTATAACACCAAAGCCTTCCATCAAGCATTCATCCCAACACAGATCTGTTTCGGGTCCAATGTCTAAAATACAAACTGACCATTCTAATCCCAACTAAATCAATAAGGTCCACCAAACAAAAACCAACCTTACCAAGAACGACTAAACCAAAATTAACCCTACCAAATTCCACAAATCCAACCAATTCCAATAATAGAGGTGAGGGATGATGAGTACCAAAGGGGATATAAAGGTGAATGGTTAGAAGCACCATGGAATGATGCACAAAGGAATAGGCCAAGAGCTAAAATGGGATATGGAGGGAGAGGAGGTAGATTTGGTCTGGTACCACATGGGAAAAGACAATATGGGAACCAACCTCAAGGTGGAGAACCACAGGAAGCCTATGCCAATCAAGAGTATGGTCAAGAATTGAGAGGAGATCATGGTAACCAATATCAAGGGGAAGTCCAGAGAGGTTACTATAACAACAACCAAGTGGGTGAGGGCTAAAGAAATTACTATTGGGACCAAGAAGGAAATGGAGGCCAAGATGTTGGAATTAACTCTATCAATACAAGTCTCCTAAGATTCAAAGAGGAATGTAATCTTGATGCTTTTATTTAATGGAGTCGCATTGTGAAAGAATCTTCCAAGTCAATGATTTGATCGAGGTCAAGAAAATTTGTTTTTCCATTTTTCAGTTTGAAAGATTTGCTATAATGTTGTGGGAATACATGAAAAGGTATCATCTAGTACTTCAAGAGGGACACCCTCCAGCATGGACAAGATTGAAAGCCCTTATGAGAGTCAGGTATGTGCAGGAAAGGTATCAACAAGAGCTACTTGCTAAGTTGTACAACTTGAGGCAAGGAAGCAAAAGTGTTGCGGTTTACTATTATGAGTACCAAAATTTGAACTTGAAGCTAGAATACACCGAGAATGAACAGAATATCATTATTCACTTCAAGGTAGGGTTGAACAAAGAGATCTCTTCCTAGATGACTATTCACAAGTTTTCTAGCTTGAATGACATCTTTGAAATGGCCAATGAGGTAGAGCAAGAACTCAAGTAGGAGAAAGTACCTAAGTACAAGGGTATTTCATCTTCAAATTCTTGGACTAAGAACAAGGGGGGAGCTCAAACATCTTTAGGTTGGAACAAAAATAAGGATTTCAAGAAAACTTATGAGAAGAAACCCTTTAAAGGAAATACTCCAAAGTACCCACCTTGAGAAGAAGGTAATAAGGACCCAACAAAATTTTCTAAAGACATTCAGTGTCACAAATGTAGAGAATGGAGTCATATGATGCATGAATGTCCCAATCGGTTGAATGTTCTAGTTCAAGGAGGGGAATTATATCTTTTTGAAGGGGTAGATCAAGAGAACGACTGTGAAGAAGAAGCATAAGAAGAGGATGAATTTGAAGTGATAAAGATGAGGCACAAGACCCATGTGAGGGAAATAAAGTCGTTGTTCCTAATGGTTTGATGAGGAAGGTTCCAATTGAAGAAGCTTACGCTCAAGAAGGGGAGTTCACCGTACCTATGTACATGATGAGGTGAGTTATAATTAGCAAGGCCATGGATGATCCAAGTCAGAAAAAGAACTTTTTCACTCTAAGTGCCTCATCAAAGATAATGTGTGTTCATTGATCATTGATATTGGGAGTTGTGCAAGCATTCCTAGCACCTCTTTAGTGGAATTTTTAAAACTTCCTACCACTAAGCATGCTACACGTTAAAAGCTTCAATGGTTGAATGAGTGTACAGAATTGAGGATTCATAGACAAGTGTCAATCAAGCTTAAAATTGGGAAGTACCAAGATAAGATTCTATGTGATGTAGTCCAAATGCAAGCTTGTCATGTGCTACCTGGGAGACCTTGGATGATCGTTCAACCAAACATGAGGGGAGAACCAACAAATATTCACTTGTGTGGGATGATCATAAATATGTCCATCATATGCCACCCCTTCAAGTCAATGAAGTGTATCCAAATATTAGTAAGTTGATGGAGAAAAGAAAGAGTGAGGAAGAACATGTGGAGGTCGGGGGCAATAAATATGAAGAAACGAGGAAGTTGAGGGGAAAATCCCAACTGTTGTTAGCTAATTATAAAGAGATAAGGGATGAAGTGGAGGCCAAAATTTCTTTGATCCTTATCACACATAAGGATTATGTGTTGCAAACTAATGAATCTCTTTCTTCTCTCCCACATTCTATTTCCCTTCTTTTACAGTATTATGATGATGTCTTCCCAAAGGAGCTCCTATGTAGATTATCCTCTCTTCGGGGGATTGAGCACCGAATTGATTTCGTGTCAGGCTCACAATTTCCAAAATAGTCAGCTTATCGATGTAATCTAGAGAATACCAAAGATTTACAAATGCAAGTTGAGGAACTCCTCAACAAGGGATATGTGAGAGAAAGTATGAGTCTGTGCACCGTTCCGGTTCTCTTGGTTCCAAAGAAAGACGAAACATGGCACATGTGAGTTGATTGTCGGCCATCAATAATATCACGGTAAAGTATCATCATCCTATACCTAGATTAGATGATATGCTTCATGAGCTCAATTGCTCTTGTGTGTTTTCAAAGAATAATCTTCGAATTGGTTCTGATCAAATCCGGATGAACTCCGGTGATGAATGGAAAACTGTATTGAAGACCAAGTTTGGTCTATATGAATGGTTGGTGATGCCTTTCAGTCTTACTAATGTTCCTAGTACTTTTATGCATCTCATAAGTCATGTGATGAAGCCCTTCATAGGGAAGTTTGTGGTTGTCTATTTTGATGATATCTTGATTTATGGTAAAACCATGCATGAACATATAAATCATTTGAGATGTGTGTTTTATGTTCTTAGGAAGGAACAACTTTATGCTAATCTTGAAAAAATATTAATTTTATGTTGATGAAGTTGGTTTCTTGGGATTTGTATTGATTTCAAGCAGGGTTGAGTTTGATGAGTCAAAGATAAACACTATGAAGATTTGGCCAATTCCAAAGTCCATAAGTGATGTTAGAAGCCTTCATGGGTTGGCTAGATTTTATAGGCGGTTTGTCAAAGGATTTAGTACCATAGTCGCTCCCTTGACCGAGGTAATCCAAAAGGATATGCCTTTTAAGTGGTGGGAAGAGCAAGCCAAAGCTTTTGAGGCATTAAAATCAATGCCTAGCTCCACTCCATTGTTGCAATTACCCAATTTTGAGAAAAAAATTCAAGTTCAATGCGATGCTAGTAAAGTAGGCATTGGAGCCGTCTTAGTGCAAGAACAAAATCCTATCGCTTATTTAAGTAAAAGCTTAAAGGTGCAACTTTAAACTATTCCACTTATGATCTTGAATTGTATGCTTTTATTAGCGCATTGGGTAATTTGCAACACTACTTGTGGACTGAAGAATTTGTCATTTGAATCGATCATGAGTTCCTAGAGCATATTCGGGCCTAAGGAAAGTTGAACAAAAGGCACACCCAATGGATTGAATTCCTTAAAACTTCCCCTTATGTAATTCAATACAAAAAGGGAAGGGAAAATGTTGTGGCCGATGCGTTATCTAGGAAATATGTGTTGTAGCCACTTTGTCTTCTAAAATTCTTGGCTTTGAATGTTTGAATGCAATGTATTCCAAGGACCCCATGTTTTCTCAAATCTTCAAAGATTGTGAGGAATGGGAAAGGGAAAGATGGTTTAGGGATAGATCTTCGATACCCTATTCTAAATTTGATGGTTTCTTGTTAAAAAGCAAGAGACTATATGTGCCTATGAGCTCTTGGAGAGAATAATTTGTATTGGAGGCATACAATGGGGGATTAATGGGTCATTTTGGTGTTGATAAAACAAGGGGAATTCTCAAGGAAAAATTCTATCGGCCTAAAATGCATAAACATGTTGCTCAAATTTTTGTCAATGTATTAAATGTCGAAGTGCTAAGTCATGCCTCCTTCCCCACAGTTTATATACTCCACTGCCAAACCCTCAAACACCATGGCTTTATATTTCAGCTGATTTTGTTTTGGGTTTGCCAAGGACAAAAAAGAGGTAGAGATAGCATTTTTGTTGTTGTTGATCGATTTTCAAAGATGGCTCATTTCATTCCATGTCATAAATGTGATGATGCTTCCAATGTGGCATCTTTTTTTGTTGAAAATGTTGTTAAATTTCATGGAATTCCTCAAACCATCATAAGTGATAGAGATCCAAAATTCCTTAGTCACTTTTGGAAAGAATTGTGGGGTAGACTTCGTACTAAGTTGTTGCTCTCAACTTCTTGTCACCCACAAACCAATGGCCAAACTGAAGTTGTGAATAGGACCTTGGGTTCTATGCTTCGTGTCATGGTGCATGGAAAGTTGGAATCATAGGAGGAACATTTGCCTTTAGTTGAGTTTGCTTATAATCGATTTATTCATCAAACTATTGGCATGACTCCATTTGAAGTCATGTATGGTTTTATTCCCCTAACCCCTTTAGATCTCACTCCTGTTTCTCAAGATGTTGTCTTAACCTTAGATGGGAGAAAAATAGAGGAAGCGATGAAGAAACTTCATGAGATGGTTAAACTTCACTAAGAAAAGAAGAACCAAGAGGTAGCCAAAAGGTGAACATGGTTCGCAAAAACATTGTGCTTGAACTGGGTGAGTGGGTATGGGTGTATTTTTTCAAGGACCGATTTTCCACTCATTGGAAGAAAAAGTTGATGCCAAGAGGTGATGGTCCATTTTAAGTGCTTAAAAGACTTAAATGACAATGGATACAAAATTTACCTTCCTTCGGAGTTTCAAGCTCGCAACACCTTCAATGTTTGAAACCTTTCTCCATATTCAACTCTTGATGATTATGATCCATCGAATTTGAGGACAAATGTTTTTCAAGAAGGAGAGAATGATGCAATTCCAATTGCACCACGGTTGTTCACTCAAAGTAAAACTAGAGACCTTCAAAGAATGCAAGGTTTGTTCATGAAGTTAGAGTTCCTTGAGCTTGTATTGATGGCAAAGAAAGTGTTCTATGCTTTGAGGATCACTTAGGGAGGTGATGGGAAGACAGCTGACGAAACTGTCACTTTAGACACAGCTGACGAAACTATCACTTTAGACGAGCAAGAGTCATTCGGTGACATGTCTAATGGCTTTGGCGAGCACCCCAATTCACCCAAATTGACAGAAGGCTTCAAAGGAGGGGTGGTGACTTTCTGAGTCCCTTAGGCGAGTACGACCCAGCTCGCCCTTCATCCCTTTTTGGCCCCTTTTGGGCCAGTTATGTAATAATAGCCTAAAAACTGTAAATAGCGAGTTTGTGTCTTCTTTTATGTAGATTATTTTGAATATTGATGTTTTGAAACTCTTCTATGTGTGTTGATATCTTGGTACAAGCTTTGGTTGACTTTTGTTTAGAAAAGTCGGTTGCGAGGTGAATTCAATTCCCTCGAGGTCTTGGTAAGAGATGCAGTACTTGATTCAGATTAATCAATTGAGGTCTTTAGGCTTAATATATCTTTTGGTTACTTTTATTTCATTTTCTTGTGTCAATATTTCTATCTCTATTTCTTGTCTTTAATTTATGCATTTCTATGTGTAATTTGTAGCGAGAATTACATCACTTTGAGTGCCACAAAAATAATATGAAAAGAGAATCAAATGAGTGCAATTCTATGACTCATCAAGTATATCTCTATGGGGTGCTCCAGTGTTGTTCGTTAATAAGAAAGACGATTCCCTTTGAATATGCATTTACTATCGCTAATTGAATAAGGTTAAAATAAAGAAAAAGTTTCATATTCCAAAAATAGATTATTTTTTTGATCAACTCTAAGGATCAATTTACTTCTCTAAGATTGATCTTCAGTCAGGTTATCACCGATTTAAGGGTGAGGGAGAGTGACATTCTGAAGATGGCTTTTCAAACTCGGTATTGTCACTATTAGTTTTTTGGTTTGACTAAATCCCCAATGACATTCATGGATTTGATGAATATGATATTTAAGCAATATCTTGACATGTTCTTGATTGTGTTTATTGATGATACTTCGATTTACTCATGGAGTGACGATGAGAATGTGGAGCATTTGAGGAATGTGTCGCCAATATTTAAGGATCATTAATTATATGCTAAGTTTAGAAAATGTGAGTTTTTATTGAGGTCTGTTGCTTTCGTTGGTTTCATTGCCTCCAATGAAGGTATTCAAGTTGATCCTAAGAAAATTGAGGGGATCAAGAGTTAGCCTACACCTTTGTTCATTTTGGATTTACAGAGTTTCCTCAAATTGGCTGGTTACTATAAAATGTTTTTGAAAGGATTTTCATTTATTGTTGCACCTTTGATGGCATTGTCTCAAAAGAAGGTAAAATTCCTATGTTTCGAAGCTTGTGAGAAGAGTTTCCAAGAGTTGAAGGATAGAATCAATTCAGCCCCTATATTGTTGTTACTAGAAAGATCAAATGGTTTTGTGGTATATTGTAACTCTTCACGGATCAGTCTTGGTTGTGTTTTGATGCAACATGGTAAAGTCATCACATATGCTTCAAGGAAATTGAAGGTGCATGAAAAGAAAGGACTCATTAATTTGAGTAAGCAGCGGCAGTGTTTGCTCTAAAGTCTAGAAGCATTACCTATATGGTGTACATGTTAATGTTTTGTATTGCTTTTCAGTACTTAGTATGATTTCCACACTTATGTTCAAATTCTTCTTTCATGATATGAGAGTACTTTACTTAT
The DNA here is from genome assembly GCA_037074985.1 of Solanum bulbocastanum. NCBI lineage: Eukaryota > Viridiplantae > Streptophyta > Magnoliopsida > Solanales > Solanaceae > Solanum > Solanum bulbocastanum. Next base: position 29,177,191 of record CM073608.1, read on the forward strand.
TCTCTTTTTTAATCTATTATATTGTGTTGAATGTCTGACAAGTGGCTTGTGTAGGGACTCTTGAGGTCATATACGTAATGTGACGTCTAGGGTATACTTTGGTTTATCAAATAACCCATTTTACACAACATAACCTTAATGATTGACTCGTTACAATTTTTATTGGGCCAATGTGATCATTTATAAACATGCAAACACAAATACGCCCAAGCATGCGTCATGAGTGCTCTCAATATTTTGGTCTAGCCTTTTCTCCTAACCTAAATCATGTTCAAGAAATTTCACTTTGACAAGGATAATTTTAAGAATTTAACACACTTACTCTCACAAACGACATTCCCACATATTGCCACACGGCATAGACTTTCCCTTAGTGTACGCTAACTTTAACCATGCATGCATTTATGGAATCAAGAGGACTTAACTTGGTTGTAATGTCGGCTTCGGGATACGGAGGATACATTTATTATACAATTACTGACTTTCCTTCTTAATGTACTTGTTTTAACATTTCAACACTTAAACAATTTTATTTTCTTTGGTTCACACCTCTTAATCACTCTTTTCTTATCTTTCAATCTCGCCCTTTAGAGAATAAAGCACTTCTAGCAATGTTGTTTTCAATTCAAGATGTCAAAGAATCATAAAAATATATATATATATATATATATATATATATATATATATATATATATATATTCATTTTTTCCAACATAGCAAGTACCTTTTCAATTACATATTAGGCTCTTTTCACCTAAATCCCCTTTTAACCATGAAAGCTATTTCTCCTTGATTCACTCTACAATTTGTTAAACCCTTGCTTCACTACTTAGTGCATTACAGATCAACATTTGGCTAAAAAAACGACATGGTATCAACAAAAATGATTCAACTTAATCAAAGAATTATAGGCTAAAAGGCTCAAAGGGGTTTCACTAAGGATAACATCTAAATAAAACTTTACGTAATAACAAGGCATTACTCACCACATGGTGCCATGAAAAACACATAAGGATATAAAAATAACATGCTCACATAGAACGCATTGAGTGAATACATAACAATTAAGCGCAAATTTATCTTTTCGGAGTAAAAAATAATGAACATATGTTTATCTAATGCTTACTTGATGAGTGGTCAATTTTTACTCATTTAAGGTCAATTTAGATCAATAATTAGTGTCCTCAATGCCTAACCTTGTCCTTATATAATCAAATGTTGATAATTTTCACCTATAAAGGTAATTGGACAAGGCATGGACTTAAGCTCGAAAGAGTGGCAAAAAATGCAAAAGAAGTGAAAAAGAACATTGTTGAATGCCTAGCATGAAAGGTAGGTCAGCGACTGAGCAAGACCTCGCACAATCTGACAGTGCATAGCACTTTTTTCTACCAATGAGGGTCGACGGACTCCAGTTGAAAGGGTGATACACCGAATGATAAAGAGGGACCTAATCCACATCCCTAAATCTGATGGTGTGCGAAGCAAATAGTTAATGCTCATACGGCAAAGTAAGGTGGCATTGAGGGATTCACTGAACATGAAATTCTAACTCAATCGAGTTCACCAACTAAGGTTCAAACACCTAAAGCCTAGAGCATCAGAAAGGTTAGCTAGGGAACGAAGGGTGATTTCACCGAGTGAGTTAGGCTAGCCCAACTAATGTCGTCGAGTTGGTTGCGAAGTTGATTTTTGAGCCAAATTTTGGGAAAATATAAATTGCGCAAATGATAGAGTTGTAAAGGAGTTTAATTGGAGAGAGGAAAAACTGAGTTCAAGAGGAAGTTTTGACAAAGAAGACTTTACTCTTCAGAACAATTGTTCAAGTCTTCTTAGTGTTTTACAATTTGAATCTTGAATTTGATAGTTTGAAGTAAAATCCAAAGTAGGATTACTCTTAAGTGCTTTATTTTGAAGTAACCCATGTCTTCTTTCATGGAAGGTATACTTTCTTTACTTTTTGTGATGGTGGCTAAAACCTCAAGATTTAGGGGGTGCTCTAATGGGGTTGGTTATTAATTTAATAAAGTGGATATTGTTTTATATGCTGTTTTTTTGTAGTTTATGCATGAATTTTGTATAATTGTCATGGGTTAACCTAATGGTTAAGGTTGAAAACTTAATTCCTACTTCCTATTCCAGTTAATACACGAAAGAGATTAATTAGAGTGGGTGATTAGTTCAATACTAGAAATTTAGGTTTGATGTCCTTGACTTGCTCGAAAGAGAGGTTATGGGTCGGATCTATTTTCCCTATTCATGAAAGAGGGAAGAAATTAAGGTATTGAGTTATTAAGAATTTGCATTAGATGAGATCGAAAGGATATTATAGGCGTAGATGCTTTCAGATAGAAATATGATTAACGTCATTGAAGATGACTTAGCCTATTCATGTACGCACATCACTATAGAGCAACACATTTACTTCTATGTGACATTGATATCCAATCCTCGCACCCCTAGATTGCTTGCAAATTCTTTATTTCTTTTAAATTGTAAGTTAATTGTGATAATTGATTAAAAATATACCTTATATTAAATTTGTGGTAACATCCACCCAAATTTTCTTACTCTTCCAAATAGGCCGATTTAAAATCCAAATCTCTCAATAAAGAATTCTCCACGATATACCATTCCCTGTAGGATTCAACCCCGACCCTTCATTGGGTTTTTCTTACTATGATCATTCACCTTATTAATTTGTTTTGAAAGATCATTTGAGCGTTAAATAAAATGGTGCCACTACTAGGGAGAGATAGTTGAGAATTCTAATTGAGAAATTAGATTTTATTTTTTTTATTTGTAGTAGAGTTGCTGTTTGTTGTTGTTGTTGGCTGATTTGCAGGTTAACAAGATGAGTGATTATGGGAGTGAAAATGATAGTCATTATGGTCAAAATGATAATATGGGTGAGTTGAATGGCATACCTATTTAAGTAATTCAAAGCACCAGAGCAATCTGAATACCCCCTACAATCGGGAGGATCGTGTTTTATATCACCGGAACTACTATCCAATTGCTTCAAATGCAAGGAATTATCGGAGGACACTTGCTCATGAGGATACCCATGAGCACCTTAGGAATTTAAAAGAGGTGTTTGGACCCTTTATGTTTGATAATATCTCCTAGAAACCTGTAAGGTTGAGAATCTTCATGTTCTCTATAACTGGGGAAGCTAAAAGATCATTAATAGAGTTGCCACACAATTTTATTACTTAATGAGATCAGCTAAGTGAAGCATTTTTTGGAATGATTCTTCCGCCCTCGAAGATGGTCAAACTTCGTGTCTAAATTCAAAATATCAAGAGTCTTGGAGGTTTTCCCTTGCATGAAACATGGCTTAGGTTCAAAAATTTACTCTTGCAATGTCCAACACATGGTGTTACGGACAATCTGCTACTGCAATACTTTTATTGGAGCATTGATTCAGTCAATAAAAGAGTGGCTAATCAATTAGTACATGGTGAATTAATGAGACAATCGTATGATGTAGTTGCATTGTTGTTGGATAATATGACTAAGGTAAACCAAGCATGGCACATGGGAGAAGACCAAGTGCCCCATCTACAAGTGGTCTTGATTATAGAACAAATCCAAATGGAAGATGAAAGGGATGAAAATATGGCCAAGATGATAACACAAACTGACTTTCTCTCCAAACATGTCATGGGAGATGGAACTAAGTCAGTGAATGCGGTTGGAACAAATTGTGGGTGGTGCCAGGATGATTTGAGGCATAGTACAATGCAGAGGTTCAATACTTAGAAAATCAAGTGGGGGGGGGGGGGGATTGGTTCTCACTATAGTTATCAACATCAAGGTGGGAACCAAGGTTGGAAAAAGGATAGAGATAGTAGTTTGAAAGATTGGAGAGATAGGGAAGTGGAAAAAGATAGATATGCCTCCCAATATGATCATCTATGCCCAAAAGATCCAGCTGGTCTACAAGGAAGTAGAACAAAAGACATGCTTGGGACGATTTATAATAAGGTTAAAGGATTTGATAAGGTGTTGAAGAATTTGAAAAATTACTTCTCTTCTTCAGTTTAGATCAAGTAGCTCGTGGCCCAACTGGGTCAAATCGCCACTCATCTAAATCCAATGAAAATTGAATTGTCACGACCCATGGGTACTCCCTCAACGTAACATGGCATACAACTGAGTGGTCTCATATAAGAAACTTATCTTTTATAACATAAGATAACATAAATGAGCAGGAATTTAAAACATTTTCAATAATATCAAAGTCTTTTATAAAAAAGTGGAAGTCTTATACACTTTGTCTCAAAGAATCTACAACATGAATATCTTTGGGACACATCTCATACAATAGTGTTCAAAACATAAAATGAAAGGGCATAAGAGAAATGGTGGGCAAATCGTCGAATGCGATGAGGACTCACCAATCTTCAAGCCTTGATCTTGTAAGATCCAAGACATGGGGATGAGAGTCGATATCGTCGGACCCTATTTGGAAAATAAATGAAAGCAAGAGTATGTGTTAGTACAAACATGTATAAAATATGATAGCTAACATAAACATCAACATAAGTCTAAGAGATAATAACATAAGTCATAAGCATAGTCAATGCACATAAATCATCATAACATAGGAATACTTCTTGAAGTAACATCAACTTATCCTTAATCAAGACTTGGGTCATCCACTGCTAGTCAAGCATATCATGGAAGGAAACTCAAGCAACAATACAAGCTTATCATACATCATAACATAGTCTAGTTTACTTTTATAGACATAGGGAATCACCTCTTGCCTTACTTCAAAGTAACATGGGTAGTCGCCTCTAGTCCTTCTTAACATATGGATCATGGATACTCGCCTCTAGTCCAACTTAACACATGGATTTTGGGTATTCACCTCTTTTCCAATAGCACATGACATGGGTATTCTCCTCTTGTCATTCTGTAAAGATCATTGATTAACGTTTCAAGGATACTTCATCTAATTCAAAGTGTCAATGGTCGCTAGTCAGTAGAAAACCCAACTAAATGAGTTGGGGTCGAATCCCAGAGGGAGCGGTACGTGTTTAAGATTCAATAGGGAGGTACGAATATGCTCAAATTAGTTATAGGAATAAAAATGAACGAATAAAAACATCATTCAAATCAGGGGATGGCACGAATGTCAAATGGGGGGTTTTGGTTTGAAATTATCAACTACAACAACAGCAAACAATACAAATTAACAATTATGAGACAAGTTCTTGGGATATGATTTGATTATAGGCTATTATAGACAAATGGGTAGTTGCAAATATTAGAGAATGGCTAAATATCAATGAGTAAGCTAGGCAATAGAGAAGATAAATTTTCTCTCAAACAGTTTACCCTAAATCAAGTTGATTTCTCTCGAATATCAACAACATGCAAAATAAGAAAAACTTACACCTTAGTCCATTCACTCTCTCGAGTTGAATGTGTGGAAAAGGGTTTAGGATTTACTCTCTTGAGTTGAACCCATAACAACCCAATACCCACAGACCATCAATCAAACACCTTAGTTCTAAAATCTCTCTCTCGAGCAAGCCAAGAACAAAAAGGTAGAATAACATTTGCAACTACAATTCTTAAATTAAACCACAATAAATGATTGAACTCACTTTTAAATTGCAATTATACTAATAATTAGCAACACCCATTAGCTAATCAACCCATAATCATATAATCAGACCCTAAGAATTGGAGTTTTAGCTAGACATTATAAAAAGATAAAAATCATTACCAAATTGAGTTTCCATCAACTGGGTAAGATTGATTTCGTCTTTACAATGTTCCGACTAGAAGAATATCAAAGACCCACTTCCAATTTCTCGAGAGTGAAGGAGTATACATAGACAATTGAGTAAATCTTAAGGCATATTCCTTCACACTCATACTTCCTTGTCGAAGATTAATGAACTCAAGAACTTTAGCCTCCCTCATCTCAAGGGGAAAGAACCTATCAAGAAAATCGGAATTAAACATTTCCCATTCCAAGGGACCCACATCTATCAGTCTTGTCTCCTTCCATTGGTTGAACCAAATATGAGAAGCCCCCTTAAGTTGATAAGTGGTAAATTCCCATGATAGCTAACACCTCTACCTCATCAATAAACTCTTGATGATCTTTCTCAACTTTAGAGCAATAAAATTAAGAAGGATTCATCCTTGTGAAGTCCCTTGCTCTTGATGCCATCGTACCCACATTTGGGTTCATGGAGTTCACCATAAATCTATTGGTTTGGGTCATCACGGCTTGAGCTAACACTTGAAAAGCCATCCTAAACTCTGTATTTGTCACTTGGTCGGCCAAAGGGTCAACCGGAGCTTGAGGAGATCGTTAGTTAATCTCTTCTCCCTCGTACCTTCTAGCAAAAGCCTTTCTAGTAGTCATATCCAGTAAAAAATTAGGTAAGGATTAGGAGAAAGACCTTATAGAGTTAAACTCTTGTCAAGCCCCATGGGTACCCCCTAGATGTAACATGGCATACAAGACCCCAAAAGGTCTCATATAAGCCACTTAGCGTTCATAACATAAGATAATAGAAATGACCAAGAATTTAAATAATTTTCAACAACATCAAAGCCTTTTATAAATGAAGATTATGTATAATACACGTTGTCTAAAACCATCTACAACATGAAAATTTTTGGACACGACCCTTACAATAATGTTCAAAACATAAAATGAAAGAACATAAGGGAAATGGTGGTAAAATCCTCGAATGCTATGAGGACTCAACAATTTTCAATAGTTTCTTCAACTAAGATCCTTGCCACGGGGATGAGAATCGATATCGATGGACCCTATATTTGGATATGAAATGTAGGCAAGAGTATGCATTAGTACAAAAATGTACTAGATATGATAGCTTGCATAAATATCAACATAAGCATAAGAGATAACAACATAAGTCATAAGCATAATCAATGCACATAAATCATCGTAATATAAGAGGAACACTTGTTGAAGTAACTTCAACTTACCCTTAGTCAAGACTTGGGTCATCACCACTAGTCATATATATCAAGGAAGACAACTTTAGCAACAATCCAAGCTAATGATTCATCATACAAGCAAATATCATATTAAAACATACTTACAATACTTACTTGAAATAACCTTGCTTCATCATAACTATGCTACTTTAATTGGGGACTAGTCCCTCCTTAGCTATTTCTACTATCCGTGGAAGAGTACTACTTTACTACTCTAAGCTAATTCATTATCCATGAATGGTACTATTTATCAATTCAATGCTACCAAGGAAAGAACCTCATTATACTAGACCAAGCTATCATGGAAACCACATTATCATGCAAGTCCAAGCTATCCAAGGAAGGGTACTATTGCTCAATCCAAGATATCATGAAATGGCATGGCCTTGACATGACAAGCTACCATGTAAGCATCTCATCATGCTAGTTCAAACTATCCAAGGAAGGGTACTATTTCTTAATCCAAGCTACCATGAATTGGTATGGCCTTACCAAGACAAGCTACCATGCAAAGCACCTTATTGTGGTTAGTTCAAGCCAACCATTGGAAGGGTACCATTGCTCAATCTAGGCCATTCCATGAGATCTACAAACTCAAGCTATCCATGAAAAGCTCTTGTCTTACCAAGTCAAGCTAACATGAAGGGATCTCATATCACTACTTCAAGCTACCATAGATAAGCATCTCCTTATGCTAATCCAAGCCGAATATTCTCTATCATAGTTCATAAATGCTTTGATTCATTCTAGGTGAGCAAGTCTTTCAAACTAGAATCATTATGCATGAGAAAACCTTTTAGATTCATACATTTAGAAGGTAGATCATGTGGGTAAAGCTCTTCCACAACAATTCTATCTAATAATCAACCATTATCATATAATCTTTACTCTCAAAGCCATAATAATCACAATTCATCATGCATGGTTTACTCTCAAAGCAATCCATCTTATAATTATCATATATGCCTAGATCTCAAGACAAGTCGAATAATAATTTCTCATATATGCTTCACTCTCAAGCAATTATAATCATACTTCATCATATAACCTGAATCTCAAGCACTACTAATCATGATTCCTCATATAAGCTTCAATTCTAATGTATCTCATCAATCATAGATTGAATACATCTAAACCCACAAATTCTCCTATCAGGGCATAAAACCCATTTACATTAATTTCATCTTTCTAGATATGGGTACATGTAAATTCACCATAAAACATATAATTCTATAAATTCAATCATAACCAAACATAATCCACTCAATTGGATCAACATTCATCAAGGCCTGCAAAATTAGAAGAAAAATTTAACTCAAATTGGGGAATTTCTACTTTTCAATTGGGGAATCTTGGGGACTCTATTGAAGAAAGGATTCAATGGAGGAAAGGCTATCATACCTTCATTACAAACCTCACAAATTCTTGAGGAATGGAGACTTGACCTTAATCCTAGCTGCAACTCTTTCTTCTTCTTCAAGTTCTAGAGACAGAAATATTTGAGAGGAAAACTTTGGGATTTCTTTTTGGTTTTGGAAATAATGACTTGAATGGGTAATTTTTGGGGTTAAATGAAATCATGCAAAGGATCCGAGCCCATCCAAATGATGTTCAGCGGGCTAAACCCAAGTAGCTCTGGCCCATGATCCAAGAGACCCGAAACTAGTTAATCGTGCTATCCTTACCTTCTAACCAATCGGCCAATGACTTATATAAGGGTCCTAGGCTAGGGTAAAATTACATAACATTGATTTAAGACAATTGGGAAAAGACCCGATAACCCTTGACTTAAAAACTACCGAATGGGCTCACTAGAAGCTTACCACGGGTCGTCATTTAGCCTGACACTGCTTTACTATTTCGGGAATAACTTTTTACTCTGAGATGGGAATTTGGCAAACTCGGTGTCGTTGGAAAGAGGACTCAGAGTCCTTTAATTCGATAGGTCATGGGCCACCTAATTCACTTTGAGCTAATAGATATGAGTGTTTGAAGTTGATCTGAAACTTTAAGTCTATTGAAATGCCCTTCACAGACGACTTCACGGTCTGTGTGGGGCTTCACGAGCCGTTGTGATGCCCATGGCCCTTGACCAATATCTAGGTTTGCCACCCCTCTTCCCCTAAAAGCCTACTTTTTGTCCACGCCCTTCCCATGACCAGTGGTGGCCTTCATGAGCCTTCTAGTAGCTCATGGGGAGGGTCCCTATTTTGGGCAGCCTTGCCTAGCTACTACCTAGCCTTCTGGGAGTGTCACCATGACCCATGGTCCCCACAAAAGCTTGCATGTATTTCTCTTTTAAGAGAGTGAGAGCTGCATTGATTGGTTGGTATCTTTGTTGATTTTATTTGTAGGAGCATGTCATCTTTCTTGATGTGAGGGCACTTGAATGAATTTATTGAAACATGTTCTTGCAATATACAAGAAGCTAAAGTGAGCTTGAGCTTGTGTTAAGTGTAGCTAGTAATCATTTGAAGCTTTTTTTATCATGATTTAGGGTAACATGCTATTGAGAGTAGTATTTCCATGGCACCTGCATTTTAATTCTCTATGAGTATTCTTTTAAATGCCCTTTATTGAGGTTATTGTGTTCTCGATTTAATTGAGGACAAGCAAGACTTTAAGTTGGGGGTGTTGATGAGTGGAAGATTTGCACTCATTTAAGGTCCATTTACCTCAATAATTGGTGTCCTCAATGCCTAACATTGTTCTTTTCTAATCAAATGTTGATGATTTGCAGCTATGAAGGACATTGGACAAGGCATGAATTGAATCTTGAATGAATGAAAAAAGGCAAAAGAAGTGCAAAACAAATATTGTTGATAGCTTAGCATGAAAAGGCGGACCGCGGATAGAGAGCTCGCACAATTTGACATGGCATAACACTTTTCTCCATTAAATAGGGTCGGGAAATTATAGTAGAAAAGTTGATATGCCAAATGAAAAAGGTGGACCTGAAGCACATTGCTCAATTTGACAATGTTCAAGGCAAAGACTTAAGGCTTGAATGGCAAACTAAGGTGGTATTTTGTGATTCACCAATATGAAAAGCTAACTCAATCGACTTTGCCAACTGAGGTTCAACCACCTGAAGCCTAGAGCATCGTGAAGGTGAGCTGGGAAATGAAAGGCGACGCACCGAGTAAGTTAAGGTGAGCTTGACTAATGTGGTCGAGTTTGTTCTAAAGTGGGTTTTTGGGCCAAATTTTTGTAAAATATAAATAGCCCAACAATAAGAATTTTAGGGGAGTTCGAGGAGAGAGTTGAACAATTGATTTTAGGAGAAAGTTTTAAGAGAGAACAGTTCACTTTTTAGAACAATTTTTTCTAGTCTTCTTCGAGTTTTACAATTTGAATCCTCAATTACATAATTTTAAGTAAATCCAAAGTGGGTTTACTCTTAAGAGCTTGATTTTAAATTAATCAAGGCTGCTTTCAAGTTACAAAATGGGTAACCTTGCCTATTTGGCTAATGTGAGGGCCTCAAGGGTTGAGGTTGATGTGCCTTCTATGATCAATCGAGCGATAGCGGCGGGATTGGCTACCATTCAAGAGGAGTTGAGAGCACAACGGGAGATTGATCATGGCCCATGGGGCAGCGTTGGATGGTCTCACTTTTTTGGTTGAGGTATACGAGACGTCAGACGGTGCCTCTGTAAATGTGACAACCTTAAAGGCTGATATTATCAGTCTCCGACGTGATGTGGATGAGTTAGAGTCCATCGATATCTCAATGTTGTGGGGAAATGTAGATGTTCTCAAGGACTTAGTGCGGATATGTCAACTGTTTTTGAGATCCCTCAAGATACTATGACTGGAGATGCTACTACAACTAATGATGATGAAGAGTTCGACACACCCAAGATGGATGAGGAGGAGCTAGAGGCTCGTTATGAGGCGGTGTTTGAGGATCTAGAGGATCTAGAGGGTGATTTTGTACGGGTAGCTATGGAAGCCTCACTGTACGACACATCCATGAATGGCTCGGGCGGGTCTGAGCCCATAGAGGAAAAAGATGCATTGAACTCTATAGCTAGAGTCGAACCGGGCATTGATGCCCAGATTGAGGCCACCCCAGATGTGCAGAGTTCACCTCAGGTTTAGCTTGATAGAGGAATTTTTACTCTCTCTCCTTTTTCCTTTCTCTTGATACATTCAATTTTCATTGCACATTGAGGACATGATGTAATTGTTTTGGTGGGTGAATGTATTTTTATACTTATCATTTTGCTTGCATTTTGTTTTTATTTTGTCTTTTGGATATTTTGTTGTTTTATTATTTCTGTTCAAACTTCTCCTTGTTGCTTGAATGTGAATGAATGTTTGCTCTTTATTTCATTGGTTTCTCTCTTGATTGCATGATTATGTGTGATTGTTGTTCTCTACATTTGAGTGTCGGTTATGATCAATACCGATGACTTGAATAGTGCTATTGTTAAATGATATGTTTGTGCAAGTCCAACAAGGAAATTTGAGTTGCATAGGTCATATGTGAACTCTTAGCATCTCATTGTGACTAGTAGAATTGTCAAAGTGAGTCTTGTAATGATTGTTGCAAGCGAACTTAACTTGTAGAGTCATGATCGATGATTGTGTTGAATGCCTTATGTGGGGAGATTTACTTGAAATATGTGCATGGTGTTACCTAGAACTTGTCTCGTTGGTCCAATTGACTAATTTTGGGGGCTGAAGGAAATGATCTTAGGCATTAATTTTTGAGAGTTACCCTTATGTGATCACCTTGTGAGTGTGTAAACCTAGCTTGGCACCATTTAAACCTAAACTTTTCTTTGGATGAAGCATGAACACAAATTGCCTTGTCCTCCCCACCTAAAACATTTGTGAGGCATTGGTTTGTTTGAATAGAGAACTTAGGCAAAAATTTTATGTTGGGGGTGTGGTAAGAATGACGAATAAAATGAGCAAGAAGTTCATGAATTCATCCTTGGGAACTTGTATTGAAGAAAAAGATGGAACCTCTCCATATAAAAAAAAAAAAAAAAAGAAAAAGGTGAAAAGAGAAAAAGAAATGATAAAATTTTATCCATTGATCCATGTTGTGGAAATAAAAGAGGCATCCTATAAGCTATACCAAAAAATTTTTGTTCTTTGAATATGCCAAGGATGAGTTGTGAAGATGAAAAGAATGAAACAAAAGGAGAAGAAGTAAAATTTGAGCCATGCTTCATGAAAGTAGAATTCACTAAGCCAAAATTATCATACCTGTACCCTCAGCCCAATTGCATGCCGTGAAAGACCTTTTTGATCTTGCATGAGCCGAGTAATATGTTGGTTGGAAAATACGGTCAAACCTATGGGTAAAATTGTGCATGTTTTTCTTATTAAGAGTGTGAGAGTTGATTTCAATTCCTTAATTATATTCCTTGATTGGCTTTGTGAAGAGCATGGAATCATTCTTCATGTGAGGGAATTTGAATACTCTTGTGGAGCATGAATTTGCATTGAAAGTTAGCATTGTTTGCTTGAACTCTATTTGATGATGGCTAGTCATAGTTTGAAACTTTTAGTGTACAATTGAGCATTGCATGTGTAGATTGAACTAGTGTGCAATCATATTGAGATTCAAGGAGCACGATTTGTAGACATCTCTGTTGGCCTGATTGATCTTGTGTTTTACTTGAGGAAAAATTAAAAGTTAAATTAGGGGTGTTGATGAGTCAGGAATTTCGACTCATATAGGGCTTATTATTCAATGATTTAGTGTCCCCAATGCCTCCTTTGTGCTCATGACTAATGTTAATGTGTTGATATGCAGAAATGAAGGCTTAAGAACAAGGCAAGGGCATTACAATTCGAAAATGAGTGAAAAAGTTGGAAAAGTTAAAGAAAGGAGAAGCTGGAGCTTGCAAAGGCGACTTGTTGAGTGAGCCTCCATCTCGCCAAAAATTCGAGCAAAGTAGTCCATGTACCAAGACAACTTGGCAAGAAAAAGATGATTCAGTGATACGCCAAATGGATTGACGATCACGATCTTCCATAGCAGTTTGATGCAAAAGTCAAGAGAAAAGGTGAGAAGAAGCATCAACGAGTTGATTGGCGAACTCGAATAAACTTGCCAATTGGACTCCTTGTTGTGTTTTTTGGGAATGTATAAATTGATTTTTTTTGAAAGAACACAATGAATTCCTGAGTCTTTAAGAGTTTTCACATTTTTACATTGGTGAACATTCTTGGAGGAGATTTGGATCTCAGAATTAAGGTTGTAGGATTCTAGCTTTAATTTTGCTTTGGGTATTGCAAATTTTTAACAATTCTAATGGATAATCTTTTTTGTAACAATTTCTTACTTTTCGCTATGTTTGTCTAAAACCCCTTACCTTACTGGTGTGTCATGTAGTCAAATGCATTAATTAGCTAACGGTATTGTTAATTGTTAAATTTAATGTTGTTTTGAAATGGGTTCAATTGTTTGTTCGTGTTTTAATGTATGAACTGAAGTTGCAAATTTGGTTCTAGGTTAGCTCTATATGCTTGCTTGAGAAAGAGGTATTAGAGTAAAGCGAATAATTGATAGTTGTATTGATTTGTATATTTACAAACCAGCTTGAGAAAGCGGATTAATTGAGGAATTGGGTTGTTCTGTAGTGTTAAGCTTGTTGAGGTTCGAGAGAGCTCACTAGAAACATGATAGTTGATTGAGAGATGACTATTGTATTGAAAACCTATCCTACCTATTGAGATTCAACAACTTGAAGCAATTAGTAATTACCTATTAAGGAAATTAGCCCTCGATTGACCACATTCCTAAAGTCCAATCTCTAATCGTTTTATTCCAATGTTAATTGTTCATTTTCATCAACTGTTTACTCAATCAACCCCCCCCCCCCCCCCATTTGATACTAATCATTAAAACTGTGTGATTTATTATGTTGCACAATATTTTACTTCGACAAATGATTAGAACAATTTTTTATTTCACAGTTGAATTCTTGACTATATCACTCCCAGTGGGATTAACCCTAATTCATAGTTAGGTTTATACTTGTTAGCGACTGCCTACACTTAGAATCGGAAGAAGTGTAGTTCAGAGTTATCACCTACTAATTATATTGCTACTCTTGATGGAAAGAATAAAGCTAAAATGATGAGGAAGGTACATGGATAGACTAAACTGCCTGCTGAAAGATGGAATAAACAGGTTGCCTTGAGGCGAAACAAAGGGTGAAAGCAAGTCATTTTTGAACCTAGGGACTTAGTTTGGATTCACATGCATAAAGAACGGTTTCCCAACAAAAGGAAGTCAAAATTACATCCTCAAGGTGATGGGCCCTTCAAAGTTCTCGAGCGACTTGGAGACAATGCTTGCAAATTGGATTTTGCTGGTGAGTATCAAGTAAGTGCTATTTTCAATGTTGCTGACTTGTCCTTGTTTGATGTAGGATCTAATTTGAGGATGAATTATTTTCAACAAGATAGGGATGATAGCTCCATGGACACAGATAAGGCTATAGAAGCCTAAGAATACAATCAAGGTCTAAAGATAAGGAGTTACAAGACAAGGTCGTTGGGCTTCAATTGAAATTCAAGAAATGCTTATCATGGAAGAAAATCCAAAGAACGAGTCCAAGAATGATGGAGAAGAATGGATTAGGTGCTACACATAATTTATGGTTCATGTCCAAGACCAAATGGTACAATATTGGGCAACACGAAGCCAAACAAAGGAGCCCAAAAAGCTGAACGGTTAAAGTCAAAGTTTCCTAGTGTAAAATTTCTTTATTTTGAAGTTTCCTAGTTTAAAAGGTTTTCTAGTTTAAATGTTTCCTAGTTTTAAATTTTTCGTGTTTAAAGTTTCCATAAAAGCAGGATTTAAATCTGATTCTATTTGGGATAGGTTCTCCCTATATGTAGGGGTTGATTTTAATATTTTACAGACAACATTATTAGTAATTCAGAGTTTCTCTTCTATACACCTTTGTATGTGGCTACTTGTGATTTAGCTTACAACCTTATAAGAACGATTATTAACAGATGAGATTAATTCTTTAACTTGATATCTTTGGTTCTTATTCGTAAATTAAGGGAAGGTTATAAATGTTATACTAATTATTGTCTCTAGTTTCTTCGAAATAAAGGTTTGGATCACTTATGATCTATGTTCTTGAATTGACTCTATTAGTATCATAATTACTTTTAATCCGCTAATTTTATATACTAAGATCAATTAGGGTTCTTAGCACTTTGCTTGAGATTTTGGGAATTATTCTCGAATTTCACATATCTTTCAATTTGCGTCTTTAATCTTAATATTTTTTCTTCCACCTTATTTTCTTATTTTTTTCTAGTAATTGATTTAATGTTTCAAGCACACGTCATCCAATTTTAGGTGTTCAACATTCGTAAATCAGTATAAAATCCAACTAAATGAGTTAGGGTCAAATCCCACGAGGAGCGGTACGTGTTTCAGATTCAATTAAGAAGTCTGATGTGGTCTAATCAGCCATAGGAATAAAAATTATCGATTAAAAACATAATCAAGTAAAGGGGTGACACGAATGTCAAATGGGTGGTTTTTTGTTGTAATTATCAACTACAAACAACAGCCACAAACAACAAGAATTAACAATAATGAGATGGATTCTTAGAATGTGATCGATTATAGTCAAATATATTCAAATAGATAATTGCAACTATTAGTAAATAGCTAGATATTAGTGAGTAGGCTAGGCTATAAGGGAGATAATTTTCTCTCAAACAATTACCCGGAATCAAGTGATTTCTCTCGAACATCAACAAGCATGCAAATTAAGAGCAGCCCACACCTTAATCCATTCACTCTTTCGAGCTAAATGTGTGAGATTGAGTTTAGGATCTACTCTCTCGAGCTAAACCCAGATCGACCCAATACCCACAAACCATCAATCAAAAATCTTAGTTCTAAATCTCTCTCTCAAGCAAGCCATGAACACAAACATAGAACTGCATATGCAACTACAATTCTTAAATTAAACAACAATTAATGATTGAACTCACTTGGAAATATCATTTAAACTAACAATTAGCAATACTCATAAGCTAATTAGCCCATAATCACATGATCACACCCCAAGAATTGGGGCAATAGCTAGACATTATAAAAAGGTAAAAAAAAGATACCAAATTGATTATCCATTAATTGGGTAAGAGTGATTTCATCTTTACAATGCTCAAATTTGATGAATCTGAAAGACCCACTTCCAATTTCTCAAAAGTGAATTCCTTCCAAACTTCAAAGCTAAAGAAAACTCTTTATAAAACTGTCTCAGATGTCTCCAAGATACTAAAAATATCAAAAGCTACTAAAGGTCCAAAACTAAATGTTCAAAATCCTATTTATAGTCACCAAAAATGTACTACGAAAGCCCATTCGGTGAAGTAAGTTCGGCTCACTGAACCACTCGGTGAGTCGCCCTTTGGTCTCTTTCATCGCCCTTTTGCCTTGGCATTCAACATCCTCAAGGTCTGTAACTTTGGGTGATCTATCTTGGCTTCGCGAAATCACTTAGCGATCCACCGACTGCTCCTTTTCATCGCCGATTTGGTTCTTTCCTTTAGTGCCTGGCACACTCGAACTTTAGGTGGTCTGATGAGCACCTTGGCGACATGCCGAGTGCTCTTGGTGATCCTCAGGCTCACCCATCTTCATTTCTTCACCCTGTTTGTTCCATTTTGCCTGTTAGTGTTCTTGATTTGTTCCTCAATCGAGCGGGATCAGTCACGTAATAGCCCCCAGCCCTTTCCTTACGATACCAGAAAATAAAGGATTTTATGTCAGTTATTGGCACAAATTAAGCATTTGAGGACACTAAATCTATATAACTATGCCCTAAGTGAGTCCAAATTCATGACTCATCAATACCCCCAAATTAAACTTTTGCTTGTCCTCAAGTAACACTCAAGTTTAGCAGTTCAAAAAGGAGGTCTCAAATAGTGCTACAAAAGACTCAATCATGAATGCACACAACAAGACTCAACTTACTCATGCAAGGATCAATTGTGCACTTAAAGATTCAAATTGTGACTCATCATTATCAAAGATACACAAGTTCACAATACTTTTTTCAAATGCAAGTTCACGCTCAACAAAGGTACTCAAATGCCATCACAACAAAGATGATTCCATACTCACACACAATTTCTCAACAATACATAGTTCCGAATTCACATACGACTCTAACACTCACAAAGATGAACACATGCATTACTTCGCTCATAGGTTTGCCCTTATTTTCCAATTAACATTCGTTTCAGCTCACTTAAGAACAAAAGGTTTTTTCAAGGCCTATAATGGGACTGAGTGTAAAGGTATGGTCATTTAGGCTCAGTGGCTGCTACCCTCATGAAATGTGGTCTGAACATCACTTTATTCCTTTTCTTCAACATTGGAATCATGCTCAAAATTCACCCCATTATTCAAGTTCCAATGGAATATTGGAAACCATATCTTTTGGAACTTTCACAACCTTATTTCACAATTTTTTCATACTCTTTATTTTTCTTTCTTTCTCTTTTTTTTATATGGAGGGGCTCTTTCTTTTCAAAACCATGGATCAAAGGGGAATTTTTCACACTTCTTGATTTACCTTCTCTTTTCACCACAACCCCAACATAGGATTTTGGCCAAAGTTGGATATTCAATTAAACAAAACTTCATGATGATTACGGTTGAACGGATAAAAAGGGGTCACAATTGCTCATGTTTCTTCCACGAAAAAGGTAAGGATCAAAGGTGGTCAAGCAAGGTTCACACATCTCACAAGGTTGGCCACAAAAAGAGGTATATTGTCAAATATTCACTCTTCATAATTGTTGCCTAAGATCATTTTAAGAGCTTGCATCACTAAGTCAACCGGAT
Source organism: Solanum bulbocastanum (assembly GCA_037074985.1). NCBI lineage: Eukaryota > Viridiplantae > Streptophyta > Magnoliopsida > Solanales > Solanaceae > Solanum > Solanum bulbocastanum. Next base: position 29,195,045 of record CM073608.1, read on the forward strand.
CAACGGGACAAATTTTAGGTGTCATCACACAAGGTTCAAAGTAAGCTTATCAAACAAGGTATTGACACCAATATCAAATGAGACTCATTCGAGATAGCGTGCAATGTGCAACACAAGATACTCATTCGATAATCGTCTAGTCACAACGAGATGCCACAAGGTCACATATTGTCTATGCAACTTCATTCGGCCTAATCGTAGCCGCACATTTATTTTTGTTCAACTAAGAGCACTACTGAAGTCATCGGTATTGATCATAACTGATACTCAAATTTGCACAAGAACGACCACATTCAAACACAACAAGAGGTGGCAATTTTTTTTAAAAATGGTCAAAAACCATTTCCATTCAAAACAAGGAGCCACAAGCTCAAACATCCACGAGATAGAATGAACACACAATTTAAAACACAAAAACCCAATGTATATACGAAATATAGTCACAAGAGGTAGGTATGGAAATACCCCACCCCACTAAAAATAAAAAGCAGTTGTCCTCAAATGCAACAAAAATAATCAAAAGTCAATAAAAATGATAGAAAGGGAGGTAAAGAAGAATTTTGTCTACACAGTCACTCTATCTATCGGGGATTCAATGCCCGAGGTCACACTGTAATCTTGGGCACCCGTGCCCGATGTAACAGCAACACCTGACCACTAGAGCCTGTCACGATGTCTCTGTCAGCGATGTAGAAATGATTGACTGTACAATCGTCTCCTCCAAATCAGGCAAGTCTCCATAGATGGTCGCCTCCTGAGCATCAAGTTGCTTCTCATCCATCTCCACCTCTGATTCATCAGCTACCACATCATTCATAGGCAAATCTCCAATGGTAGTCGGAGGCATCGCAGAACTGGCCGAGACATCTGATCCTCTGCTGACTTAAAGAGAGAAGTGAAGTTTGTGGACTTCAATTACTCTACTCTCGATGTGAAAGCATCAATGGATGTCCAGAAGGGTGTCAATGCAACTAAGAAAGCTCACTCAATCATCCAAGGCACATCGGCCTCGAGCCGAGAAGCCCGCACATCGGCAGAAGGGGATAGGTGCCCTATCTTGAGGAACATGGCCTGAATAATCCTAGTAGGCTGGGAAGCTAAAGAACCTGAGGCCTGAGAAGGAGTGTTAGTGGGTGTACCTGAAGGCACAGAGGCCGGAGTGGGCATATATGCCTCTAAAGGTATGGACTAAACATCAACCTCCGGGGATGCATACACTAGAGCTTCTCTCATTTTATCTGCCACATCATATGTGTAATTGGCACCTATTCGCTGGATATCTATGGAGAATATAGGTGTTACCTCAATGTCCTTCATCTCTTCATGGGGATTTCCAGCTATCGACATAGCTCGGTAATAAGTACGGGGATAGGAAGGGATGTATGGTTCTATTTGGCCCTCATGGACACCTTCTGCTCTATTATTAGCCCTAAGTCTATGATGTTCCGGGCTATAATTTATCCAAGATAGGTCGCCCTTGAGTGGTGCAAGATGGACTCATTCTGTGAAGGCATGATAGAGCTGCTAATGAACCCGAACCAATATCGAGCGGCGATGTTCAAGTCCTTCTTCTCAATGGGAGCTCCTGCCTCAATCCACCTTGGGGTGGTGTTAGAAATGAGAGGACCAAGCCATCCCTTTGGTTCATCTAGAGGTATCACAGTGGCAGTCAAACTCAAGTAGGCAAAACCTGACCTTCTATCAAGTACAGTGTTGATGTAGTCGCCGCTGCATCTAACTTCTTTCCCTTGGACCATGACGGACTCTACCGGTCTAAAGGCACTATACTTCTTCTTTCCCTTCAGTACCAGGTCACCATACGCCATGTAAAACTCCTGTACCCATGTACAATTATAGGGGCCACGGGGCTTGGTAAACTGCTCAAACAACTGGAACCGGACAGTGTCTAACACATTGGGGTACCTATCAACTATACTATCTATGGAAAACCTCTTCTCTTCATGAATGGTCCTCAATTCCTTGGGCTTTAGCCTGTTGAGAAGCCAGGGAGGAGGATCCTGAACTAGTGGTGCTGGAACCACCATCTGTGTTGGAGCTAGAATGGAGTCAGTGATATGAGGGGTAGACTCTAGGATACTAGATGAATCTAGATGAGACCGTGCACGAATCTCTACTCACCGAGATTGTAGCGGTTAGTCAACATCGGGCTCGAAAAGAAAGACCTAAGAATCAAGAGACTCCCCCTTACTATTGGAGTTGTGCTCCAGTATCTGAGCTATGGGCGCTTTGCCCTTGCCTCCATTTGGAGGTGCCTTCTTTCCCTTTTTAGAAGGAGCATCTGCTCTCTCATTAGTCACAATGCCCTATGCTCATTTCCATTGTGGCATTCCACTCTCGTCCAGTTGGTCCTAGCCATATCTGCAAAACACATCAGAAAAAGTTAGAAATAACTCCAAAAATATCTCAAAATATAGTTGCAGAAAGGCTCGTTGAACCAATCGATGAGTCACCAAGTCACGTTGGCGAACCAGAGCGGGCTCGCCGAAAGGACTGGCTCAAAAATTTCCCATAAAAAGACAAGTTGGCGATATGTAGGGCCTTTAGGCGAATCTCTGACATCACTCGGTGAGCTCAGACTAGCCCGCTGAAAGTTACAATGTGTTTTAGGGATTAGGGGCACAAAAAGGGCGATCAAGGGAGACTTTCTACGAGTCGCCAACTAAACTCGGTGAGCTCAGGCTTCTCACCAAAAGTTACAGACTATATTCTAGCCAAAACACGAAATTAAGGGAGATCAAGGGAGACATTGGTGAACCGCTGAACGGTTCGACGAGCTCCACCCAGCTCGCCAAACTGCCCAACATGCCAGATTTCAACCTCGTTTCCCAAAATAAAGCTTTCTACCCCCGAAAAACAAAATCAAACAACACACTTATGCAATTAATCTTAGACCCACTAGACCCATGCCATTAGGGTACTCAGACTTCCCCCAATTTGGCCAAAATTGGCCATTTGACGCCTTTTGCCCTTAAAAATGATGTCAAATTCTCCATCATTGGGAAAAGTACGTCATTTAGCACAATTGGGGTTACTCAGACTTCACCCGACTATAACCAACAACAATTCAATGCAACCCAACACTTTATGATCAATTTTAAAGCACGAAACTCAGGAAATCAACGATTTAGGCAACTAAGCAGAATCATGAAACTACGATAGGCAAACTAGCACCCAATTACGATTTCTAAATAGGCGCAACACACATCAATAAGACTTAAACAATTCCATTGGATTTCAACTGATATTCAAGAGTTTGGGGTTCAGTAAACCAAACTTTAAGCCAAAATACGAGTTTGAAACGCTAGGCTGTAATGTATTCCAACTCCGAGCATGAGATTAAGAGCAAAGAGTGATAAGACTAGGAAAATATAGAGTGTGGGTGTTATTGTATGAGGCTAAAATGAGGGAATATGTAAGAGTTTGAAATTTTAAACCTTTGGTCTTCTAAAACCTTTCAGTTCGTGACCTTTCGACAATATTAGTCATCCTCGTCGAACCACTTGGTTACACGTCGAGTGGTTACTTACCTCATCGAGTAATATAGGACCTCCAGTTAATTTGAGGGTCTAAACGGCGGACAAAGTCGAGCTTGCTGACCTCTTCGGTGAGTCGCCGACTGATGAGTCCATGATTTGGACTCATTTAGGGCTATATTTTGATGAAATTACTGACCTCAAATGCATGTTTTATCCCGATATATGATGAAAACCTATAAGTTTCAGGTATTTGAAGTTTGATGCAAAACATGGATACTACTTAGCAAAAAGGAGAAAAAAAAAGTCGAAACAACGAAGAAATGAAGATTTGAAAATTGCCAAATCCATTTAGTGAATTGCCAATAGATTGCATATTCACCTTTTGTTCTAGTGTGTTAATCCCTGAAGGAAAGGAAAAAATCAACGATGAAAATGAGCAGTCGACGCATCGCCAAACGACTCTGCGAGCAATGCTACATCACCCAATTATCCAGGATACAAAGATGCTGAAAGAAACTGATGAAAGGTGCCGAAATAAACCAAAGGGAGGATCATCGAATGCATCGGCAATTCTCAGAAATGTTGCCGAAAGATCCTTTGGAGAATATTTTTTGAAAACTATAAATACTAGCTCAATTTTTATTCCTAGTTATGAATTTTACCTTGTTTTACCTAGTTTTTAGATTATTATGTTTGAGATAGATTTTCAGAGATATTCTCTCTATGTTTTGGAGAGGGTTTTGGAAACTTAGAGATTTCAATGGTTTCATCTTCAAGGAATTGGACTTGGACCTCTGGGATTCTTTACTTTTTGTGTGTTTTAAGACTTAATTTATCATACCCATTGATGGAAACTGAGATCGGTAAACTTCTTTATATATTTTACATGCGTAGCTAAAACCCCAATTCTTGGGGTGTGATTTTGTGAAAATGGGTTAGATTAGTTGTTGGGTCTTGCTTGCTGATAGTCTATTTGTAGTTTAAATGTGATTTTGTTTAGTGGTTGTGGATTAACTTAATGAGGTTGTAGTTGCAAATATAATCTCATGTATGTATTTTTGACTTGATCGAGAAAGAGGTCGTAAAACTAAGACCAGTAAATTGATGGCCAGTATGAGTAGGTCGACATGAGGTTTAGCTCGAGAGAGTGAAACCTAGTCCCATGTCCACACACTAAGATTGAGAGAGTGAGTGGGTTAAGGCAGAGGTTGTTCTTCATGCATCAAGTGGGTATCCAAGAGGAACGCATTCGAAACGGGGTAAGTTGCTCGAGAGAGCTTATCCACCTTAAAGTCTAGCCTAGTCACAAATACTCAATGAATTTACTATCAAAAGCATGTACACAATGATTTAGTCTATCCCGTATTGCTATCCCATCCGAAGATTCCCATCTCCATACTTGTATTTTCCTTATTTTCACTATTTTAGTTGTTTCTTGCTTTCAAACCCCCATTTGATAATTGACTTTTGTGTCCCCACCCACCCACCCACCCCCCACCCCCCACTTTAATTTACAATGTTTTTATTCGCAAAAGTCTTTAGCTACGTTTAGCTTTAGCACATTTGCTCTTAACCACTAATTTTCACGCCCACTCCCTTGGGACTCGACCCCAACCCTTGGTTGGGTTATTATATTATTGCATGATCATAGACACTTGTATTGAAAGTTGTGTCCTTGATTATGAAAACATCACCGACTCATCCATGGGCCCGTCGAGTTTTACAGACTCTCACTTGTGATTTTTGTGAGTCCAATGGCGGTCCAAGTCGGGCTCGCCGACCTCTTCAACAATCACTGAGTGGACTCTTGGCTCGTCAACCTACATTTTCCAAACACATTCCACACTTCAGCCTTCACAATCAACACCCTTTATTCCAAAAACAAGCATAAAGCAATAAAAACTTGGGTTGCCTCCCAAGAAGTACCTTAGTTAACGTCGTCGCACGAGGCAAGTACCCATTCAAGCTTCATTCTTGGGGTTTGACATAGTATCACTAGGCAACCCCCCTTGTTTTCTTGGGTTTAAATGTGATGAAATCTAACCCATTTGGGTCTCCAACTACTTGATACATACGGAGTGAGAGGTCACCGTCTAGTTGAGAGTCGATACATCTTTCTTTATTTCCTTTAAATCTTCTATTGAACCCTTCAATATTATTGAGAATACGCGAGAGCATATCCTCAGTCCAGCCACCCTGAGAATCTTTGGGTTTTTGACACTCGTGGGAGGAATATGCCTAACCTTCTCCCCTTCTCTTTCCTTCCAAGTCATTACGATCATAACACTCTCTATCACAGTCTCTCCAGCCCTCATCTCTATTCCAACCTTTATTACCACCCGGCCTTGGGTCGTTTGCATGATAACCTCCTCTTTGATTGGCTTTGAAGTTCACTTCCTCATTGTACAACGCTTCAAATTTGGCCTCGTCAAGGTTTACACCACCAATACCGATAACAATAGCACTCCTAGTACCAGCACCCATGACATTCTTGGCCAAGATGTCCAACTGGGTCACTATCTTTTCCATTTTTCGGTCTCTCTATTGATCTTTTTCAATTTGTTCCTTAGTCAATTTGTAAGTAAGAGGAGAGACTTGATTTTCACGGGTGTACCATGCCTGGTTAATCTTGGTCATGCCATCAAGGAGTTAGGCTGTTATCACATAACATTGTTGCATTAAACCTCCTGGAGAAAGTTAATCAGCCAGTCCCTTCTTTACCAAATCAAGGCTTCTATATAAGTACTACAGCAGTACATAGTCAAGAAATCCATGAGCTGGGCATCGCAGCACCATCTTCTTAAATCTTATCCAACTCTCCTGGATTGGCTCACCCTCCAAACTTTTGAAGCTTTGAATGTTGTCCCTAAGTGTCATCATCTTTGAAGGAGGGAAAAGTCACACTTGGAATGTTGTAATAAGCTCATCCCATGAAGTGATAGAATCTCTTGGCAACTCAGCCAACCACTTACATGTTTCTCCCATTAGATAAAATGGGAACAACCTTAGCCGGATCGATTCTTGAGATATTTTCTTAAAGGAGAACGGTCCACAAACATCAATAAAATTCCTAATATGCTCGTGGGAATCCTCATGAGCCAACCCACCAAACAAACCTTTCAATTGTAAGAGCTGAAACGTGGTGTTTGTAATGTGAAACACTGTGTTTCCCTCAACCGGAGGTAAACGAATGGCACTAACTCCACCCACTAGATTTGGGTCGTTGACATCATTGAAATTCCTAATGTCATCTTGGTGGCCCACTTGGCTACCATTGCTTCCATTGACACTCATATACTTTTTTTTTTTTAACAAGCAACACAAAAACAAAATCTAAAAATAAGAAGATTCAACTATGGCTAATAAGAATACAACTCAACTTGACCAAAATAATTTCAAACAACACCACTCCTCGGCAGCGGTGCCATTTTGATTTAACATTTTAATCACACCTCATCCAGATTTAAGTGTTCAACAATCGTAAATTAGTATAAAACCCAACTAAATGAGTTGGGGTCGAATCCCACAGGGAGCGATACGTGTTTCATATTCAATTAGGAAGTACGAATGTGGTCTAATCATCCATATGAATAGAAATTATTGATTAAAAACATAATCAAGTAAAGGAGTGACACGAATATCAAATGGGGGGTTTGGTTGTAATTATCAACCACAAATAGCAGTCACAAACAATAAGAATTAACAGTAATGAAACAGATTCTTGGGATGTGATCAATTATAGGCAAATATAGACAGATGGGTAATTGAAACTATTAGTAAAATAGCTAGATATTAGTGAGTAGGCTAGGCTATAAGGGAGATAATTTTCTCTCAAACAATTACCCCTATTAAAGTGATTTCTCTCGAACATCAACAAGCATGCAAATTAAAAGGAGCACACACCTTAATCCATTCACTCTTTTGAGCTATATGTGTGAGATTGAGTTTAGAATTTACTCTCTCGAGCTAAACCAAGATAGACCCAATACCCACAAACCATCAATCAAAACACTTAGTTCTAAAACCTCTCTCTCGAGCAAGCTAAGAACATAAAAATAGGTCTGCATTTGCAACTACAATTCTTAAATTAAAGCACAATTAATGATTGAACTCACTTTTAAATAGCATTTAAACTGAAAATTAGAAATACCCATAAGATAAATCTGCCCATAATCACATGATCACACCCCAAGAATTAGGGTTTTAGCTAGACATTATATAAAATTAAAAATAGTTACCAAATTGATTCTCCATCAACTTGGTAATATTGATTTCGTCTTTAAAATGCTCCCATTTGATGAATCTCAAAGACTTACTTCAAATTTCTCAAAAGTGAATTCCTTCCATCCTTCAAAGCTAAAGAAATCTCTCTATAAAACTGTCCCATATGTCTCCAAGATGCTAAAATATCAAAAGAAACTAAATATCCTAAACTAAATGTTCAAAATCATATTTATAGTCGCCAAAAATGAGCTACGAAAGCCCATTCGACGAAGTAAGTCGGGCTCGCCGAACCACTTGGCATGCCGCCCTTTAATCTCTTCCATCACCCTTTTTCCTTGGCATTCAACATCCTCAAGGTCTATAACTTTAGGCGATCTATCTTGGCTTCGCAAAATCACTCGGCAATTCACCGACTGCTCTTTTTCATTGTCACCTTGGTTCTTTCCTTAAGAGGTTGGCACATTGGAACTTTAGGCGGTCTGATTAGCAACTAGGCAACACACCAAGTGCTCTTGGCAATCCTCAGGCTCACCCATCTTCGTTTCTTTAGCTTGTTTTGTTCCTTTTTGCATGTTAGTGTCCTTGCTTTGTTCCTTAATCAATATACTTGAAAATCATGGATTTTACTTTATTTATTTACGCAAATTAAGCATTTGAGAAAACTAAATCTATATAAACAAAGCCCTAAATTAGTTTGAATCCAGGACTCATTATTAACCCAATTGTTATCCCTATGTTTTAGTTCAGTGATGCATATCATGTTTTCCCTTTATGTCCTCTTATGATCATGTTTTACATTTTATTATGTGCCTCATACTTAGTACATTTCTTGTACTAATCCATATTTGTGTCTGTATTATTTCAACAATGTAGGGTCTGACGCTCCTTCTCTTCCCGCTCGTAGCTAGTCGGTCAATTTAAAGATTTGAAGACTGGATGAGTCCTCATGCTTTGAGGACCCTGTCACTTTTATTTCTTTTATATATATTTAGTTACAAAGTTTATACATGGTGTACGCATTACGTCTCAACCACTCTTGATGTATCAGATTGGCTTGTCAAGACTATGTCAAACTTTCTCTTGTATGTCAAACACTTTACTTTGATATGACCCCTCTTTATTTCTATATATTGTGTAGTGTGCATTTCAAGTGACTTGTGTAGGGCCACTCAGGGTCCTATACACCAGTCAAATATAGGATATTCTTTGGGTCGTGACAAACTTAGTATTTAGAGCACAAGATTTTAAAAAGGTCCTAGGATGTCTAACAAGCCGCGTTGAGTAGAGTCTTGTTCATGAATGTGAAGCGCTTTAAATTAATGAATATGAGGCTTCAAAGCATTTAGGAAATTTCATTTCTTTCATTACTCTAAAGTCATGCCATAGAGTCTATCTTTATAAAGATCCCTCTCCTAAATCCTTTTTGATGCTCTTTAGGATATGGCCCTTCGAAGAGATTATGTGAGAAGGAATGTGGGTGAAAATGTGGAGCTCGAGGTTCCTCAAGTTGTTGTGGATTCTTTGGCCGAGAAAGTGACTCGTTCTGAATTCTAAGCCAGCTTTAAAATGTTGGCTAAAGCTATTATGGCCTCAGTAAATAGAGAAGTCATTGCTCCCATGAACTCAAATATGGATAAGGTGGGGACAAAGATACGAGATTTCACTAGGATGAATCCTTTAGAGTTCCAAGGTTGATGAGCATCATCAAGAGTTCATTGATGAGGTGTATAAGATAGTAGGAGTTATGGGTGTGTCTATTTTGGAGAAGGAAAAATTGTTTGCTTATAACCTCAAGAGTGTGGCTCAATTTTTGTTTGAACAATGGAAAAGTAAGAGGGTTGTTGATGTAGGTCCTCTTGATTGGAAGACATTAAAAGGAGATTTTCTTTATTGTTTCTTTCCACTTGAAATGAGAGAATCAAAATTGCTTGAGTTTATTAATCTTTGTCAAGGCAATATGAGTGTGAAACAGTATGCTTTGAAGTTTATTCAATTGGCTAAGTATGCTCTAACTATGGTTACCGACTATGGGGCAAGGATGAGTAAGTTTGTGCCGGGTGTTTCCAACTTGGTTATCAAAGACTTTCGTACCATCATGTTGATTAAGGAAATTGATATCTCTTGTTTGATGTACATGCCCAAAAACTTGAAGAGGAAAGGCTGAAGAAAAGAGCAACAGAGTCCATAAGGGAAAGGATTGATAATCGTGACTTTTCTCATTGTAGGTCCGGTGGACAAGTTCGTTCTAAATTTCGACAAAGGTTTTCTGGTCAAGGATATTCTAATGTTCCAACTTCTAAGTTCAACAAAGATAGGGTGCCTAACCCTAAGCCTCAAGGAGGAATTAGTGGTAGATCTTTGGTGCCTACTTGTAATAGATGTGGCAAGAAACATGATAGTAAATGTTTGGTCGGTACGGATGGTTGCTTCAATTGTGGAAAGAGTGGTCATAAATGTTTTCAATCTAAAGGTACTTTTATTTTGGAAAAGATTCGCCACTTAATTTTTAAACGAAAATCAATTGAAATTACAAAAGGGGGTTCTGCGTTCACATGTACACTTCAATAAGGTGTTAGGCACTTGAAGTGTCCGCTAACATGCGCTAATCCGCTAATTTATAATATTTGGCTAACTTGAGAGAGTAGGCATGCTTAATTAATTAAGAAAATAATCAAATTTTTACATTTCAAACAATTTAAGTGAATATTATCTAAAAGAAAATATTACTAAGTAAATAATTTTAAGATATTTTTAGAAGTCAAGTAGGAAGACAAGTATACTTACTAATTTTTTAAGATAAGGTATATTATAAACAACTAACTCAAAATGACTATGTTTTGGGAATATCAATTAGGGAACCTCAAATATAATTGACAAATAAGCACATAGTAAAAATTAAACAAAAATGAAATATAATAAAGAGAGAGAGAGATTTGAGGCCCAAGTTTGGTTTCTGTTCGCTTGGGCTAACACTTTGGCCTAATTCTGATTTAGGGCTTCTTAACCCACTTCAACATGTCATAAAACTAACAAATATAATGATAAAAACATATGTTCTTTGTCCCATTTATCTTCAAAAACTGATGAGTCGGGAATTTTGACTCTTTTAGGGCTTATTATTCAATGGTTTAGTGTCTCCAATGCCTATTTTATGCTTATAACAGATGTTAATATGTTGATGTGCAGCAATGAACTCTCAAGAGTGAGGCAAAGGACATTATGATGCAAAAAAGAACAAAAAATGTTGAAAAAGTTAAAGGAATGCAAACATGGAACTCGCCAAAGCCACTAGCCAATTCACTGAGTTGACCCTAAACTTGCCTAAAGTTCCAACAAAACAACCCATGGACAACACCAACCTGGTAATAAAATGGTTAAATTTTTGACACGTGGAAAGGATCGATGATGGCGATCTAACTCATCGAAAGTTTCAAAATAATTTAATGAAAGAGCCAAACCAAAAGGCGAGAAGAGGAGCAACTCGGCGAGTCGTATAAGTGGTCAAAAAGCCCGACTTACTTCGTTGAGTTTACTCCGTGCTGAAATTTAGAGAATATATAAATATAATTTTTGAAAGAAGAAAGGGAGTTCCAACACTGTTTACCTCTGGGTTTTAGAGTTTTTACATTCTAGAACATTGTCTTCACATTTTGAGTAGAGATTGTGAGAATTTTAGCTTAAATTTCAGCATTTGGGAATTGCAGATCGTTAGCAAATCCGATGGAAAACTTCGTTGGTGATGACTTCTTGTTTTTCACTATGCTTAGCTAAAACCCCTTTCCTTGGGGGTGTGTAGTTGAATGCCTTAATTATCTAATTGGTGTTGTTAGTTACTAACTTTAATGTTTCTTTGAAGTGGGTTCAATTAATTGTTCATATTTTAATTGAGGAATTGTAGTTGCAAATGCAATTCTAGCTTAGTTCTCTATGCTAGCTTGAGAAAGTGGGTTTGATTGTCTGTTTAGTAATCCAGCTTGAAAGAGTGGATTAATTAAGGAATTGGGTTGTTTGGTTGTATTATGCTCGTTGATGTTCAAAAGAAATCACTTGTAATGCAATAGTTTAATGACAAATGGCTATTGCACTCAAAACCTAGCTTACCCACTGAGATTCAACACCTATGAGTAACTAGTATTCACCCATTACACAAAATTAACATTCCACTTATCACACTCCTAAGGTCTAATCTCTACTTGTTTACTTCCAGTGTTAGCTTTCTTAAATTGGTTATCCAATTATCCCCATTTGATATAAATGATTGAAACTTTGTGATTTGTTTTAATGTTGTGAAAGTGTCACCTCTACAAATGATGACGACACATATTTACTTCTTAATGGAATTGTATATCGCATCACTCTCTCTGGGATCAACCCCAAAACTTAGTTGGGTTTATACTTGTTAGTGACTGCCTATACTTAGAATTGGATGAAGTGTAGTTGAGCATTATCGAAAATGGTGACATTGCCGAGGAGTGGTGTTTAGAATTCTTTTATTGAAGTATAGTGGTGAACTGATTTTATTGTAGTTGAATTATCTTATTTGTGTTCTTGTTGTCTGCTCTAATACAAGGGAAGAGATGAGTGTAAATGGGAGTAACGCTAGTAAACTTGGGAACAATGATTACATTGTGAATTTGCATGATGTCAATGAGGATTAGTTGGGAAGTGTGGCTGTTATTCGCTTGCCTCCGACTATAGGTAATGCGGTGTTTCATGTGACCAGCACAATGTTGTAGTTGTGGCAAATGAAGGGTCTCTTTGTAGGACTCTCTCATAAGGACCCTCATGACCACATCCAAAACTTCGTGGATGTGTGTGGGCCATTTTATTTCAAGAACATCACTAAAGCGTCAGTCCACTCTGTTTGTTTCCCTTTTCTCTAATGGGGGAGGCAACGAAGTGGTTGACTAAATTACTAAGGGATTCAATTACTTCTTGGGATGAGCTCACCGAGGTGTTTTACGAAAGGTTTTTCCATCCTTCAAAGATTGTTAAGTTGAAGGATAATATTCAGAACTCCAAGAGAGTTGATGACGAACCTATCCATGCGACATGGTGAAGGTTCCAAAAGTTGATGCTTCAATGGTCAACTCATGGGCTTCCAAACAATGTGTTATTGCAATATTTCTACCAGAGCCTTGACAGAATCAACAAAGGTGTAGTTGATCAATTGATTAGAGGTGGTATAATTAATCAACCCTTTGATGTGGGTTCAGTATTTCTTGACGAGATGACTAAAAGTAATCGTGCATGGTACACTAGAGAATATCATGTGTCTTCTTTGAATTTTAGGCTAATAAAGGAACAAACTGAAAAGAACCAAGAACAATATGAAAACATGGCCAAAATGATTACCTAAATGGATCATTTGATGAAACATGTCATGGAAAGTGGTTGCAAGGATATGAAGAAGAGGTACATTGTGTGTCAAAATGTAACACTCTGAAATGCTAATGACCTAAATTAAAGTCTAATATGTAGTCTACTAGCCTAAATGGGGTTTAACGTAAAGATAAGAGTCGTAAAATAACCTCCCCTACTTAGTACCAATGTTTTAGGACCTAAACGTCAAGACATGACCCCCCCCCCCCTCCCCAAGGACCAGTCAAGGGTCCTTGAGGAGGACCAAGGGACTGCTCTAAAAACTATCAAAAATAGCCTGATCCACGAAATGGGCACCCAAACCCCGTGGGTGGACTCACGCCCTCTAGGTGGGGGTCGTGATTCGAGGTTAGACCTCCACCAACTCTCCCAAAAGCTCTGTCCAAGATACAACTTAGCAACATAGTCTGTAGACCCACTCATGCCTCGTGCGTGGGATATCATGAGTGGGAGGATTGAGTTGGCCAATATGAGCGGCTGCATATCCAAACCACAAATGACGAGTACGGTCTGTGGTTCCATCCATGCAATATGGGTGGGGGTCATTGATGGGTTCTGCCAAGCTGCCTCAAAGTCAGCCTAAGGTGAGTCAAGTTAAGTAAATTCTATTTAATTAATTAAGGGTGGGGGACGGTTCTTACTAGTAATTTAGACTTATATAAGTACTTCTTAACTACTAACCAACTCTTTTTACACTTCATAACTCACAAGATTCAAATAAAAAACCAACTCCCTTCTCTCTAGAAAGACCATTAAAAAGCAAGAACAAGGTCAAGCTTAGGGTTCAAGGAGCAGCATTTCTTCTTCAATTTCGTGAAGGATCAACAATAAAGTTATGGTAGTCTTGATTTATGGATAGTCTCCTTCCATAAAGCCCTTCAAAACTTCATTTCTCAAAGTTGAATTTCCCCAAAACCTAGGGTTTTCAATCTATGGCATGAATTCACTTTCCAAACGATTTCGAAGTATTTATTGTCTTATATTATGGTCAATTTGATGAATTAATACTGTTTTCCTAAGAAATTATCTAAGAATCCATTAATCTCTAAGTTTTTCCTAAATTGGATCTTGAAGCATGAATATGGGTCTTTGTTAGTAGATTGTATTTGATTAGTGCATGTGATGGATTGCTTATTTCAATTATGTTATTATACATGTTCAATGAATTAATTCTAAAGATATTGATGAATCATGATTCATGACCCTTGTAGGGTAATTTATGAGGATTTTTCTATATAGATAAGAACCATGCATAAGTTTATGATTGACTTAGAAGGTGAAGACTCTATAACTATGGTGTACTTGTGGTATTAAGTGAAAGGATCTTCTACCCTATACCCCTACACATGATTATGCATGAAGTATGTATGTATGTTATCATAAGCTTGTGGTGTTGATTGAATGGCCATTCTCATGAACCCACTATGCACATGATTTAAAAGGTTTACTCACATATTGTTGATTCTAAGGTTGAAAGGCAAATTCTCACGTAATGAATCTATGAGCTACCATGATACTATGTTGGTTTGAGTTGCTAAGGCATCCTACCATGAACATGAACTTAAGTAAAGACTTAACACAAACTTAAAGGGAATTATGCTTAGCACCGACTAGATATGGTTATAATATGGAAGATTTTACGCAAGTTAGTCCGGATTTCCACGTGGGTTCCTTATACATTAGAAAGTCTGAGTTCCCAACATGATTATCTCATGAGATGGAAACCTTATACCTAAGTTAGTTCGGGTTTCTAGAAGCAATCTCCCTATCCCTTAACTATGTGCCCACATAGGTCTTTAGCTAGTGGATCCACCTAAAAGCTAATACATTAGTTTTGCCTTAGGACAAGTAGGACACCTTCTTTTGGTGTGGGGTTACATGACACCAAATTCCATGTAGCTCACATGGTATATGTCGGCTAAGGCTATTTTCCCTACATAACAATATTAAGAAAATGACATAAACTATACTTATTACTTCTCAAGGAGTTCTACTTAGTGTGAGTGGGGGTATGGGACTTCACTTACAGATTGCACAAGTAGGCTTTGGAAAAGGGTTAGGGTGTGGTTGTACTATGCTATGAAGACATATGAATTATGCATGTATGTTGTGTGTTGTTGCTATGAGTGACTTCACTTCTTATAATTTAATGAACATGAATGGTCCTTTGTCTATATGTATTGATTATGATGAGGTTAAGTATATTGTGTAATACTAAGGCGGCCTCAAAGGAGTACTTAATATGGCTAGTATTATGGAATGCCAATTGTATATTACACAAGTGCACCATAGGGTTACTAAAGAGATGGTTCTATTATGTTATGAGGGTTTATATGATGTATATGCTATGGCTTGTGTTTTACACTAAACGTGCATATTGATTCTCAACTTGTCAAAGAGCATGACTTCAACTAAAATGTCCTCTTTAGCATGTTTTCAATGATTTTATGCATGGCTATCATACTTATTTCATTTTTGTGCTAACCCATATTTCTTCTACATTTTCTCCAAAGTGTAGGTTCCGAGCATTGAAGTGTTCTTCTCTTGAGACAAGCTTGGATAGTCTTTTCCCCAAAGCTTGTGGGGAGTACTCATGGATCTGAGGACGAGTATTATGTTTATGTTTCTTTTCTTTTAATTATGTTAGAATTTCAGTTTTTGATTGTTTGGGCTGTGACCCTACTTTAAGACTTTGATTGTATTAGATGGCTTGTGGAGCCTATGTCTAGAATTCTCTCGATTTTATGAAAGACTTTGTTTGAAAAGAAATTTTTAATTCCACATCATTTATATGGCTTTATGTTTATGATTATGCTAAGGGCTTGTATGAGACCCATTCGAGGTCGAGTATACCGTGTTACTTCTAGGGGGTACCCTTGGGATGTGACAAACTTGGTAATCGAAGCACAAGGTTTATAATGATTCTGGGATTAAGTCTCACAAGCCACGTTTAGTAGAGTCTTGTTTATGAGTGTGAAGCGTGCCACATTTATGAATGAGAGGCAATAAAATGTTTTAGGAAATCTCACTTCTTTCATTATTCTTTAGTCGTGCCTTCAAGTTTTAACTCTATGAAGTCTTTTTTCCTAACCCTTTTCTTATGTCTGTAGGATATTAATACAAGAAGGGTGAATGCAAGGAGGATGGAAGAGGAGAATGTGAATAAGGGAGTTCCTCCCCAATCTCTTCAAGATCCTATTGATGATGGGGCTATGACTAATCATCTCTTCAAGTATTGACCCAAGCCGTGACAACTCAAGATCATGCCTTGACAACTTAAGCCTAAACAATGACCACCCAAGCAAATCGAGATGTTGGGCCCCATATGAACCCTAATGTGAGCATCGTGACTTCAAGGTTGAGAGATTTCACAAGGATGAGCCCTCCTATGTTCTTTGGTTCATAAGTGGAAGAAGATCCACAAGGGTTTATCGATGAGATCTATAAAGTGCTTGATTCTATGGGAGTGTCTTCACAAGAGAAGGCGAAACTAGCCGCCTACCAATTGAAGGATGTGGTTCAAGTATGGTATGAGCAATGGAAGGGTGACTGACTCGTAGGAGCGGGCCCGGTAGATTGGGAATTGTTCAAGTCGTCCTTTCTTGATAGATTATTTCCCTTAGAGTTGATGGAATGAAAAATCAAGAGTTCATAAATCTTCGACAAAGGGGTTTGAGCGTGAAGGAAGATGCCCTTAAATTCACTTAATTGTCCAAATATGCTCCAACATTGGTGGCGGATTCTAGGGCCAAGATGAACAAATTTGTCATGGGATATCAAACTTGGTACTCAATTAATGTCGTTAGGCAATGCTCATTCCAAGTATGAATATTTCACATCTCATGGTTCATGCCAAACAAATTGAGGAGAAAAAGCTCAAGCAAGCAAATAGGGAAGCAAACAAGACTAACACGATGATGCAAATTCTTCCAAGGGTAAATTTAAGGGTAAAGGTAGACCAAGATTCAAGAGAAAGTTCTCCAACCAAGGCTACTTTAGTGCTCCGAGGGCCAACAGAGACAAGGTGTTTAGATCTAAGCCTCAAGGAGGCAAATGGTGGATCTTCTACGGTAAGGCTTACATGTGCTAAGTGCGGTAAGAAACACGAGGATAAGTGCCTTGTTGGCACGGATGGTTGCTATGGATGTGGGAAGAGTTGTCATATGATGAGAGATTGTCCCATGCTCAAGGTCCAAGGAAGAGAGAACAAGAAAACTCCTCCAAATGGTTCAAATTCTGATGCTCCCAAGAAGAATCGCTTTTATGCTCTTCAAGCTAGAGGTGACCAAGAGATCTCCCCAGATGTTGTTACGGGTATGTTGCAAATTTTTCTTATTGATGTTTATGGATTACTGGATCCTAGTGCCACTCTATCCTTTGTGACGCACTATGTGGCAATGAGATTTGATGTTCCTTCGAAAGAGTTATTGGAACCTTTTTTGGTTTCTACCCTGATGGGTGACTCTGTGGTGGCTAAGAGGGTGTATAGGAGATGTGCCATTTCCTTGTCCCATAGAGTTACTCTTGTTGACTTGGTAGAACTTGACATGTTAGATTTTGATGTAATACTTGGCATGGATTGGTTGCATGAATGTTATGCTTCTATTTATTGTAGAACCTGAGTGGTCAATTTTTGATTTTTGAATGAGCCTATTTTAGAGTGGAAGGGTGGAAATTCAATACCTAGAGGTCAATTTGTTTCTTGTCTTAAAGCTAGAAAGATGGTCTCAAAAGGGTGTGGCCATATTGTTAGGGTGAAGGATGTTTAATTCGAAACCCCTCCTCTAGAGTCGATTCGAGTAGTGAATGAGTTTTCAAAAGTCTTTCCTAATGATTTGCCCGATATTCCTCCCGAACAGGAAATAGATTTTTGTATTGACCTTATCCTAAATACGTAGCCTATCTCTATTCCTCCTTATAAAATTGCTCTGGTGGAGTTGAACGAGTTGAAAGAGCAACTAAAGGATTTGCTAGACAAGGGTTTTATTCAACCAAGCATCTTTTATTGGGATGCTCCGGTATTATTTGTAAGAAAGAAGGATAGAACTCTTAGAATGTGCATTGATTATCAGCAATTGAACAAGGTGACTATTAAGAACAAGTATCACTTCCTAGAATTGATGACTTATTTTACCAACTTCAAGGGGCTAGCTATTTTTCCAAGATTGATCTATGTTCGGGATATCACCAATTAGAGGTGAGGGATATTGATATTCCCAAGACGGCTTTCCGAACTAGGTACGGGCACTATGAGTTCCTTGTGATGCTATTTGGCCTAACTAATGCCCCGACGGTAGTTATGGACCTTATGAATAGGGTTTTTCGACAATAGCTTGATATGTTCATCATTGTGTTTAATGACTATATTTGATCTATTCTATAAATGAGAGTGACCATATAGAACATTTGAGAGTTGTGTTGCAAGTCCTCAAGGATCATCAATTATTCACAAAGTTTAGTAAATGTGAGTTTTGGCTAAGGTCCGTGGCATTCCTAGGTGACATTTTTTCAAGCAAGGGTATAGAGGTGGATCCAAAGAAGATGGACTCGGTCAAGAGTTGGCCTAGACCTCTATCACCAACCGATATTAGAAGCTTTTTGGGTTTGCCCGGCTACTATAGGAGGTTTGTTGAGGGGTTTTCCTCTATTGCTTCTCCTTTGATGGCCTTAACTTAAAAGAAGGATAAATATGTGTGGTCGGAAGCTTGTGAGAAAAGCTTCCAAGAATTGAAAGATAGGCTTACCTCTGCTCTGGTGTTGACCTTGCCAAAGGGTACCGATGGTTTCGTTGTATATTATGACGCCTCAAGATTGGGTTTGGGATGTGTCCTTATGCAACATGGGAAAGTAATTTCCTATGCCTCAAGGCAACTCAAGGTACATGAGAAGAACTATCCGACACATGATCTTGGAGTGGCAGCGATAGTATTTTCTTTGAAAATATGGAGACATTACTTATATGGGGTGCATGTTGATATATTCATTGATCACAAGAGTCTCCAATATGTTTTAACCCAAAAGGACTTGAATCTCTGACAAAGAAAGTGGTTAGAACTTTTGAAGGATTATGACATGAGTGTCTTTTACCACCCCGGCAAAGCCAATGTAGTGGCAGATGCCCTAAGTCGATTGTCCATGGGTAGTGTGGCCCATGTACAAGATTAAAAGGAGTTAGTTCATTATGTTCATAGGTTGTCCCGATTAGGTGTCCAACTTGTGGATTTCACCAAAGGTGTCGTCATGGTCCATAATGGCTCTGAATCGTCCTTTGTAATGGATGTTAAGGCAAAGCAAGACCTTGATCCTACTTTAGTTGAATTGAGAGAGTCGGTACACAACAAGTCCATTGAGGCTTTCTCCCAAGGGGGAGATGGGATTCTTAGGTACCAATGTTGTTTATGTGTTCCAGAAGTTGATGGCTTGAGAGAGAAAATTTTAGATGAAGATCATGGTTTGCATTATTCTATTCATTTGGGAGCCACCAAGATGTACCGTGACCTACAGGAAGTCTATTGGTGGAATGGTATGAAGAAGGATATAACGGGTTTTGTAGCCAAATGTTCAAATTGTCAACAAGTCAAGGCCGGACACTTAAGACCGGGAAGCTTGTCTCAATATATAGATATTCCCACGTGGAAGTGGAAGGATGTGTACATGGATTTTATTGTGGGTTTGCCTCGTACCCGAAGACAACATGATCTATTTGGGTCATTGTGGATACAATGACAAAATCAGCCCACTTTATTCCCCTAAAGGTTTCCTTTTCGGCAGAAGACTACACCAACTTGTACATCAAGGAGACAGTGAAGTTGGATAGAGTTCCTTTTTCTATCTTTTTAGATCGAGGCACTAAATTTACTTCACATTTTTGGAAGGCATTCCAAAAAGGGCTAGGTACTATGGTTAAGCTTAGCACGGCTTTCCATCCCCAAACCTATGGTCAAGCAGAATGTACCATCCAAACCTTCGAAGATATGTTGAGGGCATGTGTTATTGACTTCAAGGGTAATTGGGCTGACCATCTACCATTGATAGAGTTTGCCTATAATAATAATTACCACTCAAGTATTGACATGGCTCATTTTGAAGCATTATATGGTAGGAGGTGTAGATCTCCAGTTGGTTGGTTTGAAGTAGGTGAAATTGCTCTTATTGGTCTCTAATTAGTCTATGAGGCCATTGAAAAGGTCCGACTCATTAGAGAGAGGTTGAGGACGGCCCAAAGTCGGCAAAGGTCTTATGCCTATGTTAGAAGGAGGGATCTAGAATTTAAAGTCAATGATTGGGTCTATTTAAAAATCTCACCTATGAAAGGTGTGATGAGATTTGGCAAGAAAGGGAAACTTAGTCCCTGGTATATGGGTCCTTATCAAATTTTGAAGCGTATTGGGAAAGTTGCCTATAAGTTAGACTTACCAAATGAATTTGCTCTGTTTCACCCTGTATTTCATGTTTGTATGCTCAAAAAGTGTATTGGTGATCCGATATCTATCATTCCTTTAGAAGGTTTGGGAGTTGATGAGAGTCTTTCGTATGAACAGATTATGGTAAAGATCTTAGACCAGCAAGTTAAAAGGTTGAGAAACAAGGAAGTAGCTCTATGAAATTTTTATGGAGGAATCATTTAGTTGAGGGTGCTACATAGGAGGTCGAGGCCGATATGAAGTCCCACTATCCTCATCTTATTCCGTCTACTCCTACTCAAGCTTGATGTAAGTAGTTCCTCTTGATTTTTAGTGTTTTGGGAGTCATGTTTGCTATTTGAGTTGTTTCATGATTTCCTTATGTTATGCATGTTCTTGATGATATTCATGTTTAGTGATAAAATGAGTTTTCATGATTTATGTGTTTCCTCATGTTGTTGTGCATTTTAGTATGATGTTGCATATTTGACTTCATGAGATGTGTTGATGAACATACTTTATTATGTTTTTATGAGATGGCATATTGGCTCTATGTTGTAGTGTTGAGCATGCTTTTGATGGAGAAGGTAGTTCCTCCGATGAACATGAGAAATGTTAAATTTCATGTATTTTTGGTTGGTAGATATAGTTCTTATTTCCTTATGTTGCATTGATTATGTTTGAAATGGAGATGAAGTTTCCTCCTTTGAATAGTGCACATTGTGAATAGTGTATATTTGAGTTGTGCATTGTTTTGGTGTTTCAGGCATGATGGGCTACTAGTCTTGAGTAATTAATCTCCTTAAGTGCCTAAGTCATCATTCGAGGACGAATGTTGTCAAGGGAGTGACAATGTAACAGTCCGGAAAGCTATTGACCTAAGCTAGAGCCTAATATGTAGTCTAGTAGCCTAAATGGGGTTTAACGTAAAGATAGGAGTCGAAAAAATAACCTCCCCTACTAAGTACTAATATTTTAGGAACTGAACGTCAAGACATGACCCCTCCCCCCTCCCTCACAAGGACCAACCAAGAGTCCTTGAGGAGGACCAAGGGACTATCCAACAAGCAGTCAAAAACAACATGATCCATGAAATGGGCACCCACACCCCGTGGGTGGACTCACACCCCATAGGTGGGGACCGTGAGTCGAGGGTAGAACTCCCCCAAAATCTCTATCCAAGCTATGATTTAGCAACATGGTCTGTAGACCCACTCACACCCCATGGGTGGCGTCTCGTGAGTGGGAGGTTTGAGTTGGCCAACATGATGGGCTGCAGACCCAAACCACGAGTGACCAATACAGTCCGTGGTTCCATCACCGCCTCGTGGGTGGGGATCGTGGATGAGGTCTGCCAAGCTGCCTCAAAGTCGGCTTAAGGTGAGTCAAGTTAAGTAAATTCTATTTAATTGATTAAGGGTGGGGGACAATTCTTACCACTTATTTAGACATATATAAGTACTTCTTAATATTAACCAACTCTTTTTACACCTCATAACTCAGAAGACTCAAATCAAAAACCAACTCCCATCTCCAAATATCCTCTCTCTAGAAAGACCGTTGAAGAGCAAGAACAAGGTCAAGTTTAGGGTTCAAGGAGCAGCCTTTCTCCTTCAATTTTGTTAAGGATCTCCAATCAATGTATGGTAGTCTTGATTTATGGATAGTCTCCTTTCAAAAAGCCCTTCAAAACTCTATTTCTCGAAGTTGAATTTCCCCAAAAACTAGGGTATTCAATCTATGGCATGGATTCACTTTCCAAATTATTTCAAAGTGTTTATTATCTTATATTATGGAAAATTTGATGAATTACTACTTATTTCCTAAGTAATTATCTAAGAATCCATGAATCTCTATGTTTTTCCTAAATTGGATCTTAAAGCATGAATATGGGTATTTGTTAGTAGATTGTATTCGTATCATGCATGTGATGGATTGCTTATTTGAATTAGGTTATTATACATGCTCAATGAAGTAATTCTAAAGATATCAATGAATCATGATCCATGAAGTATGTATGTATGTTACGATAAGCTTGTGGTGTTGATTGAAAGGTCATTCTCATTAACACAATATAAATCGGATGTGAAAGATTTGCTCACATATTGTTTATTTGTAATGACCCCCCCCCCCCCCCGGTCAAGTATGTATCTTGCCTTCTGTATTTCGTTTAGAGCATTATTATAGCGACCCCAAGTCATTTATGACTTGCTGGGACTGACAATTCGGTCACTTGGTCGTTCGTTTGATTTTGGTGCGAGTTTTAGTGTTTTAGAGCTTATGAATCTTGAACGATCATTTTTGATCAAATGTTCAAGAAGACGATCTCAGAATAGAATTCCGACAGTTCCATCCACTCAGGAAGGGTCATTTTAGGCTAGTATCATAGTCGGTATGGCTCTTGAGGTTTTCAGTGTGATTTGGTGAGATTAGGTGTTTTAGCTTTTGAAATTTGGCCTAAGGTTGACTTTGGTCAACCTTCTTGGAAAACGCCCCCGGATGAAAATTTTGTCAGTGCGGTTAGCTCTGAAATGTTGAGTTTGTCTAGAACAATCTTTCGTTCGACTCTCGAGGCCTCCAAACTCATTTCGAGCCCTTTGGTGGATTATGGTTTAAATGGCTCTTGGAAGTGGGACCCACTTTTTACCAAGGTGACCTCTGATGGAAATTTTGACTATGCCACTGAGTCCGAAAAATCAAATTTGGTATGGTTACAAATCTCGTTTGCGTGCACGGGGTTCAGAACGGGTTCGGAGTGCCTCGTCGGTGTTTTTTTTTAGTGCTGAAAATCTAGTGCATATGCAGAAAATTTAGCAATTGTTTTAAAATATTTTAAAGGGCATAACTCTCTCATTTCTAGTCCAAATTCAATGATCCAAAGGTTCATTTTGTGGGGTTTTTCGTGAGGATCGTGTTGGTAAGCTTGGAAACTGATTTGGGGTCCCCGTGTGAGGAATATCTCGTAAAATACTTGCTTAGCGACTTTCTTTTTGTGAGCTTTATTTTGGAATTTTTGAGACTTGTTTTCTCAGTCATTTTAGGTCCAATTTCAGTGATTCTTGAGGCTAACTTAGAACGTGTTGGCGTGATTAGATTACATATTTAAAACATTATTGTAGGTAAAAAGTTGTGTTTAAGTTGCTGTCAAGCTCATTTTCGAGCTCAATTTTTGTGAAATTTTGGAAGATTATTTCTTGGTCGTTTTAGGTCCAAATTTGTTGATTCAAGAGCCAAGACTGTGGGGTTTTTTGTGAGGATCGTCGTGGTGTTATTGGTTTTAGTATCTTGACCCTCGTTTCTAGTATTTTCTCGTAAATAGCTGCTGCTATTGTTGTTTCATTTTAGTATGATTTGAGATTTTCGTTGTATGTCGTGTTGGACTGTTCCAAGCCCTGAATTGTGTTCCAATTTGGAACACAAGTTCAGGGAGGTGTTTAGAACCTATTTTTGGGGTTAATTTTGGAATTTTCAGCGCGGGTCCCACTTTCCCTGTTTTGACCCTAAAATTGGTTTGTCTCCGTTTCTTGCGATTTTAGTGTCTAAACGACCGTAATAACGATGTGACTCTATTTTTAATAGTGTATCAACATTTAAAGTCCGTTCGAAATGGGAAGGCTCCAAACAAGTGATTTTTGGAACGCGCATGGTCGGTCTACAGGTAGGCTACAGTGTTGATAAGTTGGGATTTGGGTTGGTAGTTATTGAATAGTGTATAGGTGTTTAGAAATCATGTCTCGGCCTCTTTCGGGAATTATCGGGTAACTGTGAGCATGCTTGGTGTTACAAATTTACCCTTCTTGCTATGTGGAGTACTTGTATGCTTAATTATTATTAAATTGAAGCATGTTGGACCTTAGTTTAGGTTCGACTAGGGCTTGCCTTTGAAATTCATGATTAAGAATCGATAGGCCTTAATTTTTCCCTAATGTTGCTTGGTCGGCTTAAATCCCTGTAGACTGGTATAGCAGACTGGAGTCTGATAGTTTGGACCTCAATTTAGTGATACACTTACTCCAATGATAGTTATCCTTATTTACCTCGATATTACGGCGTCACGAGTTACGTCGGCGATACTGTTTATGATTCACGATTTGAAGTTGGTTTTCATTCGGTTCCAAGGACTTGCATTGATTGGTTAAGTTTGGACGGTGTTCCATGGATATTTTAAGCATGAACCGATTTGGACTCCTTTAGCAATGACAGTGGAACCTTTGTCGGGCATCCAGATTCGAGCTCCGGTCTCAACCTTATTGATATTTTCATAGTGCATCCGGTTCGAGGTCCAACCTGTATCGTCCAGCTACCTATATAGAGCATCCGGTTCGAGGTCCATCCTCTATCATCCAGATACTTATATAGAGCATTCGGTTCGAGGTCCGGCCTCTATCGCCTAGATACTTATACAGAGCATCTGGTTAGAGGTCCGACCTCAGTTACTTAATACTTGTGATTGGTTACTTGGGTACTTCTAGTGAGCATCCGGCTTGAGGTCCAACCTACCTACAGTCAGATTCTACTATTGGGGTTGAGGTTCTAGTTCGATGTTCTTCGTTCTTGGATTCTCATATGCAATTATTTTTAGCTATAGTTTTTTTGTGTACTCGTTGGGCTTATGGGGGTCCGCTCGAGTTTATAATTTAACTTGCACACAAGTGTACTTTCTAGGCTTATGGGGGTCCAGTTAAGTGTAGTTAGCTTATAGATTACTTTAGTTAGTTCTTTCTACACTCGTGTGCATTCCTTTGTTACTTAGTTTTATTTTCTTGACCTCCGTTTGTGTTATTCCTTCTTTTCATATTGCCTTTACTTTTCAAGTTCAGTCAGCCTATGATTCCTACTGGGTACCTGCTATTTTGGTACTCATGCTACTCTCTGCATCTGTTTTGTGATGCAGGTCCGATCACCAGTGGCCAGCGTTGATCCAGCTTAGAGTAGTCTGATTCGGAGACGGGGTGAGCACATGAAGTTCTGTACTATTTTCAGTCTCCATCTGTATATATAGACTTTTCTTTTGCCTTTCAAAATAGTTGAATCGCTATGGTCCAATTTTGGGACTTGTACTCTTTTTGTTAGTAGCTCTGTACTAATGACTTCTACGTTCTGGAAGGTATCTTTATTTGTATATATGTTTTGGTTTGCGTTCACCTGTTTTGTTGTTATATTAAAATTTGTCTACTTCTATTTAGTTTCTGCCTCAGACCCATTACTTTTTGTTTTGAGTTACGGATTGTCTTACCTATTGGTGGGTTTATAGTAAGTGTCACCGTGGTTTGAGAAATTGGGTCGTGACAAGTTGGTATCAGAGCTCTAGGTTCACCGGTCTCACTTGTATAGAGCTAACGTCTAGTGGAGTCTTGCGGATCGGTGCGGAGACGTCCGTAACATATCTTCGGGAGGCTACAAGATGTCTTTAGGAAGATTTCCTCTTTTGATTCACTTTCCTACAACATTTAGCATATTAGTTCCTTAAATTCTCACTTATTTCACTCTATCGCAGGATCGCTCGCACGAGAGGCGGCGCAGCTGGAGATGATGCAACCGGGCCTGCAGATAAAGCCCCAACTTTGGGTAGATGCCGATCCCGAGGTTGTGCACCGGCCCGAGATGAAGAGGAGGAGTCCCAGGCAGCTTATGTACCTCCACAGCCAGTGGGGTCGGGACCAGCCCAACCACCACCCGCACCATCTTCAACTCCTGATCTTCATGCCCTGCTGACTCAGATATTAGCAACTATTGGGGAGATGTGTCAGACACCAGCTACAGCTCCTGCTCCAGCATCACAGGGTCAGCCTGCCACAACGGCGGAAGAGGTTCAGCCGCCACCAACTCAAATGGCCACCCAGCCAGACTTAAAGGACAAGGAGATGCCAATGCGCGAGTGGGAGCTCGGGGTATTCCAGAGGTTGGGACCACCGATATTCTTAGGGGCGATTGGGGAGGACGCCTATGAGTTCTAGCTCACTTGCAAGGAGCAGCTACAGTCATTAGGCCTCTTGGAGTCGAGAGGAGCCGACTTCACCGCTCATCAATTCCGTGGGCCAGTCGGGAAGTGGTGGTGCTCGTATCAAGATTCTAGGCCAGCTGGATCGCATCTCATATCTTGGAGTGAGTTCTCAGAGGATTTCTTGGCCTAATTCATGCCACGGAGCATCACGGATAGGCTTCGTGATCAGTTCTCCAAATTAGAGTAGGGCCCTATGACTATCTCAGAGTACGAGATAAGGTTCCATGAGTTGTTTCGACATGCTACCATGATTCTACCCACGGAGGAGGAGAGAATTAGTTGTTTTATACGTGGGTTGCGCTACTGTCTGAAGGTCGACACAGAGGATTTGGTTTCGGCCGGCTGTTCATTCTTAATGTGGTCTATCATGCTCGATCCATGAAGCATATTCATCGTGAAGACCAAGGGGGTAGCTACAGCGGGTCCCAGACTAGGGGAAAGGACTCTTATGATAGACAACGCTAGAGGTTCCAGCAGGGTCAGTCTAGTCGACCTATTTAGGCAGCATTACCTACTTCTGAGGAAGGCCAGCATCATTTCTAGTCCAAATTCAGTGATCCAAAGGTTCATTTTATGGGGTTTTTCGTTAGGATCATTTTGCTGAGCTCGAAAACTGATTTGGGGTCCCCGTTTGAGATAAATGTCGTAAAATACCTGCTCAGCGACTTTCTTTTTGTGAACTTGATTTTAGAATTTTTGAGACTTGTTTTCTTAGTCATTTTAGGTCCAATTTCAGTGATTCTTGAGGCTAACTTAGAATGTGTTGGCGTGATTAGATTTCATATTTAAAACATTGTTGTAGGTAAAAAGTTGTGTTTTAGTTGCTGTCAAGCTCATTTTTTAGCTCAATTTTTGGGAAATTTTTGAAGATGATTTCTTGGTCGTTTTAGGTCCAAATTTGTTGATTCAAGAGCCTAGATTGTGGGGCTTTTTGTGAGGATAGCCGTGGTGTGATTGGTTTTAGTATCTGGACCCTTATTTCTGGTATTTTCTCGTAAATAGCTGCTGCTATTGCTGTTCCATTTTAGTGTGATTTATGTATTTCATTGCATGTCATGTTGGACTGTTCCAAGCCCCAAATTGTGTTTCAGTTTGGAACACAAGTTCGGGGAGGTGTTTAGAACCTATTTTTGGGGTTAATTTTAGAATTTTCAGCGCGGGTCCCACTTTCCCCGTTTTGACCCTGAAATTGGTTTGTCTATGTTTCTTCCGATTTTAGTGTCTAAAATAACATAATAACATTGTGACTCTATTTTTGATAGTGTGTCAGCATTTCAAGTCCATTCGAAAGGGGAAGGCTCTGGAGAAGTTATTTTTGGGGCGTGCATGGTCGGCCTATAGGTAGGCTACGATTTTCCTTTCTTAGATTGAGCTTGAGAGTATTAATGCATTTTGATAAGTTGGGATTTGGGCTGGTAATTATTGAATAGTGCATAGGTGTTTAGAAATCATGTCTCGGCCTCTTTCGGGAATTATCCTGTAACTGTGAGCATGCTTGGTGTTAGCAATTGACCCTCCTTGCTATGTGGAGTACTTGTATGCTTAATTACTGTTAAATTGAAGCATTTTGGACCTTAGTTTAGGTTAAACTAGGGCTTTCCTTAGAAATTCATGATTCGAAATCGATAGGCCTTAGTTTTGATGTCGCTCGGCCAGCTTAGATCCCTATAGACTGGTATAGCAGACTGGAGTCTGATAGTTTGGACCTCAGCTCGGCGATACGCTTACTCCGATGATAGTTATCCTTATTTGCCTCGATATTACGGCATCATGAGTTACGTCGGCGACACTGGTTCTGATTCGCGATTTGAAGTTGGTTTTCATTCCGTTCTAAGGACTTGCATTGATTGGTGTAGTATGGACGGTGTTCCACGAATATTTTAAGCATGAATCAATTAGGACTCCTTCAGCAACGACAGTGGAACCTTTGTAGTGCATTCGGATTCGAGCTCCGGTCTCGACCTCATTGATATTTTCATAGAGCATCCGGTTCGAGGTTTGGCCTCTATCATCTAGATCCTTATATAGAGCATCCGATTCTAGGTCCGGCCTCTATAAGTCTAGATACTTATATAGAGCATCCGGTTCGAGGTCCGGCCTCTATCGCCTAGATACCTATACAGAGCATCTGGTTAGAGGTCCGACCTCAGTTACTTGATACTTGTGATTGGTTACTTGGGTACTTCTAGTGAGCATCCTATTCAAGGTACGACCTTCGTACTGCCAGATTCTACTATTGGGGTTGAGATTTTGGTCCGATGTTCTTCGTTCTTAGATTCTCATAAGCAATTATTTTTAGCTATAGTTTTTCTGTGTATTCGTCGGGCTTATGGGAGTCCACTCGGGTTTATAATTTAAGTTGCGCACGAGTGTACTTTTTGGGCTTATAGGGGTCCAGTTAGGTGTAATTAGCATATAGATTACTTTAGTCAGTTCTTTCTACACTCGTGTGCATTCCTTTGTTAATTTTATGTTCTTGACCTCTATTTGTGTTATTCCTTCTTTTCATATTGCCTTTACTTTTCAAGTTCAGTCGTCCTATGATGCCTACTGGATACCTGCTATTTGGTTCTCACGCTTCGCTTTGCATCTATTTCGTGATGAAGGTCGCACCAGTGGCCAGCGTTGATCCAGCTTAGAGTAGTCTGATTCAGAGACAGGGTGAGCACACAACGTTCTGTACTATTTTCAGTCTCCATTTGCATATATAGACTTGTCTTTTGCCTTTCGAGACAGTCGAGTCACTGTGGTCAACTTTTGGAATTTGTACTCTTTTTGTTAGTAGCTCTATACTAATGACTTCTAGGTTCTGGGAGGTATCTTTATTTGTATATATTTTTTGGTTTGTGTTCGCCTGCTTTGTTGTTATATTAAAATTTGCCTACTTTTGTTTAGTTTCTTCCTCAGACCCATTACTTGTTGTTCCAAGTTACCGGTTGGCTTACCTATTGGTGGTTTTATAGTAGGTACCATCATGGCTTGAGAAATCAGGTCGTGACAAGTTGGTATCAGAGCCCCAGGTTCATCGGTCTCACTTGTACAGAGCTAACGTCTAGTAGAGTCTTGTGGATCGGTGCGGACACGTCCGTAACTTATCTTCTGGAGGATACAGGATGTCGTTAGGAAGATTTTCTCTTTTTTTTCACTTTCGTGCAACGTTTGTCTTATTGGTTCTTTAAAATCTCACTTATTTCACTCTATCGCAGGATCGCTCGCACGAGAGGCGACGCGGTCGGAGATGATACACGCGGACATGCAGATAGAGCCCCAACTTTGGGTAGATGCCGATCCCGAGGTTGTGCACCGGCCCGAGATGAAGAGGAGGAGCCCCAGGCAGCTTATGTACCTCCACAGCCAGTGGGGCCAGGACCAGCCCAGCCACTACCCACACCAGCTTCAACTCCTGATCTTCATGTCGTGCTGACTCAGATATTATCAGCTATTAGGGAGATGCGTCAGACACCAGCTTCAGCTCCCGCTCCAGCGCCGCAGGGTCAGCCTACTGCAACGGCACCAGAGGTTCGGCCGCCACCAACTCAAGTGGCTGCCTAGCTAGACTTAAAGGACAGGAAGATACCACTGCGCAAGCAGAAGATACTCGGGGTATTCTAGAGGTTGGCAACACCGATATTCTTAGGGGTGATTGGGGAGGACGCGTATGAGTTACAGCTCACTTGCTAGCAGCAGCTATAGTCATTAGGCCTCTTAGAGTCGAGAGGAGCCAACTTCACCGTTCATCAGTTCCGTGGGCAGCCGAGCAGTGGTGGCGCTCGTATCGAGAGTCTAGGCCAACTGGATCGCCTCTCATATCTTGAAGTTAGTTCTCAGAGGCTTTCTTGGCCCAGTTCATGCTACGGAGATTTAGGGATAGGCTTCGTGATCAGTTCTCTTGATTGGAGCAAGGCCTTATGACTGGCTCAGAGTACAAGAGGAGGTTCCATGAGTTGTCTCGACATGCTACCATGATTCTACCCACGGAGGAAGAGAGAGTTAGTTATTTTATACGTGGGTTGCGCTACCGTCTGAGGGTCAACACAGAGAATTTGGTTTCGGCCGATCGTTCATTTCTTGATGTGGTCTATCATGCTCGATCCATGAAGCATATTCATCGTGAGGACCAAGGGGTAGCGATAAAAGGGTACACTACCAGGGCAGCTACAGTAGGTCCCAAACTAGGGGAATGGATTCCTATGATACACACAGCCAGAGGTTCTAGCAGGGTCAGACTAGTCGACCTATTTAAGCGGTATTACCTGTTTTTGAGGGAGGCCAGCATTAGCAGGGTGGTCCTAGTACGGGCCAAAGTTTGAGGGAATCAGATTCCCTCCCTTTTTACCGCGGTCGGGTCACTACAGGGCGTTCAACTTTAGGGTGTTATAATTGTGGTTCTCTTGACCATTGGTCCAAAGGGTATCCCCAACGAGGGCGAAGGGCGAAGGGTGATTGTACCAACCCCCCTTGCAGCTATACCGATTTCAGTAGTGCCCTCTCCAGCTAGAGGTGGTGGTTAGGACCAAGGCCGTCGGGATAGTTGACAGGGTACCAAAGGTGGAACTCGGGGAGGCAGGTCAGGTGGTAGATCAGATGCATTAGGCAGAGGTGCTCAGGGCCATTTCTACGCAGCCTCGACAAGGGTAGCGACTGAGGCATCTGACGATGTCATCACACGTATGTTTTTATTATGCCATCAGCCTGCTACAGTATTATTTGATCTTGGATCCACATTCTTGTATGTATCTATTTATTTTTCTCTTCGATCGGGTATGAGGTCTGAGTCTTTGGCAGAGCCGGTTCATGTTTCAACCCCAGTGGGTGAGTCCTTAGTAGTGGATCAGGTATTACGATCTTTCTTAGTGACTATCTAGGGGTATGATACTAGAGTTGATCTTATTCTACTAGATATGGTTGATTTTGATGTGATTCTGGGCATGGACTGGTTATCCCCCTACCATGCGGTCTTGGATTACTATGCCAAGACCGTTACTTTAGCTATGCCTAGCATTCCCCCAGTGTTCTGGCAGGGTGCTCATAGTCACACACCGATAGGGATCATCTCTTTTACACGGGATAGATGATTGGTTGCTTCTAGGTGTTTAGCTTATTTGGCCTATGTTAGAGATATGAGTAGGGAGGGCCCTTCCGTTGACTCAGTACCTGTGGTTAGAGAGTTTGTATATGTGTTCCCTACAGACCTACCTAGCCTACCCCCAGAGCGTGACATTTATTTTGCCATAGATTTAGAGCCTGACACCCATCCTATTTCTGTTCTGCCTTATCAGATGGCTCCTGCAGAGCTTAGGGAGCTCAGTGTTCAGTTAGAGGACCTCTTAGGTAAGGGGTTCATCCATCC
This sequence comes from Solanum bulbocastanum, assembly GCA_037074985.1. NCBI lineage: Eukaryota > Viridiplantae > Streptophyta > Magnoliopsida > Solanales > Solanaceae > Solanum > Solanum bulbocastanum. Next base: position 29,226,905 of record CM073608.1, read on the forward strand.
GAGTGTGTCGCCTTAGGGTGCTCCTGTTCTGTTTGTGAAGAAAATGGATGGGACTATGCGGATGTGCATTGACTACAGGAAGTTGAATAAGGTGACGGTGAAGAACCGTTACCCCATGCCTCGTATTGCTGACTTGTTTGACCAGCTTCATGGTGCCGACATGTTTTCTAAGATTGATTTGAGGTCCGGGTACCATCAGATGAGGATTAGGGCAGCGGACATCCCTAAGACCGCATTTAGGACTTGTTACGACCACTATGAGTTCCCTGTGATGTCTTTTGGGTTGACTAATGCACCTGCCACCTTCATGGACTTGATGACACGTGTGTTCAAGCCATATCTTGATTCATTTGTTATCGTCTTCATTGATGACATACTGGTATACTCGCAGAGCCGGAGTGAGCATGAGCAGCATTTGAGGATAGTACTCCAGACTTTCAGAGATCATTGACTTTATGCCAAGTTCTCAAACTGTGAATTTTGGCTTCAGTCTATAGCATTCTTGGGGCACATGGTGTCCAAGGAGGGTATTAGAGTTGACCCGGTGAAGATTGAGGCAATTCGTTATTGGGATAGGCCCACTTTGTTACTGAGGTTCGTAGCTTCGTCGGGTTAGTGAGTTACTATAGACGCTTTGTTGAGTGTTTTTCTACTATTGCAGCCCGTTTGACCCGGTTGACTCGTGTTGATGTTCCCTTTGTTTGGTCAAAGGTGTGTAAGGCGAGTTTTTTGAGGCTCAAGGAGTTATTGACCACCGCTCCTATATTGACTCTTCCAGTTGAGGGCGAGGCCTTTACGGTTTATTGTGATGCATCCGGTGTTTGTGTATTGATGTAGCAAGGCCTGGTTATTGCTTATGTGTCGAGGCAGCTTAAGACCCATGAGCGCAACTACCCTACTCATGACTTGGAGTTGGCGGCGGTAGTTTTTGCGCTTAAGATTTGAAGGCACTACTTGTATGGAGTTCGATGTGAGATCTATACCGATCATAGGATTCTTCAATACATCATGAGTCAGAGGGACCTTAATTCGAGAAAGCGTCGTTGGATTGTGCTCCTAAAGGACTAGACCTCTCTATTCTCTATAATCTGGGCAAGGCGAATATGGTAGCGGACGCCTTGAGCCGGAAGGCAGTGAGTATGGTTAGTCTAGCCTTCTTATCTGTTGAGGAGCGACCCTTGGCTTTGGACATTCAATTCTTAGCTAATAGCATGGTTCGGTTGAATATCTCAGATTATAGATGTGTCTTAGCTTATATGGGAGTTCAGTCTTATTTACTTGATAGGATCTGTGGTTGATAGTTTAAGGATGAGGCCTTGGTGGCCCTTAGAGATCGAGTGTTAGCGGGTGATGGTGGTCAGGCTACCTTAGATCCTTATGGAGTGTTGAGATTCGCCGGCCGCATCTATGTTCGGAGAGTTGGAAACTTGATACAGTTGATAGTTTCTGAGGCCTATGAGTCTAGATACTCTATCCATCCGGGCACAGCGAAGATGTATCGTGATTTGAGGCAGCATTACTAGTGGAGTGGCATGAGGAGAGATATTGCTGACTTTGTTTTCCATTGCTTGTGTTGCCAGTAGGTGAAGACATAGCATTTGAGGCCTAGTGGTGAGTTCCAGAGATTACCCATTTTCGAGTGGAATCGGAGCGTATCACTATGGACTTCATTGTGGGGTTGCCTCGAAATTCTAGAGGTGTTGACAACATATGGGTCATTGTGGATCGATTGACCAAGTCAGCGCACTTCCTCCCTGTTCATACTACTTTCAGTGCCGAGAGGTTGGCTCTTATCTACATTCTAGAGGTGGTTCGACTTCACGGGGTGCTGACTTCTATTATATCAAATCGGGGTTCTCAAGTCACGTCTAGCTTTTAGAGCACCTTTCAGGATGAGTTAGGCACTCAGGTTGACCTTAGCACAACTTTTCACCCACAGACGGATGGCCAGTCGGAGCGTACTATTCAGGTCCTTGTGGATATGTTGCAGGCCTGTGTTATGGACTTTGGAGATCAGTGGGACCAGTTTTTGCCATTGGTGGAGTTTGCGTACAACAACACCTACCATTCTAGCATTTAGATAGCCCCGTTTAACGCCTTGTATAGTAGGCGTCTTCAATGGGCTGGTTTGAGTCTATAGAGCCTAGGCCGCGAGGTACAGATTTGATTCAGGAGGCTTTGGACCAGGTGAGAGTGATTCAAGATAGACTCAGGACTGCTCAAAGTAGGAACCAGAGTTATGCGGATCAGAGGCATCGACCTTTGAGATTCTCTTTTGGTGATCAAGTATTCCTCCGTGTGTCACCCATGAAGGGCGTGATGAGGTTTGGGAGGCGGGGTAAGCTTAGCCCCAGGTACATTGGGCCTTTTGAGATACTCCGAACAGTTGGGGAGGTTGCTTATGAGTTTTCCTTACCTCCAGCATTTTCATCCATCCACCCAGTTTTCCATGTCTCGATGTTTCGCCAATATGTTCCTGATGAGTCTCATGTGCTCCAATACGATGCAGTCGAGTTGGATGACCATTTGACTTTGTAGAGGAGCCAGTTGCCATCCTAGCCATAGATGTGAGGAGATTGCGCTCCAGAGTCATTCCTATTGTTAAGGTCTGTTGGAGGTATTGCCCAGTCGAGGAGGCTACCTGGGAGACCGAACAAGAGATGTGAGAGCAGTTTTCCCAGCTTGTTTGAGCCCTCAGGTATATCCTTATATTTTCTTTCGCAGACGAAAGTCCTTTTTAGTAGTGGATAGTATAATGACCACCCCCCCCCCCAAGTCATTTCTGTATCTTACCTTCTGTGTGTCATTTAGAGCATTCTTGTAGCAATCCCAAGTCATTTATGACTTGCTAGGACTGGCAATTCGGTCACTTGGTCGTTCGTTTAGTATTGGTGCGAGTTTTAGTGTTTTGGAGCTAATAAATCTTGAACGATCATTTTCGATCAAAAGTTCAAGAAGATGACCTCAGAATAGAATTCTGACGGTTCCATCAGCTCCTTAAGGGTCATTTTAGACTAGTAGCATGGTTGGCATGACTCCCGAGGTTTACAATGTGAGTTGGTGTGATTAGGCGTTTTAGCCTTCGAAATTTGGCCTAAGGTTGACTATGGTCAACATTCTTGGAAAACACGCTTGGATGAAAATTCCGTCAGTGTGGTTAGCTCTAGAATATTGAGTTTTGTCTAGAACAACCTTTCATTCGACTCTTGAGGCCTCCAGACTCATTTTGAGCCCCTCGGTGGATTATGGTTAAAATGGCTCTTGGAAGTAGGACCCACTTTTTACCGAGGTGACCTCTGATGGAAATGTTGACTATGCCACTGAGTCCAGAATATCAAATTTGGTATGGTTGCATATCTCGTTTGTGTGCACGGGGTTCAGAACAGGTTTGGAGTGCCCCGTCGGAGTTTTTTTTTAGTGCTGAAAATCTGGTGGATATGCAGAAAATTCAGCAATTCTTCTAAATCTTTTAAAGGGCATAACTCTCTCATTTCTAGTCTAAATTCAGTGATCCAAAGGTTCATTTTGTGGTATTTTTCGCGAGGATCGTGATTGTGAGCTTGGAATCTGATTTGGGTTCCCCGTTTGAGGAATATCTCGTAAAATACCTGCTCAGCGACTTTCTTTTATTGAGCTTGATTTTGGAATTTTTGAGACATGTTTTCTCAGTCATTTTAGGTCCGATTTCAGTGATTCTTTAGTCTAACTTGAGTGATTTTTCGAGGAGAACGTGTTTCCATGGTTAGATTACATATTTAAAACTTTTTTGAAGGTAAAAAATTGTGTTTTAGTTGCTGTCAAGGAAAATTTTGGAAGATGATTTCTTGGTCGTTTTAGGTCAAAATTTGGTGATTCAAGAGCCTATATTGTGGGGTTTTTCATGAGTATCATCGTGGTATGATTGGTTTTAGTATATGGACCCTCGTTTTTGGTATTTTCTCATAAATAGCTACTACTATTGTTGTTCTATTTTAGTGTGATTTGGGATTTTCGTTGCATGTCGTCTTGGACTGTTTCGAGCCCCGAATTGTGTTCCAAATTGTAACACAAGTTTGGGGAGGTGTTTAGGACCTATTTTTGGGGTTAATTTCAGAATTTTCAGCTCGGGTCCCACTGTCCCTGTTTTGACCCCAAAATTAGTTTGTCTCCGTTTCATGCGATTTTAGTGTCTAAATGACCGTAATAACGTTGTGACTCTATTTTTGATAGTGTGTCAGAATTTCAAGTCCGTTCGGAAGGGGAAGGCTCTGGAGAAGTGATTTTTGGAGCGCGCATGGTCGGCGTATAGGTAGGCTACGGTTTTCCTCTCTTAGATTGAGCTTGAGAGTGTGAATGCATGCTGGTTAGTTGGGATTTGGGTTGGTAATTATTGAATAGTGCATAGGTGTTTAGAAATCATGTTTTGGCCTCTTTCGGGAATTATCGGGTAACTGTGAGCATGCTTGGTGTTACAAATTGACCCTCCTTGCTATGTGGAGTACTTGTATGCTTAATTATTGTTAAATTAAACCATGTTGGACCTTAGTTTAGGCTCGAGTAAGGCTTTCCTTAGATATTCATGACTCGAAATCGATAGGCCTTAGTTTTGCCCCGACGTCGCTCAGCCGACTTAGATCCCTGTAGACTGATATAGCAGATTGGAGTATGATAGTTTGGACCTTAGCTAGGCAATATGCTTACTCTGATGATAGTAATCCTTATTTTCGCTAATATTACGGCTTCACAAGTTACGTCGGCGACACTGGTTCTGATTCGCGATTTGAAGTTAGTTTTCATTCAGTTCCAAGGACTTGCATTGATTGGTTAAGTGTGGACGGTGTTCCACGAATATTTTGAGCATGAATCTATTTGGACTCCTTCAGGAACAAAGTGGCACCTTTGTCGGGCATTCAAATTCGAGCTCCGGTCTCGACCTCATTGATATTTTTGTAGAGCATTCGGTTCGAGGTCCAACCTCTATCGTCCAGATACTTATATAGAGCATCCGGTTTGAGGTTTAGCCTCTATCGTCTAGATACTTATACAGAGCATCCGGTTCGTGGTCCGGCCTCTATCATCCAGATACTTATATAGAGCATTTGGTTCGAAGTCCGGCCTCTATCGCCTAGATACTTATACAGAGCATCCGGTCTGATATCTGGCCTCAGTTACTTGATACTTGTGATTGTTTACTTGGGTACGTTTAGTGAGCATCCGGTTCGAGGTCCGACCTTCGTACTATCAGATTTTACTGTTAGGGTTGAGGTTCTGGTTCGATGTTCTTCATTCTTAGGTTCTCATATGCAATTCTTTTTAGCAATAGTTTTTTGTGTACTCGTCGGGCTTATGGTGGTCCATTCGGGTTTTTAATTTAACTTGTGCACGAGTTTACCTTCTGGGCTTATGGGTGTCCAGTTAGGTGTAGTTAGCTTATAGACTACTTTAGTCAGTTCTTTCTACACTCGTGTGAATTCCATTGTTACTTAGTTTTATGTTCTTGACCTCCGTTTGTGTTATTCCTTCTTTTCATATTACCTTTACTTTTCAAGTTCAGTCGGCTTGTGATACCTACTGGGTACCTGCTATTTTGGTACTCATGCTACGTTCTGCATCTGTTTCGTGATGCAAGTCCGAGAACCAATAGCCAGCGTTGATCCAGCATAGAGTAGTCTGATTTGGAGACGGGCTGAGCACACGACGTTATGTACTATTTTCACTCTCCATTTGTATATATATACTTGTATTTGGCCTTTCGAGACAGTCGAGTCTCAGTGGTCCACTTTTGGGACTTGTACTCTTTTTGTTAGTAGCTCTGTACTAGTGACTTCTAGGTTTTGGGAGGGATCTTTATTTGTATATATGTTTTGGTTTGCGTTTGCCTGTTTTGTTGTTCTATTAAAATTTTCCTACTCTTTTTTATTTTTTGCCCTCAGACCTATTACTTGTTATTCCGGGTTACGGGTTGTCTTACCTACTGGTGGGTTTATAGTATGTGCCATCATGGCTTGAGAAATCGGGCTGTGACATTATTTTAAAGTTGAAAGGCTAATTCTCACCTAATGAATCTATGAGCTACCATGATACTATGTTGGTTTGAGTTGCTAAGGCATCCTATCATGAACATGAAGTTAAGTAAAGACTTAACACAAACTTAAAGGGAATTATTCTTAGCACCGAGTAGATATGGTTATGAGATGAAATGTTTTATGAAAGTTAGTCCTGCTTTCCATATGGGTTCCTATACGTTTGAAATTTTGGGTTTCGAACACGATTGTCTCATGAGATGGAAACCTTATACCTAAGTTAGTCCGGGTTTCTAGAAGCAATCTCCCTATCCCTTAACTATGTGCCCGCATAGGTCTTTAGATTGTGGATCCACCTAAAAGCTAATACATTAGTTCTACGTTATGCAAGTAGGACACCTTCTTTCAGTATGGGGTTAGATGCCACCGGATTCCATGTAGCTCACATGGTCTATGTCGGTTAAGGCTATTTTCCCTACATAACAAGATTAAGAATATGACATGAACTATACTTAAGACTTCTCAAAGATTTCTACATAGTGTGAGTGGGGTTATGGGACTTCACTTACACTTTGCACAAGTAGGCTTTGGAAAAGGGTTAGGGTACGTTGTACTATGCTATGAAGAGATATGAATTATGCATGTATGTTGTGTGGTGTTTGTATGAGTGACTTCACTTCTTATAAGTTAATGGACATGAATGGTCCTTTGTCTATATGGATTGATTATAATGAGGTATAAGTATTTTATGTATGACTAAGGTGGCCTCAAAGGAGTACTTATTATGGTTGGTATTATGGGATGCCAATTGTATATTGCACAAGTACACCTTAGGGTTACTAAAGAGATGGTTTTATTATGTTATGAGGATTTATATGACGCATATGCTATGGCTTCAGTTTAACACTAAAAGTGAATATTAAATCTCAACTTGTCAATGAGCATGACTTCAACTAAAATGTCCTTTTTTGCATGTATTCAATAATTTTATGCATGTCTATCATACTTAGTACATTTTTGTGCTAACCCATATTTCTTCTACATTTTCTCCAAAGTGTAGGTTCCGGGCATTGAAGTGTTCTTCTCTTAAGACAAGTTTGGATAGTCTTTTCCCCAAAGCTTGTGGTTAGTCCTCATGGATCATAGGAAGAGTATTATGTTGATGTTTCTTTTCTTTTCATTATGTTAGAGTTTATGTTTTTGATTGTATGATCAGTGACCCTACTTAGAGACTTCGATTGTATTAGATGACTTGTGGAGACTATGTCTAGACTTCTCTCGATTATATGAAAGACTTTGATTGTAAAGAAATTTGTAATTCCGCATCATTTCTATGGCTTTATTTTTATGATTATGCTAAGGTCTTGTACAAGACCCTTTCGAGGTCGAGTACGTCATGTTACTTCTAGGGGGTACCCTTGGGATGTGACACAAAACTAGTGGAGTGTTCTCATTCGAGTCTTTTAAGCCAGGAAGGAATCAAGTTTGGAACATAATTTATGAGGATGGTTGGAGAGATCAAGATTGAGTTTGGTTTGATTAGAACAGATATGGAGGAGAGAAGATTATGATGATGCTCGCTATGTGCACATTTATGATAGTCCAAATTCAAAGTATGATTCTGAAAGCTCTTAGACTGAGGATGTGCTAGCTCCTATTCTAACAAAGTGGAGGGATCAGATGTAGTGCTTAAGGCAATTAAGGTAGACTTCTCATCCTTGAATAAGACGACAACCTCTCACTCAGTCTCCATAAAGCAACTTGAATCCCAAATGAGTCATCAATTAAAATCTAAACCACAAGAGAATATTTCTAATGATATTGAGGTTAATTCATAGATTAATCATGACAAATGCATGGCAATGTTGACTCGGAGTGGTAAAATAATGGGTAGTGATGTGAAAATTGACGGTAAGGCAAATTCTAGAAAAGTAGAGGATGATGTCATTGTTATAGATGGGTTCGCCAAAAAAGCAAAAAAATGAAACGCCCAAAGAGATTGATGAGGTACCAACAAAATTTACCATAGGTGAGGTGCAAACATCAAATGAAGGGGCTGCTTCTTCTACAATCCTATAAAATCGTTGCCTAAAGTCAACCCGACATTACCTCGAAGATTGAAAAAAAGGGATGAAGATGCAAAGTTCCAAAAATTTCTCTCTGTTATCAAAACTATGTCTATGAATACTCCTCTAGTTGAAGCATTGTTGGAAATGTCAAGCTATGTGAAGTTCATGAAAAAATTGGTTACCAAGAAGAGGAGTCTGGATTTTGAAATGGTTGAGATGTCTCATAGTTGTAGAGTCATTATGACAAGCAATGTGGTTGTCAAGAAATGCATTCACTATTACATGCACTATTGGGGTGTCTAAACTTGCCAATGCATTGTGTGATTTAGGGGAAAGTATTAACTTGATGTTGTATGCCATTTTTGAACAACTTGGGTTAGATGAGCCTAATTCAACAACGATGCGTCTTCTCATGGCCGACCGATCTTTCAAGCATCTTATTGGCATTCTTTATGATATTTTGGTGAAAGTGGATTGGTTCATATTTCTGACCAACCTTGTTATTCATGATTGCGAGATTGACGCCGAAGTACCTAATATACTAGGTAGGCCGTTCTTGGCTACCGAAAGAGATCTTGTGGATATTGAAAGTGTTGAGTTAAAGTTTCAAGTAAATGATGAGGAAGTTAGTTTCAATGTATCCAAATCGATGAAGCAACTTATTGAAATTCATGTGGTATATGTCATTGATGTGATTAATGAAGTAGTTGCTAATGTGAGTGAAGTGTCTTGTGTAGGTGAATCCCTAGCTGTCGTCCTTTTAAACTATGATGGTGAAGAAATTTAAGATTATGATGAGGTCATTGCTGCTCTATCTATTTAGGTTCTTATTCTAAAAACACATTGATGCTCAATATTAATCTAAAAATTCGAGAAAGTCCTCCTACCAAACCATCCACCGAAGAGCCACCAAAGCTTGAGTTGAACGTGTTCCTACCTCACCTTCAGTATGTATTCTTGGGAGCAAACAGCATCTTTCCCATAATTATCACTGCAGATTTTCTTGAATGGTAAGTGCAATTACTTGTAAATGTGTTAAAGCAATACATTAAGGCCATTGGATGGACGATTTCTGATATTGTTGGAATTCCTTGCTAGATTTGTACTCATAAAATATAATTGGAGAGTGAATACAAGCCATGTGTTGAGAACCAACAAAGATTAAACCCTCCAATGCAAGAAGTGGTGAAGAAAGAAATCATCAAGTGGCTCGATACGGGTGTTGTATGCCCTATTGCGGATAGAAAGTGGATGAGTCTCATGCAATGTGTACCAAAAAAAGGAGGTATCACCATGGCCCCAAATGAAAAAGGGGAACATGTACCAATGCACTCGGTCACCGGTTGCCGTATATGCATGGACTACCAAAAATTGAATTGTATTACCCCGGAGACTAGTAGATTAATCCAGGGCCTTAAGTTAGGGTTCTAAACTTTGGCATGAGTGTTAGATTCGTAGATAAGACTTCCTATGCATATAATGAGGGGTTTAGTGGTTGAACGTCAAGGCACATCTTACACCCCATAATCTTATAGACTAACCTAGGTCTTAGTATGTGGGGTTGTCAAGCCTAGGAAGCAGGCAAGGGCCTAAGCTATCAAGGAAGAGGGAAGGAGAACTTGTTCTTATTTAGACCTTGTTGGCGATGCGGCAGCATATCGCCCAAGTGACCTGGCAGGGTACCAAAGTGCACTCGAGGTCTCCTAGTGAGCTATCCTCTTGGCCTAGGTTCTAGAAGTTTGTGCGAGCCAAATCGGGGCTCGCCGGTTGGATTGGCGAATTGCCCAAGAGACCCTTCCATAGCCTAAGTGAGCTTCCCTCGTTGGGAGCACACTAGAAAATTTGGCAAACCAATGGTGCATTAGGCATGTCGCCTAGTGCCCTTGGCGAGTCAAGAGGGGCAAGTCGGCGAGCCAAGTCATTAGGAAATATTAAGTAAAACTTTAAGGGTCCTTAGTTCTTTTCCAAAGTTGAGACCACATTATTTTATTCCCTTCCTTGTGAGTATATAAGGTCTTTAGACCTAAGTTCCCTTGAATTATGTCATTCTCCCTAGAATCCAAAGAAAGCCCAACTTCATCCCCTCCAGAGAATATTTCTCTCTAGAAAACCTCCATTGAAGAAGGAGATAGAGCTTGAAGCTTGAACCAAGACCTAACCTCCATTATTGAAAGCTTGTGTTAGGGATTTGATTAAAGGTATGTTTATCTATTCATCTATGGGTTCTTCCACCCATAGAATCCCCTAGAATTTCCCCAAATTTGTGAAGAAGAACCCAAATCTACGCTAGGGTTTCTTCCAATGAGTGGGTATAGTTGGGTATGACTCCAACTGGTTGGTTAATACTTATTTATGGTTGATTTATTGTTGATTCATGATATTATGAAGAATTTATGTGAATTCCATGATTAACCCTAGAAATCAATGTATGTGGGTTGTGCCTTGTGATGAGAAATTGATGATTCTTGATAGATTCTCTAGAATTGTTATCATGTATAGAACTTATTCAAGAATAGGGCTATGAAATAATGAATTGAACAAGACTTATGAATGTATGACAGATCATGATTGTAATGATTGAAATTTGGACTTTATGATGACTTATGCGTAGAATTGCCTATGATTAAGTCTTGTGACCAATATGTCTTATGATCTAGTCTAGTATGATGATTGTGGAGCAAAGCTTGATAGTAGGGCTTGAAGCCATAATGTTGATCACTAGGGCTTATAAAGTAAATCTAATATGATGAGATAGCTTGCATGAATTGGTATACTAATATATAGTGTTGTGGTGGAAGGTTTTTACCCACATGACCGACCTAGAACTATATGAATGCTTGTAGGTAGAATATGAAAGGTCTTCTCACATTGAATGATTCTATATTGAAAGGTTAATCACCTAAAATTAATCAAAGCATGTTAAAACATAATAGCTTGAAGTAGTGATATATGATCCTTTCATGTAAAGTGTTTTTATGTAGCATGAGTTAGAATTTCTCATGGTAGCTTAGTATTAAGGAACCATACTATACTAAGGTTAGCTTAAATTAGCATTTGTGGGATGTTTTCATGGTAGCTTGAATTAGCATTGGCGGGATGCTTTCCATGGTAGCTTGAATTAGCATTGGTGGGATTCTTTTCATGGTAGCGTGAATTAGCATTGGTGGGATGCTTTTCATGGTAGCTTGAATTACCATTGGTGGGATGCTTTTCATGGTAGCTTGAATTACCATTGGTGGGATGCTTTTCATGGTAGCTTGCATTAGTGTAGGCATGGTAACCTAGGATTGAGGACCTATACTCTCCTAAGGGTAGCTTGAACTAGAATTGTAAGAATGCCTTCATGGAAGCTTGACTTGGTTAGGCCAAGACCATTTCATGGTAGCTTAGGATTGAGGATTCATACTCTCCTAAGGATAGCCTAGGGTTGAGGGTTTATACTACCCTAAGGGTAGCATGCACCATATAGAATGCTTTCATGGTAGCTAGGTTGGAATACTTCTATTCACTCTGTATAGCTTGGATTGCATGATGGTGTGGTTTACATGGTAGTTAGGTATAGCCTAGTAGGATATTATTATTTGATAGTCTAGGATGATAAATAGTAAGCATTGAGTAAGCTAGCCTAAAGAAAGTACTTAGTGTGAATGGTAGTATGGGATGCCATTCATACATAGCACAAGTATGACCTGAAGTTACTTATGAAGTGTCCTCTTATTTATGCATGCTTAGCTTGGATTGTTGCTATAGTTGCCTTCCATGATATGATTGACCTAAGATGGTAGTTTCTTGTCTTTATGAACTAGGTCAAGAATGATACTTATGATTAGTAAGCATGAATATAGTGACTTCAAAGATATGCTTAGTGTGGATGGTATTATGGGATGGCACCCATACATTGTACAAGTGTGTCTTGAGGTTACTTAGATGTATAGTACTCTTATGACATAAAAACCTAGGTCTTGACTATGAATGTGGACTATGCTCAAGAATGACCAAAAAGAGGTACTTAGCTTGGATAGTATTATAGGATGCTATTCTTGCTTTGCACAAATATGCTTTGATGTGGCTTGTGAAGTAGTTCTCTTGTATTATGAAACAATGTGAGTATGAAATTCTAAGTAATGACTATGCCATGAATATGATTTATCTCCTATGCTCATTAACTGTGTCTTATGTTGACTTGCGATGATATGATGTCTATGTTGGAGATTATGCTATGCTTATATTATTATGTGTTATGTTGACTAACCATTTTGGGATGCTCTTATGATGTTGTGATAGCTTTCATACTTGGTGTATTTTGTACTAACGCATATTTTGCCTACATTCTAATCAAATGTAGGTTTTTGGAGATTGAGTTCCTTTGAAGGCTAGGTTTCTAAGGAGCAAGAAGAGTTGTAGATTTTGGTGAGTCCTCAAAGTTTCGAGTAAAACCCCATTATTTTCCTTATGTCATTTCTTTATGTTTTATACTTTAGTATGGGATGCGTCCCAAGACTTTTATTCAAGAGTTTCTAGTAGATGGTTTGAGAAAAATGTCTAGTAAAGACTTCCGTTTGCTTTATGCAAAATGCTTTCGATTGGATGGATTATGTTTTTAAATTTCCATACTTTTCTATTATCATATGTTATGAATATTCTAAGGACTTGTATGAGACCCCTTTCGCGGTAGAGTATGCGATGTTACATATATGGTATACCCTTGGGTCGTGACAAACTTTGTAATCAGAGCACAAGGTTTAGAGTGGTTTTAAGATTGTCTCAAACCACGTCTGGAAGAGTCTTGTCCATAAATGTGAAGCGTGCCACATTTATGAATAGAAGGCTATTGGATGTTTAGGAAATCTTACATCTTCATTCTCTTAGTCGTTCCATAGAGTTTAGCTTTATTAGGCCCTTCTTCTAATCTGTTCCCTATGGTTTTTCAGGCTATGGCAAATACAAGGGCTAAAGTTAGGAGGGATGAGGAATACAATGGAGAACAAGTGGTCCCTCTTCAAGTTCCAAACCAAGCTACTCCTCAAGCACCAAATGAACCTCCAATTGAGAATGTCACTCTTGCGGAGTTTAGGGCTTCTATGCGATTGTTGGCTCAATCCTTGACGAAGCAAGCTAATAGAGAGGTTGTGGCACTGGCAAACCTTATAAGAGAGATGGCTGCTTCTAGAGTGAGAGAGTTTTTGAGGATGAATCCTCCGAAGTTTAGTGGCTCCAAGGTGGAAGAGAATCTGAATGGGTTCATAGAAGAGGTTTATAAAGTGTTAGCTATCATGGGGTTAACTTCGATAGAGAAAGCGGAGAGAGCTACTTATCGATTAAAGGATGTTGCCCAAATATGGTATGAGCAATGGAAAGATGCTAGGCCGATAGAAGCAGGTCCTATAGAGGTTCTTTCCTCAGGATTTGAGGGAGGTAAGTTGGAAGAGTTCATCCATCTTAAGCAACGTAACATGAGTGTTAAGGAGTATGCCTTGAAATTTACTCTTTTGTCTAAGTATGCTCCATCTTTGGTAGTAAATCCAAGGGATTTGATGAATAGGTTTGTGACGGGGGTGTCCGATATAGTAGAAGAAGAATGATGTATGGAAATGCTTGTTAATGATATGGATATCTCACACCTCATCGTGTTTGCCCAACAAATAGAAGAGTCTAAACTCAAGAAGGAGAAATCTAGGGAGAAAAAGAGGTCTAGGATGGAGGTGATAAGTTATTTCATGATGGGTTCGATGGACATGGTCGTTCTAGGAATCAACAAAAGTTATCCGAACAAGGCTTTTCTAATTCTCCTAAGCATAAGGAAGAGAGGGTGTCTACCCCTAGGCCTCAAGGGAAAAGTAATGAGTCCCTATGGCCTACTTGTGCTAGGTGTGGTAAGAGGCATGAGGGTAGGTGTTTAGCCGATAGAGAAGGTTGCTATAGTTGTGGTGAGAGTGGCCATATGAAGAAAGATTTCTCAATGGCAAAGGCTACAATAAGAGAGGGAAAGCAAGTTGACCCTAGTGGTGGGGATGTGGAACCTCGATAGAAGAATACATTTTATGCTCTCCAATATAGAGAAGATCAAGAGTGATCTCCTCATGTCCCTTCCAGTATGTGTTTTATGCTTTTGTAAATATCTAGATTTCTTGTCTTTTGTGACTTTTTATGTTGGACTTAAAGTTGTATTTAGTATGATTTATGTTTAGAAGAGCTTGAGTAGGGTTACTCCTAAGGGAAAGATAGCGTGCCTATCTAATAAGGTCATTATGTGATTATGTGTTGCCATGATTTCCTTATATGCATGTTCATTAAAATGCTTAGATCTTGTTAGAAATGACTTATAGGCATTGTTTTCCTCATGTTGTAGTGCATTGAGTAGAGTTTCATATACACTTCATGAGATGATTATATGAGCAGGCCTTAGATTTGGAGTTGAAAGATTCCTCCTTGAATAAATGACTTTTGTGAGTAAATTGCATTTAGGCTCCATGAGTTTATGTTGAGCATGTTTTAGCTAGGAGATGTTAGTTCCTCCTTGAAAATGAATAGATATAGAATTTCATGCATTTTGGGTTGTTATATGTAGCTCCTACTCCCTTGTGTTGCATTGAAGATGTTTAGCTTGGAGTTAAAGTTTTCCTCCATGGTTGTGTGCATTTATAAGTATTGCATGCATGATGGGCTGCTAGTCTAGAGTCGTTTCCTTTAAGAAGTGTTTAGAATCATCATTCGAGAACAAATGTTCCCAAGGGGCAAATATTGTAATACCCCGAAGACTAGTAGACTAAGCCAGGGTCTTAATTTAGGGTTCTAAAGTTTGGTTCGAACGTTAGAGTTATAGATAAGACTTCCCGTGCATAGAATGAAGGATTTAGTTATTGAACGTCAAGTCACGTCTTACACCCCGTAATCTTATAGACTAACCTAGGTCTTAGTATTTGGGGTTGTCAAGCCTAGGAAACGGGCAAGGGCCTAAGCTATCAAGGAAAATGAAGGAGAACTTGTTCTTCTTTGGACCTTGTTGGAGATGGGGCAACATGATTGCCCAAGAGACTTGGTGTGGCGCCAAAGTGCACTTGAGGTTGCCTAGTCGGCTATCCCCTTGGCCTAGGTTCTGGAAGTTTGTGCGAGCCAAGTCGGGGCTCACCGTTTGGATTGGCAAATCGCCCAAGAGACCCCTTCATCACCTAAGTGAGATGCCCTTTTGGGGAGCACACTAGAAAATTGGGCAAGCCAAGGGTTCATTAGGCATATCTCCTAGTGCCTTTGGCGAGCCAAGAGGGGCAAGTCAGCGAGCCAAGTCGTGGGGGTTAGGAAATCTTAAGTTAAGACTTTAAGGGTCCTTAGCTCTTTTCCGAAGTTGAGCCCACATTATTTTATTCCCTTCCCTGTGAGTATATAAGCTCTTTAGACCTAAGTTTCCTTTAATTAAGTCATTCTCCCTAGAATCTAAAGAAAACCCAACTTCATCCCCTCCAAAGAATATTTCTCTCTCTAGAAAACATCCATTGAAAAAAGAGATAGAGCTTGAAGATTGGACCAAGACCAAACCTCCATTGTTGAAAGCTTGTGTTAGGACATTGATTAAAGGCATGTTTAGCTTCACATCTATGGGTTCTTCCACCCATAGAATCCCCTAGAATTTCCCCAAATTTGTGAAGAAGAACCCCAATCTAAGCTAGGGTTTCTTCCAAGAGTGGGTATAGTTAGGTGTCACTCCAATTGGTTGGATAATACTTATTTATGGTTGATTTAGTGTTTATTCATGATACTATGAATAATTTATGGGAATTCCATGATTAATCCTTGAAATCAAAGTATGTGGGTTGGTGCCTTGTGATGAGAAATTGATGATTCTTGATAGATTCTGTAGAATTGTTATTATGTATAGAACTTATTCAAGAATAGGGATATGAAATCATTAATTGAACAAGACTTATGAATTTATGATAGATCATGAATTGTAATGATTGAAATTGGGAATTTATGATGAATTATGCATAGAATTGCCTATGATTATGGCTTGTGACCAATATGTCTTGTGATCTAGTCTAGTATGATGATTATGGAGTAAAGCTTGATAGTAGGGCTTGAATCCATATTGTTGATCACTAGGGATTATAGAGTAAGTCCAATATGATGAGATATCTTGCATGAATTGGTATACTATAATAGATAGTGTTGTGGTGGTACGTTTTTACCCACACGGCCTACCTAGAACTATATGAATGCTTGTATATAGAATGTGAAAGGTCTTCTAACATAGAATGATTCTATATTAAAAGGTTAATCAACTAAAATTAATTAAATCATGTTAGAACATAATAGCTTGAAGTTGTGATATATGATCCCTTCAATGTATATCTTGTTTATGTAGCATGAGTTAGAAGTTCTCATGGAAGCCTGGGATTGAGGAACTATACTCTCATAAGGTTAGCTTGAATTAGTATTGGTGGGATGCTTTCCATGGTAGCTTGAATTAGCATTGGTGGGATGCTTTTCATGGTAGCTTGAATTAGCATTGGTCGGATGTTTTTCATGGTAGCTTGAATTAGCATTGGTGGGATGCTTTTCATGGTAGCTTGAATTAGAATTTTTGGGATGATATTCATTGTAGCTTGCATTAGTGTAGGCATGGTAGCCTAGGATTGAGGACCTATACTCTTCTAAGGGTAGCTTGAACTAGCATTGTAAGAATGCCTTCATGGTAGCTTGACTTGGTTAGGCCAAGACCATTTCATGGTAGCTTAGGATTGAGGATTCATACTCTCCTAAGGATAGCTTAGGATTGAGGATTCATACTCTCCTAAGGATAGCCTAAGGTTAGGGCTTTATACTTCCCTAAAGGTATCATGCACCATATAGAATGTTTTCATGGTAGCTAGGTTGGAATACTTCTATTCTCTCTGTATAGCTTGGATTGCATGATGGTGTGTTTTCCATGGAAGTTAGGTCTAGCCTATTAGGGTGCTATTCTTTGATAGTCTAAAATGATAAATAGTAAGCATTGAGTAAGCTAGCCTAAAGAAGTATTCAGTGGGAATGGTAGTTTGGGATTCCATTCATACATGGCTCAAGTATGAATTGAAGCTACTTATGTTGTGTCCTTTTATGTGATGTATGCTTAGCTTGGATTGTTACTGTAGTTGACTTTCATGATATGATTGACTTTAGATGGTAGTTCCTTGTCTTTATGAACTAGGTCAAGAATGATACTTATGATAAGTAAGCATGAATAGAGTGACTTCAAAGATATGCTTAGTGTGGATGGTATTATGGGATGCCACCCATGCATTGCACAAGTGTATCTTGAGGTTACTTAGGAGTATTCTACT
Organism: Solanum bulbocastanum; assembly: GCA_037074985.1. Taxonomy (NCBI): domain Eukaryota; kingdom Viridiplantae; phylum Streptophyta; class Magnoliopsida; order Solanales; family Solanaceae; genus Solanum; species Solanum bulbocastanum. Next base: position 29,244,293 of record CM073608.1, read on the forward strand.
CTTATGACACAAAAACCTAGGTCTTTACTATGAATGTGGACTACGCCCAAGAATGGCCAAAAAGAGGTACTTAGCTTGGATAGTATTATGGGATGATATGCTTGCCTTGCACAAGTATGCTTTGAGGTGCCATGTGAGGTAGTGCTCTTGTAATATGAAAGACTAAAGGTTGAAGTATGTAAGTATAAAACTCTGAGCAAAGACTATGCCATGAATATTATTTATCTACTATGCTCATTAACTATGTCTTATGTTGACTTGCGATGATATGATGCCTATGTTGGAGAATATGCTATGCTTATGTTATTATCTGTTATGTTTATGTCTTATGTTGACTAACCATTTTGAGACGCTCTTATGATGTTATGCTAGCTTTCATACTTGGTACATTTTATACTAATGCATACTTTGCCTACAGTCTAATCAAATGTAGGGTTTCAAAGATTGAGTTCCTTTGATGGCTGGGTTTCTAAGGAACGAGAAGAGTTGAAGATTTTGGTTAGTCCTCATAACTTCGAGGAAAAACCCATTATTTTCCTTATGTCATATCTTTATGTTTAGATTTTAGTATGGACTGCGTCCCAAGACTTTTATTCAAGAGTTTCTAGCAGATGGTTTGAGAAAAATGTCTAGTAATGACTTCCGCTTGCTTTATGAAAACGTTTTCTACTGTATGGATTATGTTTTTAAATTTTCCACACTTTTCTACTATCTTATGTTATGATTATGATAAGGGCTTGTATGAGACCTCTTTCGGGGTGAAGTACGCCATGTTACACCTAGGTTATACCCTTGGATCGTGACATGAATCCATGGACCGAGAAATATCATTTCCTAATGCCTTTTATGGATCAAATGCTTGATAGACTTGCGGGGCGTGGATGGTATTGTTTCTTAGATGGTTATTCCAGGTACAATAAAATCTCCATTGCACTGGAAGACCAAAAAAAGAAAGTATTTTCATGTTCCTATGGGACATTTGCTTTCAAAAGAATGCCCTTTGGTTTATGCAAAGCTCCGGCGACTTTTCAACAGTGTATGCTATTTAGTTTTACCGATATTGTTGAAGACTCGATAGAGGTTTTCATGGATGACTTCTCGGTTGTGGGTGACACACTTGAAACTTGTCTTGAACATCTTAGGAAAGTATTATAAAGATGTGTCGAAACCAACCTTGTTCCCAATTGGGAGAAATGTCATTTCATGGTCAAAGAAAGTATCATCTTAGGGTACAAAGTTTCAGGAGAAGGTTTCCAAGTGGATCAAGCTAAAGTTGAAGTTATTGTTGAGCTACCTCCTCCTATTTCAGTAAAAGGTGCCCAGAGTTTCCTAGGTCATGCAGGATTCTACTGGTGGTTTATAAAAAATTTCTCTAGGGTAGATTTTCCTCTTTGTAAGCTACTAGAAAAAGGATGTGCCTTAAACTTTGATGAAGCTGGCCTTTAAGCATTTTTGTGCGTGAAAGAAAAACTAGTGTCGGCTCCAATCATTGGTGCTCCTGAATAGAGCATTCCATTTAAGCTAATGTGTGTTTCAAGTGGTGTAGCTTTGGGAGTTGTTCACTGTCAACAAAAAGGGAAACTGTTTCACTAAGTTATTATGCAAGTAGGACTTTGAATTTAGCTAGAAGGAATTACACTATCACCGAGCAAGAGTTGCTAGTTGTAGTGTACGCTTTTGAAAAGTTTATAGAGTATTTGTTGGGCACTAAGGTGGTGATGCTACAGATCATGCTGCAATCCGATATTTGATAGCTAAGAAAGATGCAAAGCCAAGGTTGATTCAGTAGGTGTTATTGTTGCAAGAAATAGATTTTGAGGTCAAAGATCGAAAAGGGTGTGAGAACAAAGTAGTAGATCACTTGTCAAGGCTAGAAACCAATGTTGTTGTTCCTGGCGAGAGGGATATTGAGGACCCGTTTCCCATTGAGTCAGTATTTGTTGTATCTTATGGCAATCCACCTTGTTATGTAGATTTCGCAAATTATGTTGTGTGCAGGATTCTTACCGATGGACTTAATATCTACCAATGGAAGAGGTTCTTGTTCGATGTGAAGAAGTATTTTTGGGATGAACCTTACTTATTTTGTGAATGCACAGATCACATAATTAGAAGTTGTGTACCGGAGGTGGAGATAAATGAAATTCTTGATGCTTGCCACGCGTCGCCAGTTGGTGCGCATCATAGCGAGGTGCATACGGCAGCCAAAATACTTCAAAGTGGTTATTATTGGCCGAAGTCATACCAAGATTCACACTATCTTGTTAAACAACATATCAATGCCAAAAGCAAGGCGGAATATCGAGAAGGCATGAATTACCTCTCAGTCTTATTCTAGAGCTAGAATTGTTCGATGTCTGGCGAATTGAGTTTATGTGACCTTTTGTAAGTTCATATGGCAATAAGTATATCTTGGTTGTTTTTTCACTATGTTTCTAAATGGGTTGAGGCTATAGCTTTACCCAACAACAAAGAGAGAAGTTTGTGCAATTCCTTAAGCGATATATTTTCACAAGGTTTGGCACTCCATATGTTTTTATTAGCGATGAAGAATCTCATTTTTGTAACCGTTTGTTTACATCCTTGTTTAGAAATATGAAGTTAAGAATAAAGTTTCAAGCCCTTATCATCCACAAACAAGTGGGTAGGTTGAAGTGTCAAATCGGGAAATTAAGGGATTTGGCAAAAACAATCAATGCAAATCAGACTTACTGGTCTCGAAAGTTAGGTGATGCTCTTCGGGCATACCGCACCACATTCAAGTCCCCGATTGGCATGTCACCATACCAATTGATGTTTGGCAAGTCTTTTCATGCGTTCAATGCCAAAATCAAGGAGGAATATCGAGAAGGGATGAATTACCTCTCAATCCTATTCTAGAGGTAGAGTTGTTCGAAGTCTGAGGAATCGACTTTATGGGACCTTTTGTGAATTTATATGGCAATAAGTATATCTTAGTGGCCGTTGACTATGTTTCCAAATGAGTTGAGTCTATAGCTTTACCCAACAACAACGGAGAAGTGTTGTGCAATTCCTTAAGCAATACATTTTCACAAGGTTTGGCACTCCACATGCATTTATTAGCGATGAAGGATCTCATTTTTGTAAAAGTTTGTTTGCATCCTTATTGAGAAAATATGAAGTGAAGCATAAAGTTGCAACCCCTTATCATCCACAAACAAGTGGGCAAGTTGAAGTGTCAAATCGGGAGATTAAAGGGATTTTGGCAAAAATAGTCAATGCAAATCGGACTGGCTGGTCTCGAAATTTAGGTAATGCTCTTTAGGTGTACCGTACTGCATTCAAGTCCCCGAATGTTGAGTTAACGAATTAAATTTAACAAGATAAGGTCATGGCCCTTTGCAATCGAATCTTAACGATAGTCTCAAAATAAAAAAGAACAAGAAACAATAGAAGTCTTTGTCCACGACATATAAGGATCTAACAAAAGAGGTCTTGAGAGAACTCTAATCCCAAGTTTCACTAGAGAATGAAATCACTTGCCGCACTTGTAGTAAAATAAGAAAATATGGGTTAGCACACAAAAATGTACCAAGTATGATGACCAAGCAAAAATATGCTTTAAAAGGGACATTTTGTTGAATGTCATGCTTTAAGCCATTTTAGATAAAACTTCATGAGTACAAGTATAAGAGGCGTAATACAAGTCACAACCAACATACAAGACATTATCCACATAATAGACATGTTCAACATATAAACCCATTACCTTTACCTTTTCACCTTCACCCCAAACAACCCTCAAGTAAAATTTTGCGCAATATATGGATAGCATCCCATACCACTACAAACACGTAAGCATCACCCTAAGGTCACCAAAAGTGAACTCACCATTAATCATGCTTCATATTACAAGTAATCATGGTCAACTAGTACCAACATACAACACGTAAGAACATGAGTCAAGTAAGTCATATCATCATCTTAGGACCTATATCTAAAGTTACCCTAAGATACACCTAAGTAAGACATGAAGTCGGAACCCATACTACCTCTTCATACACACCTAGGTGTTCCTCAAGGCTACAATAAATAAGAACTTTTACAATTCAACACAGCATGCTAAGTAACTCATTTCCTCAATATATGCTTCTCATTCATCATTTCATTTAGAAAATAAGTCAACCATCTACATTAGATTCATTTAGGACACCTTAATGCATTTAGAGGACTTTCACATATTTAGTCCTTTGGACTTAGAGAACTCACTATAGCACCTTCAAAGCCTACTCGTGCAATGTATAGATAGCATCTCATACTACTACCTACACTTTGTAGTACCTATCAAGTAACTAGAGTGAACATCTCACATGATGGGAGTAAGCATTTAACGGACATAGACCATGTAAGCTAGACATGGAATCTGATGTACTATCCCACATCGTAAGGGTTGATCTCCTTACCGAAGGAAGACCGCTTCATCTATCTTAGGTGGATCAATTAGCTAGGACCTTTGTGGGCACATAGTTATGGGATATGAATGATGTTCATTGAGATCTGACCTAACATGGGGAGAGCCTCCATCTAACCATATCTGCTCTGTGCTTAGCCTACATTCCCATATAGTAGTTTCATTCCATTAGTGTATTAGAGAGGGCCACTAACATTAGGCCTACCGTTCCAAAGTACTTTCCCAAGAAAGGGCCACCACCAATAGGCCTACCGTTTCAAGGTACTTTAAAGATAGCTCTTGACTTCCTTAGAGAGAGCTACCACCTTTAGGTCTACCGCTTCAAGGTTTAACACACACACAAGGAAAGGCCACCAACATTAGTTCTACCAACCCAAGGTGTTACATTCACATTAGAACCTAGATTCCTCATGAAAGGCCTCTAACATTAAGTCTACCAATCCAAGGTTTAGCCTAAAATATTTCATTAGACATTTATAGAAAGGCTACCAACATTAGGTCTACCAATTCTAGACATTCATTCATTCATTTATGAAGGCTACCAACAATAGGTCTACCAATCTAAGACATTGAGACATTAAGTCAAGATACATTCATCATTCAAGAGGAGGATGCCTAAGCCTACCAAGTCAAGAGATCACATTCAATATAGTTTTCATTAGTCAAGAAGAGGGCATCTAAGCCTACCAATTCAAGCTATCACATTCATCATTATAGAACACTTCACATTCCATCAGCTTCATTCATGAGTGTTAAGAAAGAATACACTATCAATCACAGCACACTCACATTCTATACAGGATCATCATTCTATCATTGAAATCACAAGTATATTATTCACATTATACTTCAATTTCTCACAATATGCCTACAAGTCCATGATCACAATGTACATAGTAAGTAAACACCTCCACCTTTCAAGTGGATCAACAATTCAAGTACAACTCTACTTCAACAAGAAATTAGGTCAAACTTTTCCTTTCAAGGCTATGATCACAAATCCTCAATTCACCAACAATTCACCATAATTAGACCTGGATAATGATACAAATCAACAATCTAAATCAATCTACATATAAATCCATTATCATTCATTCATAATCATCAAACCCACTTTATAAATCACAATTTAAGAATTGAAAGAAATCAAGGGTTCATAGAGGTTTTCATCTTAAATCATCAATTAAACTTCAATATAATCCTAGTTTATCATTTGAACACGTTTGATGCAAGAACCCATGAGATTGAGTGAAACTTAGGGTTTTTATGTAACTTGAAAACCTTGAAAACTTCTTTGAAATTGAGGTTGAAAACTAACCCTAGATAAAGGATCACCATACCTTATACTTGAAGAATCCCACGAAATTGAAGAAGAAACACCTTGAAATCCCTAACCCTAGCTTGAACTTGACCTTGATCTCCAATGGAGTATCTAGAGAGAACTTTTTAGGAGAGAAGGGTTTTATTTGAGAGATAAAATCTAAATAGGTGTTTTAATGTTTTAATATTCTTAAAATATGTTAATACACCTAAAATAATCATCCATGCACTTTAAAATACTTAGGGTGAATTTACCAATCCACCCCTCACTTGGTCGTGTCACTTAACATCAAACAGGTGTGAACCACGAGACCTAGACTCATGAACTGTGAGTCCATTCAAGGATCGTACGGTTGGTCTGTGATCTGGGCCTATGGCTTGGTTTGTAGGGGCCTGACCTATGGAGGCCATCCACTGGGCATGGACCCTTTCCATAGGTCACCCAATTTGGCCAACTTGATGGTTTCCTTGGGGTATTGGGGTTTAGACTTAGGGTCCTCCTCAAGGACCCTTAGGGTGGTCCTTGGGGAGTCGTACCTTGACGTTCCACCCCTAAAAACCTCAAACATAACTCGGGACAACATGAAACACCATAAAAACTCAAGATGAACACAAATGAACACACGTCAAACTCTAGTTTCACTAGTTTGTTTTTAGGGTCGTTACAATGAATCTTTGATTTGAACTCATTTAGTGCTTTGTTTATATATATTTAGTGTCCTCAAATTCTTAATTTGTGCCAATAACTGATGTTAAATCCTTGATTTTCAGGTAATTTCGATTGAGGAACAAAGCAAGGACACTAACATTCAAAAAAGAACAAGATAGGCTGAATAAATAATGAAGGGCGAGCCTGAGGATCACCAACAGCACTCAGCGTGTCGCCAAGTGACTCATCTTACCACCTAAAGTTCCAGTGTGCCAAGCCCCGAATGAAAGGACCAAGTCGGTGACAAAAAAGAGCAGTCAGCGGATCACCTATTGGTTTCGCGAAGCCAATGAAAGATCCTAAGGATGTTGAATTCCAAGGTGAAAGGGCGATGGAAGAGACCAAAGGGCAGCTCGCCAAGTGGTTCGGCGAGCCCAACTTACTTCACCAAATAGGCTTTCGTAGCTTATTTTCAGCGACTATAAATATGTTTTTGAACATTTAGTTTAGTATATTTTTGACATTGGAACAATTTCTATCATCTGGAAACAATTTTCTCTAGAGTTTTCTTTAGCTTTGAAGGATTGAAGAAATTTACTTTTGAGAAATTGTAAGTGGGTCTTTGAGATTCATCAAATTAGAGAATTGTAAATATGAAATCACTCTTACCTAGTTGATGGATAATCAATTTGGTAACTATTTTTACCTTTTTATAATATCTAGCTAAAACCCCAATTTTTGGGTTGTGATCATATGATTATGGGCTGATTTAGCTTATGGGTATTGCTAAATGTTAGTTTAAATGCTATTTAAAAGTGAGTTTAATCATTAATTATGGTTTAATTTAAGGACTGTAGTTGCAAATGCAATTCTATGTTTATGTTCTTGGCTTGCTCGAGAGAGATGTTTTAGAACTAAGGTTATTGATTGATGGTTTGTGGGTTTTGGGTTGATCTGGGTTTAGCTCGAGAGAGTAAATTATAAAACCAATCCCACACATTTAGCTTGAGAGAGTAAATGGATTAAGGTGTGGGTTGCTCTTAATTTGCATGTTTGTTGATGTTCGAGAGATATCACTTGATTCGGGTTAATTGTTTGAGAGAAATCTACCTCCCTTATAGTCTAGCCTACTCACTAATATCTAGATATTTACTAATAGACGCAATTACCCATATGTATATATTTGCCTATAATCAATCACATCCCAAGAATTTGTCTCATTATTGTTAATTCCTAGTGTTTGTGACTATTTGTAGTTGATAACTAAAGTCAAAACCCCCATCTGGCATTCGTGTCACCCCTTTACTTGATTATGTCTTTAATTGATAATTTCTATTCCAATGGATGATTTGATCACTTTCATACTTCTTGATTGAATTTGAGACACATACCACTCCGTGTGGAATTCGATCCAAACTCATTTAGTTGGTTTTATATTGATTAACGATCGTTGGACACCTAAAATTAGATGAGGTCTTCTTGAAATATTTTAAATCAATAGGGTCCATGTGGAAGTTTTCACCGATCATAAAAGTCTACAATATGTGTTTAGTCAAAAGGACTTGAATCTTCGTCAAAGAAGGTGGTTAGAATTATTAAAAGATTATGACATGAGTGCCCTTTATCACCCTAGTAAAGCTAATGTGGTAGAAGATGATCTTAGCTGGTTGTCAATGGGTACTGTGGCTCATGTAGAGGATGAAAAGAGAGAGTTGGTTCATGATGTGCATAGGTTGGCCTGACTAGGTGTTTAACTAGTGGATTCCACAAAGGGTGGTGTCATGGTCCATAATTTTTCCGAATCGTCCTTTGTGATGGATGTGAACTCTAAACAAGGTCTTGATCCTATATTAGTTGAATCTAAAGAGGCGGTACTTAAGAAGTCTGTTTAGGGTTTCTCCTAATAGAGAGATGGGGTGCTTAGGTATGAAGGTCGATTATGTGTTTCGAATGTTGATGGTTTGAGTGAACAAATTTTAGAGGAAGCTCATAGTTCACAGTATTCAATTCACCCGAGAGCCACCAACATGTATTGTGATCTTCGGGAAGTCTATTGGTGGAATGGGATGAAGAACTATATTGCAGGATTTGTGGCCAAATTTCCTAATTGTCGACAAGTTAAGGTTTAGCATCAAAGGTAGGGAGACTTATCCCAAGATATAGGTATTCCCACTTGGAAGTGGGAAGATGTAAACATGTACTTTATTGTCGGTTTGACTCGCATCAAGAGACAACATGATTCTATTTGGGTCATTATAAATCAGATGATAAAATCCGCTCACTTTATTCCCATCAAGGTTTCTTCTCGATAGAAGACTATGCTAAGTTGTATATAAGTGAAATGGTAAAATTTCATGGAGTTTCTCTATCTATTATTTTCGATCAGGGTACTCAATTTACTTCTCACTTTTGGAAGTCATTCCAAAAAGGTCTTGGCACTAAGGTTAAGCTTAGCACGGCTTTTCATCCCCAAACCAATGGGCAAGTGGAGCGTACCATCCAAATATTGGAAGATATGTTAAGGGAATATGTAATAGACTTCAAGGGTAATTGGGATGACCACTTACCATTAATAGAGTTTGCCTACAATAATAGCTATCACTCAAGTATCGGTATGGCTTTCTTTGAAGCCTTGTATGGTAGGAGATGTAGGTCTCTGGTTGGGTGGTTTGAGGTGGGTGAAATTGCTATAATGTGTCTCGAATTGGTTTATGAGAACATTGAGAAGGTCTGACTCATTAGAGAGAGGTTGAGGACGGCTCAAAGTAGACAAAAGTCTTCTGCCGATGTGAGAAGAGGGGATCTAGAATTTGAGGTTAACGATTGGGTCTATTTGAAAATTTGGCAAGAAATGGAATCTTAGTCCTCGATATGTGGGATCATACCAAATTTTGAGGCATATTGGGAAGGTTGCCTATGAGTTGGATTTGCCAAATAAGTTGGCTCCAGTTCATCCGGTATTTCATGTTTCTATGCTTAAGCAATGTATTGGAGATTTGAAATCCATAATTCCTCTTGAAGGGTTGGGAGTTGACAAAAGTCTTTCATATGAAGAGGTTCTGGTAGAGATCTTAGACCGGCAAGTCAAGAGATTGAGAAACAAGGAAATAGCTTTCGTGAAGGTTTTATGGAGGAATCACTTAGTTGAGGGTGCTCTTGGGAGACCGAGGCCTATATGAACTCCCGATGTCTTCATCTCTTTCCTTCTACTCCTATTCAAGCTTCAGGTAAGTAGATCCTCTTGAGTTTTCTTGTTTTGGGAGTCATGTGTATTATATGTATTTTTCCATGATTTTCCTATGTTATGCATGTTCTGGAGAAATTCATGTTTATTAAGAATGTGAGTTTTTATGATTAATTTTCCTTATGTTGTTGTGCATTGAGTAAGAGTTGCTTATATGCTTCATGAGATGGATTATTGAACGTGCTTAGTTTTGCTTTTTGGAAGTATATTGCATAAACGATCTTTGAGGTTGTACTGAGCATGCTTTTATTTTTGGAGAAGGTAGTTCCACCTTTGAATATGAGAAATGTTGAGTTTTCATGCATAATGGGTTGTTAGATGCAGTTCCTACTTTCTTGTGATGCATTGATTATGTTTAACTTGGAGTTGATGTTTCATCCTTTGAATTGTGCATTATTTTGATGTTTCATGCATGATGGGCTACTATTCTTGAGTCTTTACTTTCGTAAGGTGTATAGATCGTCATTCGAGGATGAGTTATCCCAAGAGGGAGCTATTGTAACAACTCGGAAATTAGTAGGCTAAACTAAAGCTTAACGTGAGGCTTAGAGTCATAGACGCAACTCCTCGTACTTAAAATAGTGGGTTTCGTGTTAGAACGTCAAGGTACCACCCCTCAAGGACCAACCATGGGCCCTTGAGGATGATCCCTAGAAACTACCTGGCAGTGACCAACGACAAAACCACGCACCATTGGTGGATCCACGCACCGTTGGTAGATCCACTGTCCGTGGGTGGGGGAGTAATGGTTCAAGCCCCAGGTTTCCCACTCCCAATAATCAACCACACTTGACTAGGATGGACCATGGTTCCATTCACGGCCCGTCAATGTGGTCTCATGGATGGTGACCTAGGGGCAGTTTTGGGGGTTAAGTTTAGGGGCACTTCGGGGTTTTCCGATTTTAATTAATATTAAATGATGTTGTTTTAGCCTAATTTAGACCACCTATATAAGGATTTTAGACCCCCTAAATTAAGTCATTCATCTCATTATTCCTAAACCCAAATCAATTCCCAAAACTTCATCCTCACCAAAAATTCTCTCTCTAGGAAACTCAAAGAAGAAGAAGAAGAAAAAGAAGAAGGAAGTTGGATCTAAGGTTGAAGAAGCTAGGGTCTTCACATCAAATTCATAAGGCTTTGTGATAAAGGTATGGTAGCTCTTTATCCATGGATAGAATTCATCCATGGAGTCCCTTCAAAATACCAATTTCAAAGATAGAAATCCCCAAAAGCTAGGGTTTGATTCCAAAGTCATGGGTTCCTTTCAAAGACGAATTTTATTATTGAACTATTTTATATTACATGTAAATCAATGATTTATTATGGTTTTTATGTGGAAATCCCCAAGAACCCATGAAATCCCCATATTTCCCAACTATGATCTCTTAATGTGGGTTTGTTAATGAAAGAAGAATGTTATGGGATTATGCATGTAGTGATTAGGTTACTTGAATTATGTTAATATCCATGTCTAATGTAGTAAATTCTAGATGTTTTGATTTGATATAAGTTTTGACCCTTGAAAGCGCAAAATATGATATCATGCATGTTTATGAAGTTTATGTATATGTTTGAAGAACACTTTAAGAGTGAAGTTTATGATCATGATGTAGTTGTTGTCTTGTTGAAAGGGTATTCTCATATACACACTTATGCATGAATATGATATGATGTGAAAGGTTTTCTCACAATATGAAGATTCTAAGATTGAAAGACTCTCTCACCTATTGAATCTATATGTAGACATGGACGGTGAAAGGTTATTCTCATGCATGTTCTAATGATCTATCTTAATGAATCAAGCTATGACTTAATATGTACTCTGTGGGAATTAATACTTAGCACCGAATGGAGATTGAATATGAGATGGAAGCTTTTACACTAGTTGAGTCCGGCTTCCCAACGGGACCTTTTACACTAGTTGAGTTCGGGTTCCCAAAGTATGTCTCATGAGATGGATACCTTTTACACTAGTTGTGTCTGGGTTTCTAGAATTAATCTCATTTTCCTATAAACTATATGCCCCCATAGGTTATTTAGCTAGTGGATCCAACTAAGCTAAGAGTATAGTTCTACCTTAGGCAAGTAGGACACACCTTTTTGGTGTGGGTAACACCTAGGGTCCATGTATACCTCACATGGTCTCATGTCGGTTAAGGCTTATTCCCACAACTACAAGAACAAGAATATGAATTATGAACTATGGGTACTCAAGAAGCTTTTATATGAGCTTTAAAGGCCTGAAAGGTGATGAATATGAATAATGGCCTAAAGATGTTTACTTAGCATGGGTGAGATTTATGGGGTCTTATTCATGCGTTGCACAAGTATGCTTTGAGGGTATTTATGACATGTTTCTCTTATGTTATGATGATCTAAGTATTGACTATGTTTATGACTTATGCTTTTCCACTATCTCTATGATGATGTTTAAACTTGCTAAATGGCATGCTTTCAAATAAAATGTTCGTTTTTAGCATGTCTTCAATGTTTTATGCATGGCTATCATATTTCGTGCATTTTTGTACTAAAGCCTACTTTTCCTACATTTTCCCCAAGTGTAGGGTCCGGGTCTCGAGGTGATCATTCTAGTGGATAGTGCTTGGACTTGACTATCTTCTGAGCTTGTTGGTGAGTCTTCATGGTTCGAAGACGGCTTTTCTCATGATGTAGTTTCCTTTATTGTATTTCCTTTTTTGGACATGTTGTATGGGCTTGGCCCTATTTCATTCAAACATTGTAACAGATGGCTATGTTGAGACTTAGTGTCTAGACTTCCGCTTTCATTTATGAAAATTTTAGACTTGAAATGTGTCTTTACTCTTATTGTTCTATTACTTATGTTATGAGGTCTAAGTGGCTTGTATGGAGTCCTTTGGGGTTCTATATGTCATGTTACATCTAGGGGTACCCTAGGGTTGTGACAAAGTTAAAGGGTTCTTTTCTGAAGAGACAGCCATGGATAACCATGTAACCACCCTTTTTTAAATGCATACTATTTGTCATTTGGCAGAATTCAATGCCATGAGATGCAACAGTTATAATTTACAAAAATTTAAACAAGTAAACAATTATATAATATAGCCAAATAAATCAATTTTAAGGCTAGAACCCATTCAAACTCCTCGGTAGAGTCGTCATTCTATTTTCAATCTATAGGTATTTTTATTTTGAAAAAGAGTGGCCACTTAATTTTTAAATGAAAATCAAGAACATTAACTTAAAAAGATTCAAAATAGAAAAACAATTGAAATTACCAAAGGGGGTTCGGGGTTCACATGTACACTTTAAGAAAGTGTTAGACACTTGAAGTGTATGTAACACGCGGTTATCTGATAATTCAAAGCATTTGGCTAACTTGAGAATGTAGGCATGCTTAATTAATTTTAAAAAATAATAAAATTTTTACATTAAAACAATTTAAGGGAAAGGGAATCTTATCTAAAAAAGTTATTACTAAGTAAATAATTTTCAAGATATTTTTAGAAATCAAGTAGGAAGACAAGTATACTTAAAATTTTTTAAGATAAGATATTATAAATAACTAACTCAAAATGGCTATCTTTTGGGAATTATGAATTAGGGAACCTTAAAATTAATTGACAAATAAGCACATAGTGACAATTAACCAATTATGAAATATAATAAAGAGAGAGATTCGAGGCCCAATTTTGGTTTTGTCTGCCTGAGCCAACTGTTTGGCCTAATTCTAATTTTAGGCTTCTTAGCCCACTTCAACCTTTCCTAAAACTAACAAATATAATTCCAAAAATAGGTGGTCTTTGGCCCATTAGTCTTCAAAAGGATGCCTAAATTTTCTTGAGGCTTTTGAGCCCATTTTTGCTGGCTTTATACATCATATACAACTGTTATATATCATTGCATATACATGTATATCAGCAACTGAATCTTGTAATTTCACTCATTTAGGACTATTGCACTAAAGCTTAGGCTTTTGGATCATTTTTTGTGTATATCATCTATATCACAGTCAATTACTATTGTATATCGACTGATTCACACTGTACATTAGTGTATTTGAGGCTCCCAGGACCTGTAATTTTGTTTTTAAGATCGCATTTCTACTTCCCTTGCTCGAACACGTGCAAGGATGACTCAAGAAATAATGTTACTGGCCCTTTTGTGTTCTATCGGGAATGCGAATGGGAAAACAGTTGAGTCCAAATGAAGCTCCATTATCTCTTTTGGAGCAGCGACTTGGGACAAATGAGATGAAGATGCTTTCCACACAGCATAAAACTTCAACAATTTCGATGAATCCTCGTAACACACAAACAAGAAAAGAAAAATGTATACTAAGTGTATTTCTCTTGCGACTCACTTTAATTTTGTTTCTCTTCTTATAAAATTTGTGCCTCTCTTCTATCTTTTTCCCAAATTTTTTCCAACCCTCAACAATTTAGAAGATGGCGGTTTATATAGAGGGATATTAGGGTTCAGAAATGTGGGGAAACCGCTGGAGATTCATATAAGGATTGGCCTCTTTCAATTATGAAATTTAAAATTTCTTGTTGGATAAGGGAATGATTGATTCTTGTACCAATCTCAACCAATTCCTAACAGATAAACAATGAAAGACGCCCGATTCTTAGCAAGGACGAACCAGCAACATGCAATTGCGACACCTGACTACGAAGGATGAGGCTGCACCTACTGATATTTTACGAACACGTACGAGCGAATATTGGGAAGGTAACACACAGCTTTGTGAACTATTGTGTATCTCTGTCTTGACGTTGTGACTTCATTATGAATTGAAATTGTCTAGAATTGCCCTGTATGTAACTGTTGTTGTTGTCGTGTAGCTGCTGATGAAGGTTGAAAGGGAACGTTGATGTGTTAGTCTTGTCATTTGCTGCATTGGGGTTATTTGGAAAAGAAAAAATAGATTGGGTGGGTATTTTGTAATGAATGGGTCAGCTGGAAAGAATTATAATGCTGGAAAGATTTGAATGGGTTGCATCAATTTGGGCATAAAAGGCCCAAAATTTCCTTATAAGAGTTGAAGTTAATGAAAGGAAGTAGTGGTTAAAATTTTAATTACATAATAGCCAAATGGGTTGCAATTATAACCAATTAAACTCCCAAACATAGCCAAATTGATCAAATTTAGTAAACTTGGCTAAGAACTAAATAAGATGAATTAATTTGATTAATTAATGATCTTATTAATCATAACAAAATAAAATAATTAACTTAATTATAAATTAATTAATCCAAAAATATAAAATATAACTAATTTAATAAAATATTTAAATAAAAAGTAAAAATCTTTTGAAATGATTTTTGAATGTTTATAAAATATGCTAATTATATGCATAATTATATAAAAAAATTATTTATTATTCAAAGATTATAAAAAAATGACAAAAAAAATTGATCAAAAATAACTAAAAACTATTTTGAACTTTAAAAACACTAATTATTTCAAATTGTTCGCAATTTAAGATGCTCGATGATTAAATTCATATGGTGGAGGGTTAAAATTGGGTTTTAACAAGAAGTATAGAGATTGTCCATTGCTTGCTGCTAAGGGAAGGGATAGTAGGAAAGCTTAGCCTAGTGGTTCTGGTTCAGGTGCTCCAAAACAGAAAAGATTATATGCTCTTGAGAGTTGACAAGACCATGACGGTTCTCCGAATGTTGTGGCGGGTATGTTGAAAGTCTTCCACCTTGATGTTTATGACTTATTTGATCGGGGTGTTACATAATCATTTTATGTGGCCATGAAATTTTATATTGATCCTGAAATCTTTTCCAATTCCTTTTATGTCTCTACACTTATTGGTGATTCTATTATTGCTAAGAGAGTCTATAGAAATCATGTTGTCTCCTTATCCCATAGAGTCACTCATATTGATATCTTTGAGCTTGGTATGCTAGATTTTGATGTAATCTTTGATATGGATTGGATTCTTTTATGTTATGCTTATGTTGATTGTAGAACCGTGTTGTTACAATTCAGTTTCTGAATGAACCTATCTTAGAATGGAAAGGGGGAAACTTTATGCCTAAGGCCAGTTAGTTTCTTATCTAAAAGCTAGAAAAATGATTTCTAAGGGTTACATATATCATCTAGTTCTGGTTAGGGATACAGATTCCAAAACCCTACTCTATAGCCAGTTTTGATTGTAAATGATTTTCAAAAAATGTTTCTCGATGATCTTCCTAGTATTCCTCTAGAAAGGAAAATAGACTTTGGTATTGACCTTCTTCAAGATATACAGCATGTATCTATTCCTCCTTATCGTATAGCCCTGACAGAACTTATGGAATTAGAGGATCAGTTGAAAGATTTGTAGGATAAGGGTTTTATTAAATCAACTATTCTCCCCATGGGGTGCTCCACTATTGTTTCAAAAGAATGATGGTTTCCTCTGAATGTGCATTGACTATTGGTAGTTGAATAAGATTACCATAAAGAATAAGTATCATATTCCAGCAATAGATGATTTGTTTGACCAAGTCCAAGAAGAGAGTTACTTCTCTAAGATTGACCTTCGGTTGTTGATAAGTGGTAGAATTATACTCATTTGAGGCCTATTTAGTTCAACAATTAGTGTCCTCAATTCCCAATTATGTTATATTCTAATGATATATTAATGATTTGCAGCTATGAAGGTTATGGGGCAAGGCAAGGATGAATGTTTGAAAGAATGGCCAAAAACATGAAAACAAATGTAAACACCACAGTGTTGATCGCCTAATAGGAAGGGCGGATCTTTGAATAGGCATGACCTCTCCTAAATCAACAATGCTCAACACTTGAATTAATTGAGGCAGGTCATCAAACTCAAAGAGGAACAGCGACTTGCCGAATGTAAAAGGTTAACTTGTTGACCATTGCCAAAGCTGACAGTACTTAGAGAAAACTTAATGGCTTAAAAGGTGAACAAAGGTGGTACTCGGTAATCCACCGAATGTAAAAAGGAGACTCGAACGAGCTCTCTGATTAAGGTCCATACCCCTGAAGTCTAAAGCAAGATAAAGTCAAGCTAAGGAGCAATTGGCAATCCGTTGAATGTGCTCGATGAGCCCGGCTAACATCACCAAATAGGTCACGCATTGAGTTTTGAGACAAATTTTGGGAAATTATAAATAGCCCAAAGGAGAAAGAAAGAAGGGGCCAAAAATTACTGGAGAGTTTTGAACCTTTAGAGTGAGAAACACATTACTTAATGAAGAACACTTTTAGTTTTGGAGTTTTCCAACTTTGCTCTTGAAATTAACAATTTTAAGTTGTAATCAAAGTGGGTATTGTTTGTAATTGGTTCATTTCATGTTTCCTATGGCTACTTTTATGCAAGGTATAATTTCTTCACACTTTGTGATGGGTGGCTAAAACCCCAAAGACTAGGGGTGCAATTATAGGTTGGGTGTTGATTTAATGTAGTGATATTGTGTTATGCTCTATTTTGTTGATGTTCATCCATGGATTTGGGCTAATCAATATGGGGTTAATTTATGGGTTAAGTTTCCAAACATAATTCTTACTTCCAATCTCTTATTGATGCTCGAAAGAGATTGATTGGAGAAGGTTATAAATTAGTTTGGTACTTGCAATTTAGGTTTGATGTGTGTAATTTTCTTGAAAATAAAGATTATGGGTCGGATCTATTTGCCCTATTTTTGCATCAAAAGAGAGAATAGTGTAAGGTATTTGGTTGTTTAGTTATGCACATAGATGACACGGAATGGAGATTCTATGAACTGGTACTATGAGCTCGAAAGAAGATTAGTGTCATTGAAGATGCCTCAGCCTATCCAAGAATGTTTAGAACTATAGAGCAACACAATTAACCTACGTGATATCGATTTCTAATCCCTGCATCCCTAAATTACTTGTTACTTATTTGAATTTCTGAATTCTTAGTTTAGTTCTGACTATTGATAACAAAAACTTTTTCGTAAATTTGGTGGAATCAGCCACCCAAATTTTCTTATTTGTACAAATAAATTGATTCACATTCCAAATTTCTTGATAGAATTATCTACGCTATATAATTCTCTGCCCGACTCTTAGTTGGGTATTTTTATTGACTACAATGGGTATTTTTATTGACTACGACCACTTACTCATTGGATTTATTTTAGAGAGTAGTTTGAGAATTATCAAAAATATTTTTGATAATGGTCAAATTATCCTTAAAAAAAAGTTCAAAGATTAAGCGGTCGTCGTCAATAAAAATATCCAACTAAGAGTCGGGATCAAACCCCATAAAGAATAATTTATTGGAGATTGGAAAGATAAAGAATGAATAGCTACAAGATCGAATCTAAACACAACACTTTACAAAGCTTATCAAATATAAGGTGATTTTGGTAACTAAACAAAGGTTTTAGGTTAAGACAAAATCAAGCAATGGGTATATTGGAATTGCGAAAATTTGGAATTCAATAAACGCTCAATGATCCATTAAAATTGAAAACATGCTCATTCAATCATAAATAGGCTAAATCATTATAAATCAACCCTAATCTCCTTTCGGTCTCAAAGGGTTATTACTATATCTCTTTTTGGTTTCAATTGTGTCAACAACAAAGCTATCCAAGACCTTAAACTAAACCTCTATTTCTAGCAAGTTTATCATTCAACAAAGTAGACCTAAATTATCTCCTTTTGATCTCAAATTTAGGACTTTATAACGCTCAAATCACCCTTCAAAACCAATCAAAAGAGTGAGCGATCGTCGTCAATAAAAATACACAACTAAGAGTCGGTGTTGAATCTCTTAGAAAACAATTTTTCGGTAATTGAAAAGATAAATGCTAACTAGATACTAGTTTGAATCTAAATATACAAGGTACAAAATTATCAAACATTTTTTCAAACTCACTTTTAACGGAGGCCAATACGATATCAAGCAAGGGATGTAAGCGAATCTAAAGAATTCAGGATTTAATTAACACTCAATGATCCATTGCAATTTAATCCAAGATCAATCAATAATAGGTAGGCTAAGTCATCATATGTCAATCCCAATCTCCTTTTGGTTTAGAAGAACTATTTCATGACATCTTCTTTCAGTCTCAATCATTTGATTCAATAAGATAACCCACTACCTTAACTAAGACCTCTCTTTCGAGCAAGCTTTGCACTCAACAATGAAACCCTAAATTTTCTCCTTTCGGTCTCAAATTCAAGATTCAAATCTAAAATGTGATTATCAATGTAATTCTCCACTTCATGGATTCTTTATTTAAGCAACCCATGAAGATCGGAAGCTAGGACTAAGTGTGCACTCCCTACTCATAAATTCAAACATTAAAACTATATTGAACCTATTTCATGATATCAAACATGGAAATAAGGAATTACAAAAGTAATAGTGTAATAAATCAAATACTCAAATAGATTTTTCTATTTCTAGCACAAAAGCCCCGATTTCATACACACAATTACACCCACATTTCTAGCATTTAAGAACAAGGAAGTGAAGAAAGGTAAAAGAAGTTTACTAAAATATAACACAAACTCCAAATCCACAAATGAAATGTGAGGCAACATTCCTTCAATTTCTCAATCCCATGATCAAGAACAATATATAATATACTTTTAGATGAGTTCTTCTCTCTACAATATTCTCTCACTTTTATAGGATGATTTCTTCCTCTTCCTTCTAGCCCTAATTTCTGAATTTTGATTCCAATCCTTGCAAAATTCAGGTCTTTCCCCTATCTAGTTAGGGGGTATCACTTAATTGAATGGGAGTTCACAAAAGCGACTACCCCAAAAGCGGCCTTCTAGTCGCAAATACCACCTCCGCCCTTTT
Source organism: Solanum bulbocastanum (assembly GCA_037074985.1). Classification (NCBI taxonomy): domain Eukaryota; kingdom Viridiplantae; phylum Streptophyta; class Magnoliopsida; order Solanales; family Solanaceae; genus Solanum; species Solanum bulbocastanum. Next base: position 29,263,735 of record CM073608.1, read on the forward strand.
GACCTCCTTCGCAAAAGTGAACATCGTCGGGTCGCTTATGCAACCAGTTGACTTTATTGACTAACTCACTTAAGCGAACAGTTCTGCAGATGCGAGATCTGAGGTTTGTATTCTACTAGGTTTACTGTTTGTCAACTTTTGTGTATGATTTTCCATCCCAAAAACAACCGTATGAAATTAACATAATTCAAAGGATAATTTGCCTCTTTTTCTATTTTGAGTCCCACAAAATCATAAGAAGAGAGCTTCAAATGAGAGCCAATTCACCACTCATCAAGACTCAAAGCTAAAAATTATTATTAACCTAATTCTCTACTTTGTGAATTCTCTTTCAAGCAACTCACAAAGATTGAAATCTAGATTCAAGGGTGCACTCTCAAATCATAAATTTAAACACGAAAATTAGATTAAAATCATTTCATGATTTCAAGCATGGAAAAAATGTATTATAAAAGCAATAGAGCAATAAATCAAATACCCAAATAGCTTTATCTATTTCTAGCACAAAACCCCCAAACTAATACACATAATTACACCCACAAATTTAGCAATGTAAAGCAAAGAAATGAAGCAGGAAAACAGATTTTACTATAATAACACAATCTTTAAACCCAAAAGATTAATTGTGAGGCAACTTGCCTTGAATGTCTCAACCCAAAAATTAAGAACAATATGAAATCTACTCTAAGCTAAGAAGACGAGTTTTTCTCTCTACAATTTTTGTGTCTAAGTTCATGGATGTGTAATAATGTTCATTTTAGCCCCTTTGTGTGAATTTGAGTCTAATGTTAGAAAAATGTCATTTTTGTCCTTGACCTACTAAGCGGGTTCGCAAAAGTGGATATGAGTTCTCTTAAGCGAACATCGCAGAAGCGACACTCTCATCGCTTAAGCAAACTCTATCAATTTTGGCTAGTTCACAAAAGTAACTTTCGTGTGGTCGCTTAAGCGACCTTTGACTACGAGTTGACTGTTCACAAAAGTAAACTCTTCTCCACATGTGTGATATATGGGCTCAATTTCTACTAAGTTTAGCTATTTTTTCACTTTTGTGCATCATTTTTCCTCCCAGTAACACGCACATGAAATTAACACAATTCAGCAGGTAATTAGCCTCTTTCTCTACTTGAGTTCCACAAAATCATAATAAAATAGCCTCAAATGAGTGCAAATCCACCACTCATCAACTGGGTTACACTAAATGAGGGTGCATGAGAGTGACATTCTAAAGACAACTTTTTGAACTCGGTATGGTCACTATGAGTTCTTGGTGATGTCTTTTGGATTAACTAATAACCTGGTGATATTCATGGATTTGATAAATAGGGTCTTTAAGTAAAATCTTGATATGTTTGTGATTGTATTTATTGATGATATTTTTATTTACTCACAGAGTGAGGATGAGCATGTTGAGCATTTGAGGATTGTGTTGAAAATTCTCAAATATCATGAGTTGTATGCTAAGTTTAGAAAATGTGATTTTTGGTTCAGGTCCATTGATTTCCTTGGCCATTTTATCTTCAGTGAAGCTATTCAAGTCGATCCTAAGAAAACTGAGGCAATGCCTAGACCTTTGTCCGCTTCAGATATATGGAGTTTCTTAGCTTTGGCTTGTTACTATAGAAGGTTTGTGGAAGGATTTTCCTCTATCTCTTTGCCTTTTAGAACATTGACATAAAATAAGGTGAAACTCCTATAGTTGGAAGCCTGTGAGAATAGTTTCCAAGAGTTGAAGGATAGACTTATGTCATCCACTATTTTGACATTACTGGATTGGTTTTGATTGTGTTTTGATGTAGCATGGGAAAGTCATTGTCTACGTTTCAAGGCAATTGAAGGTTCATGAAAAGAACTATCTGACTTATGATTTGGAGTTAGCGGCGGTGGTGTTTGTCTTAAGGATTTGAAGGCATTACTTATATGGTATTCATGTAGATGTGCTACCGACCATAAGATTTTGATATATGTGTTCACTCAAAAGGATTTGAATCTTCACCAAAGGAGGTGGCTTGCGTTATTAAAGGATTACAACATGAGTGTTCTATATCAACCCGGTAAGGCGAATATGGTGGCAAATGCTCTTTGTTGACTACCATTGGGAATGTTGATCATTTTGAGGATAACAAGAGAGAGTTAGTTCGTGATGTTCATAGATTGGCCTGATTGGGTGTTTGCTTGGTTGATTCTAATGAAGGTGGTGTTATTGTTCATAATAGATTGGAATTATATTTTGGATCAAATGTGAAGTCTAAGCAAGATCTTAATCCGATACTAGTTGATTTGAAGAAGTCAGTTTTCGGAAAAGCCATTCATGCTTTCTCCCAAATGGGAGATGTCGTCCTTCGATATCATAGTCGGTTATGTGTTATGAATATTGATGAATTGACAAAATAAAATCCTAATAGAAGCTCATAATTATATATATTCTATTCACTTGGGAGCCACAAAGATGTACCGCGACTTGCGAAAGGTCTATTAATGGAATGGGATGAAGAAGGATACTACAGAAATTGTGGCTAAGTAACCAAATTGTCAACAAATGAATGTAGAACATCTGAAATTGGGTGGTCTTGCTCAAAACATCATTATCCCTATATGGAAGTGGGAAGATTTGAATATGGACTTCAGTATGGGCTTACCTCGCACTCGTCAACAATTTGATTAAATCTGCATTATCATGGACCGAATGACAAAATCGGCCTTCTTGTTAAGACTTTATTTTCAGCAGAGGAGTATGCCAAGATTTATATTCGGGAAATATTAAGGTTGCACGGAGTGCCTTTATCAATTATATCCGATCATGGTACTCAATTTACGTCCCAGTTTTGGAAGTCGTTTCAAAAGGGTCTTGGTACTCAAGTTAAACTTAGCATAATTTTTTATCATTAGATCGATGGAAAAGACAAATGTACCATTCAGGCTTTAGAATATATTCTAAGATCGTGTGTGATCGACTTCAAGGGTAACTGGGATTATCATTTGCCTTTGATTGAGTTTTATTATAATAATAGCAATCATTCTAGCATTGGGATGACACCGTTTGAGGCTCTTTATGATAAGAGTTGTAGGTATACTATAGGTTGGTTTGAATTTGGTCAGGTATCTTTGATAGGGCCCGAGTCAGTGCATGAGGATATGGAAAAGCTTCGACTTATTTGTGAGAGGTTGAAAATGGATCAAAGTCAACAAAAGTCTTGTGTCAATGTTAGACCAAGGGAGCTTGCGTTTGAAGTTAATGATTGAGTCTACTTTAAAATATCACCAATGAAAGGTGTGATGAGGTTTGTAAAGAATGGGAAGCATAGTCCCCGTTAAGTGGTCATATATCAGCTTATGAGGCATATTGGTAAGGTTACTTATGAAGTTGAGTTACCAAATAATTTAGCATCAGAACATCTGATATTCTACGTCTCTTTTTTTGAAGAAGTGTGTTGTATATCATACATCCATAGTGCCTTTGGAAGGTTTGGGAGTTAAAGTAAATCTTTCTTATGAAGAGGTTTCGGTTCAGATCTTAGACCGAAAAGTTTGTCAGCTGAGTTACTTTCGTGAAAGTTATTTCAAGGAATCAATTAGATGAGGATGCTACTTGGGAGACTGAAGCCGATATGATGTTTTGGTAGTCTCATCTATTTCCCCCGGCTCCTATTCTAGCTTGAGGTATTAGTTCATCCTGGTTCATTCTTTTAGATTCATGTGGTCCAGTCATTTTAGTGTTTCTATATGCATGAATGTTCATAAAAAACTTTATTTTGATATTATAATTTAGCTTGAAGTGATTCTCCATGTTTATGTGCATTTTATGAAATTCGCATTCATATTAAGTTGTTAGTTTCTCTCCTACTCTATTCATGCTAGCTTGAGTCTCATTCGAGGACGAATTTTTTCAGGGGGAGATGTTGTAACAACTCGGAAATAGAAAATTCAAATTAAAAGGAAAAGTTGAAGAAAATTTATTGATGTGGTGGTCTACAAGTCTCACCTACGGACCGTAGAAGGTTATGCAGGCCATAGAAGGTGAGTTATAGATCATGAGTTAAGTTTGGAAATTTCATGTTTCTGAAGATTGAACCTACGGCCTCACAAGACAAACCATATAAGGTTAGATGAGTCATAGATAGGACTCATAGGATGGATTCAGATATGTGATTTTGGACCTCAGGCCTACCTAAGGAAATGGGAAATCGTAGTTGGTTTTATGGGTCGTAGAAAGGGTCTCGTGGAATTGATCTTGACTTAGTAAAAGCTTGGGAGTTGAACTTGTGTTCTACAGATAAGGTCTACTGGCCTTAGGTGTTTAGAAGGACCATAGGAGGGTCTCATGGGAAGTAAGGTGAATTTGGGGTTTCTGAAGTTGGTTTTACAGTTGATTAGTATAGGCCGTCAAAAGTTCTATAGACCATAGGTCCAAACCATAGGGTTGTCCAATGGTTATTTCTTATGGTATTTGGGTTTTTTCATATGCATTAAGTACCTATACTATGTCATTTTGACCCTATAACTACCCTTATAACTAATTTAACCCTTGAAAACCCCTCAACTCTATGTCACTTCAACAAAATCCCCAAATTTCCTCCAATCATTTCTTCTCAAAATCTCTCTCAACTTCAAGAAAGAAGAAGGTACGATTTCCAAAACAAGTCTCCTTTTCATCAATTCTTTAGGGCTTTGGATCTCAAGGTATGTAAAGTTTCATCAATGGGTTCCATTCAACCATTGAGTTCTAAGGATTTCTCAGTTCTCCAAGTTCAATTTCATCAATTTGATTAGGTTTTCATTCAATTCTTCATGGGTTCTAATTGTATTGATTCAATTGTTTGGTTTTGAATTTATCATGATTGTTTTGACTCAATTACATGCATTCTCATTGATTTTCACGTGAACTCATGCAATTTCCATGAGTTTAATTATGAACTCTTAAAGACATGAATTTATGATGAAACTATGAATCAATTAATTGATGTTTTCATGAAAGTTATGCATGATTCTAAAAAGAAATGTTTTATGATCTAAAGATTGCCTTAAGATGAGCATCAATGAAGTTTGTGAAAGTATTCCTCACATTTAAGGGATCATAATTTAGTGAAAGGTTTCCTCACATGTGCATGATTCAAGATTGAAGGAGATATTCTATGATGATTTAATCTTGGATTAGTGTCTTAATTATTTTATTCCATTAATGAAGTTATGTTTATGAAAATAAATATTCCGTTGGGATTTTACTTAGCACCGAGAGGATATCGATATGGAGTCTCTCCCATTAGTAGAAGTCGGGTCTTTAGTAGCAATCTCCTTGTCCCAAACTATGTGCCCATGTAGGATTGTCTTAAGTGACATAGTGGATTCACCCAAGCTAGAAGTTTAAGGTTTTTACCTTGGCAAGCAAGGACATCTCTTTTCGGTGTGGGAGCAAGACATCGGATTCCACGTTATAGCTCAAGTAGTCTATGTTAGTTAGTAGTTAATATCCTACAAAATGAAGTAAGTGACTTTCAAGGATTTTATGAAGCTTTCATTATGATTTAAGATGCATTGACCATATTTATGACTTATGATTCTTCTTTAAAGGTTTTACTATGTTCTAGTTTGGTCATGCATATCATGTTTTTGCCTTATATTCTCTTATGATCATGTTTTACGTCTTATGTATGTCCTTCATACGTAGTACATTATATGTACTACGGCATACTTGTGTCTACATTGTTTCATTAATGTACTACCGCTCGTGGTTAGTCGATCGCTTTAAGGATTTGAAGACTGGGTGAGTCCTCATGCACTAAGGACCATGTCACCTTTATTGCTTTTATATGTCCTTAGTTACAGAGTTTTTACATCATGTATGTGTTACATCCAATCACTCTTGATGAATCAGATTGGCTTGTCCAGACTTTGTTAGACTTTTGCTTTTATGTCATACGCTTTACTTTGATATGAACCCTCTTTATGTATATATATTATGTTGTATGCATACCGAGTTGGTTTTGTAGGGCCTCTCGGGGTCCTATACGTCAGGTCACATCAAGGATATACTTTGGGTTGATATAGCTTACCTCACACACATCAAACCTATGAAAAGCCACTTACTTCTAAGTCAATCTAGTCAATGCAAATGCAATGAATGAGAACATCATCGATAATAACTAACTGTGCCTAAGACTGCAATTGTCATAGCTGAGTAGGTCTGACCTAATTTTGAACTACCTCAATCGTCGTGGGATCCACCATTATACCTTTCTTGAACATTACATGTTCCAAATATGCCACCAAGCTAACCAAAACTCACACTTCAAAAAAAAAAAAAACTTGCATAGAGCTTAATCTTCTTTAGATTTTAAAGAATAATCCTCAAATGATGCTCTTGATCCTCTCTACTACGGAAGTATACCAATATATCATCGATGAAGATAATAACAAAGAAATCCATGTACGATAGAAACACCCCATAAAGTCTTGTTATTGTTCCTTCAATTCTGTTGAAGCATTCCAATAAGACATAAAAGAGATAGTATATAATTAATTTACCCATAAATCGTACAGTACGAATCTATAATCAAGTTCCTAATCTTGATATCAATTAATATGTCAACTCTCATATTTCTTAAATTTCAAGTCTAATATTTTAATATATATCAGTTATATCAAAGCTTGAATCATAAAGTGATTACTATAAGAAAAATTTCAAAATCATAGCAAAGTTACGCCACTATTAACTTCGAGCGATGAAACCAAATTTCTAAAACTCAAGCAATATATCAATTTTCCATCCTAACCTACCATCTCCAATCATTGTCTCCTCCAATCATTGTCTCATCAATGTACTTTCCTTAACTCTCAAACATTTTTTTCCTCCACCATGCCATAATTATCCAGTAAAATTTTCCCCTAAATTATTAAGCTAATATTCCAATCAAAGAAAAAAAAACAATTTGTTACCCTACTAATCCATCCACCCTGCCAACAACTTATAATAAATGATCCTCAATCCAATATACATCTACATATAAAGATGGAAGAAATTAGCTAGATATATTATAGTTTTACCTGAGTACTCTTTCGCCTTCTTCCACAAGTGGTTTCTGCTCTTCTTTTATTTTTCTTCTAAAATAATGTGCCACTAACTTACTCTAATATATAGGGTATTAAATAAATAAATTACAAAATGGTTTGACGCATTAATCACCAATTAGATTAATTATTTAACAAATATCTATCAACTAAATAATCATATTTAAATAAATGGTTCAAAATTTTCATTTAAAATTCACGGAAAGGGTCAAAATAGTTCTAATGCTCAAAACGACCTAACGGGTCGCTACCATCATACTTTATAAAGCCTAATAATGGTATTTAATAATCAGTCAATGTAATAACACATAAAATAAATGTAGGTCAATTTAATTAAATTAAAATATTGAGTACATATTTAGTTTAAAACACAAATTATATATGTATATTAATTATTGGGAAAAAAAAAAGATGAAGAGAAAGAAAAAAAGTCTAAATAAAACTATGCCCCCATATCCCCACGAACTCACAAACACCCACATGCACGATTTTAATATTTATAGAATATAATCAAATTTCAAATAATCAAGAAATAAGTTACAAATAGAAAATCTTTTACAATTCAAAATCTCACAATAATTTTATTTTCAGAAGGAAGAGTTACACCCGTTTTTGAAAGTTTCAAATCCTATATCTTTTAAACTGTATTTCCATAAAATATTTCTAATAGATAAAATAACATTTTTAAATTTGTTTCTTTACATCTACTAAGTTTTTAAATTATTTTTATTGTTTTTCAATTTTATATATGAAAAAAACTTCAAACCAAAAAAATTCAACCAAATAATCAACAAAAAATTGACAGTTATAGAAAAACCTACAAAAGATTTGTATTTTAAAAAATATAAGTTTTTAAAAAAAATTGATGGAAAAAACTGTTGTATCATCGACATACTTTTTTTAAATTTTATTTTAAACAATCTTAATTTTCTTAAGAGAGATTATTTAATTAGTTTTCTAATCTACAGAAAAGATTGAAGTTTTTATCTTATTTTTAAAATCACACGTGTTTGTGAAGGTGTGGTTCAACTGCTATTAGACTTTTGAGTTTCAATTCATCAATTATTCTAAGATTATGACACTATAGCAAATAGAAAAAACTCACATAATAAACTATTTTAAAAATTGAAACAGCACAAGGAAAATAAGATTTTAGAGTCTTTCAAAAAATGTTAACAAAAAATCTGAAACAAAAAATAATGTAAACAACGAATAATGTAAACAACGAATCTAAATAAATGGAAATTTCTCCAACAATATAAGAACAGATTATAATGACAATCTGCAATTATTTTTAAATATGAAGTACAAAAAACTCAAATTAATTTACTTGAAAAAAATATATATCCACAATGGATGAAGGAGTCTTTTTAAACATAATTTATATTGCATTAAAAAACTGATTTGATATATGGAAAAAAAATCAAACGTAAAAAAAAAATGATAACACATAATAAATAGACTGTAGAAATATTAAAAATTTTAAATATGAAATAAATAACTACAAAAACTGAATAAATTTAACCTAGAAACACACAGTCATGCCCCAAGGCTAGCCCTAGACGTAACACGGGACCTAGGGTCACAAGTAACCCCAAGCTAATCCTGAATCTTGTATATCACAAGCATACTGAAACAACTCTAAGAAAATGGAAGCATAATTGAATAATGAATATAATCTAAAAGAATTCAACTAAGAATATCCGAAAGATATATCTGAGTTCAAAGTAAAACAACCCAAAATTAACTGAGTGTGGATTCTATGTCTGAAAGCCTCTAACATTGATGAATTGCTGGGACAAATCCCGAGCTAACTATAAAATGTTGAAACTAACAACGATCAATGTAAACCAAAAAGCATAAAGAAATGTCCTCTAATGATGAGGACTCACCCCTGACTATCACTGATGTGGTGCCGGAATGAGTTAGTCATGTGGTTGAACCTAAGAACCTGAGCTTGCATCATAATAGGATGTAGCATAGAGTATGCCTCAGTATTTTGGATGTACTGAGCATGAGGGATATGCAAAGTTGCCTAATATATAAGCATGCTAAAAATACTGGTAAATTATGTAAACTGAACTAAAGTACATAGGCCCAAGATACAATAATGCAAAAAAATAGAATGCAAGAGTAAATTGGAAGCATGCTGAAAAACTAAGAATAAATACAACTACGGGCCTGAAATACCTTATTGAAGCTAATACTGTGGGAGAGTCTATTAACCAACATAAACCACGTGAGCTAAACGTGAAGTTTGTATACACCTCATCGAGAAGACCAAATATACCTTGTAGGATATATAAAGGCATGATTGTGGCGTGATCACTAAAATTGATGCCCAATAAAAGGGACTAATAAACCTACGATGGCACATAGTTCTGGGACTTGAGGATACGTTGAACCCTAATCCAACTCGGTGCTAAACACAACTTTTAAATTGGATAGTAGTAGCTCACTTTAAACTATGGTTCTGAATTCATAAGACAAAACTAAACTGGTCAGAAAACAATTGCTGAGTAAAGTTGTGGATAGAAAACTACCTAAATTCTATTTAAAGCTAAATTCTAGAGAAGAACTAATTCATGTGAAAATACAACAATTATAGGCTAAGTACTTTTCATGCAAACTCATTTAAATAAGTACAGAAACGAGTAGTAATCACAAGAATCAATTTTGTAGAGAATCTGCATAGTTAGCCAAGAACTCTAGTTTCATAACACCATAATAATCAAAAAAAGAGTCTCAAGTTTTGGGCATAAGGGTGAACGAAACTCATACTAAATACCAACACACTTGGTGAAGAAAACTATGGAGAAATCCTTTGGATTTCGGAGATGAACTTGAAGGAGTGCTCTACTTATTCTAGAAAGAAAGGGGAAAGACCCAAATGACCCTAACTTAAAACTGACGAGTTGCCTCACACGAGAGGCTTTATGAGTCGTTTAAAGCACCACGGCCCATCTAGTGGGTCGTGATGCTGCCCTTCCCAACACGAGTTCACTAAAATGAGCATAACATTTTACTCCATGATCAAAATGATGCAAACTTGGTGGCATTGGAAACAAGACTCAAAGACCTTTAATTTGATAGGTCATGAGCCAGCTAATTCATTTTTTACTGGGAGATATGATCATTTAAAGTTCACCCCCAACTCAAAACCTGATGAGTAACTTTTACAGACAACTTCACGGTCCATGTGAAGCTTTATGGACTGTCTAAGTGTCAGTGATCCTTCATTGCTAAGGGTGAACTTCAGTGGTTAGGTGAATTGTACGTACCCCTAGACAGGTTGTCCAAGTCACCATAGGGCATCTAAGGTATTGTCTAGGTGACTACTACCCAGGCTACCCTGGATGGTGCTTCATGATACCCTTAACAGAATGTGGACCCCTAAACGGCCCATCTAGGGTGCCGTGAAGGGTCCATGGTCCATTTCCCTATTTTTCCTTTTTGGCCCTTTCTTGAAGTCTAAGGTGTTACAATATCAACCCCTTTGGATCATTCATCCTTGAATAAAGACTAAACAAGCTGAGTTTGGAGGGAAAGAGTTGTAATCCCTACCAACTAAGTACTAGAAACTCATATCTTACTGAGTTGAGTCCTATGGACATGAAAACATGCTGAAATGTAGGAATAGCTGAGGGAACATGATACTGAGAATGAATTACACATGAGTAATCTAAGTGACATGAAATAAACTATTAACGCAAGATGAAATTGAATCAGAGGAGAATAAGTGAGGGTACTTGGCCATCATGGCTACTTCGACTTCTCGAGTAGCTCCTTTTACGGACTAATTTCTCCACAAAACCTTTATTAAAGTAGGTTCCTTATTTCTCAACCTACAAACTTAATAGCCAAGAATCTCAATTGGAACCTCCTCATAGGTGAGGCTATCCTTCACAGCCACACTCTCAAAAGGTGCTATCGATGGAGGATCACTCACACACTTCTTCAAGGAGGAAATGTGAAAGACTGGATGAATCGCTGCTAGTTCTGCTAGCAATTATAACTCATAAGCCACATTACCAACCATATTCAAGAATATGTAAGAACCTACTTACCTGGTACTGAGCTTCCCTTTTCTTGTCAAATCTCATCACCTGCTTCATGAGTGACAGCTTCAGGAAAACCCAATCACTGATTTCAAACTCTAATTCCCTTCTCCTCACATCTGCATAGGACTTCTAACGACTCTGAGTTGTACTCTTTAATCTATCTTTGATGAGTTGAACCTTCTCCATTGCCTCATGAGCCAAATCTGGCCCAATCAAGGTTGCTTTACCTACTTCGAACCAACCAATTGGAGACCTACATCTATGTCCATATAGGGCATCATAAGGGGTCATCTGAATACTGGAATGGGAATTTTTATTATAGGTGAAATCTATGAGAAGTAGGTGATCATCCCAACTATCTTTGAAATCGATCATGCAAGCTCTCAAGATGTACTCTGACTGACCATCCATCTGCGGATGAAATATGGTACTGAAATTTACCTGGGTACCAAGACCTTTCTTAAATGATCTCCAAAAATGTGAGTTAAACTGAGGACTTCTATCTGAGATGATAGAAATTGTAACCCTATGTAACCTGACTATCTCGCTAATGTAAAGTCTAGCATAATCCTCCGTTGAATTTGTAGTCTTGAAAGCCAAGAAGTGAGCTGACTTAGTGACTCTGTCCACTCTCACCCAAATAGAGTCATGTCGTGTGCAAGTACTAGGAAAACCTGTAATGAAATCCATGTTGACCACTTCCAACTTCCAAGCATGGATGCTAATCTCTTAAGTTACACCTCCTGGTTTCTGATGTTCTACTTTAACGTGCTGACAGTTGGGACACTTAGCCACAAAATCTGTGATATCCCTCTTTATGTCGTTCCACCAATAGACTATCTATAGATCACGATTCATCTTAGTGGTACCCAGATGAATAGAGAATCTAGAATTATTGGCTTTTGTAATGATTAGTTGCCTCAACTTACCGACTTTAGGGACACATAAATGACCCTGGTAATGAAGCACACCATTTCCCCCTAGGAAGAAAACCTCAACTCTCTACTAATGAACTACACCTTTCAACTGAAGCAATATAGGATCACTATCATGTATCTCCTTAACCTCTGGTACTAATGAAGACTCTGATCCATTCTAGACTATCACACCACCATCTGACGTGTCCATAAGGCAAACTCCTAAGCGAGCAACTCGATGAACATCTTTGGATAATTCTATCTTCTCTTCCTCAACATGTGTCACACTACCCATGGATAGTTAACTATAGGCATCATCCACTACATTGTCCTTACTAGGATGGTAGAGCACATTCATGTCATAGTCTTTGAGGAATTCAACTCATCTCCTCTGTCAAAGAATTAACTCCTTCTGGGTGTACTGTAGGCTCTTATGATTTGTGAAAACACCAACATGAACACAATACAAGTAGTGTCTCCAAATATTTAGGGTAAACACTATGGTTGCAAGCTTGAAGTCATGAGTCGGGTAGTTATTCTTTGGACCTTAAGTAGTCTAGAAGTATAAGCTATGACCTTACCCTATTGCATCAACACACAATCTAGGCCGACCCTAGAAGAATCACAATAAACCACAAAAACCGGCCAAACCCTTTGGTAGAGTCAAGACCATAGTTGTAGTCAACCTGGTCTTTAGTTCCAAGAAGTGTTTCTCACACTCATCTGACCACTGAAACTTGACCTTTTTCTGAGTTGCTTGGTCAATGGGGAAGCTATTGATGGAGATCATTCAACAAACCTCATGTAGTAATCGGCAAAACCCAAAAAACTTCTGATATAAGTCTGAGAAGTGGGGCTAGGCAAGTGTTGTACTGCATTAATTTTCTATGAATCCACTTAAATCCCTTCGTTAGATACCATATAACCAAGGGAAGTGATCGACTGTAACCAAAATTCATATTTTCTGAACTTAGAGAATAGATGGCGTTCTTTGAAGGTTTGCAGAACAACTCTTAGATGAGTCACATGTTCTTCCACATTCCAAGTATAAATGAAGATATCATCAATAAAGACGATGACGAACAAGTCAAAACATTGTTTGAACTCCCTGTTCATTAAGTCCATGCAAGCTGCAGGATCATTTGTTAGTCCAAAAGACATAACTATAAATTCATAGTGACCATATTGAATCCTGAAGGCTGTCTTTGGGATGTCACTATCTCTGAATCTAAGCTGATCATAACCGGACCTAAGGTCTAACTTAGAAAATCAACTAGCACCCTAAAGTTGGTCGAACAAGGCAACAATCCTGGGATAGGATATTTATTCTTGATTGTGACTTTGTTCAACTGACAATAGTCAATGCACATCCTGAGAGTACCATTTTTCTTACACATGAACAATAATGGAGCATCCCATGGAGATATGCTAGGTCAAATGAAGCCCTTATCTAGAAGGTCTTTCAACTATTCTTTCAATTTCTTAAGCTCAGGTGGAGCCATTTTGTAAGGAGGAATCGAAATGGGGTGGTATCTAGAAAGAGATCTATTTTGAAGTCGATTTCCCTTTCGAGAGGGAGGGAAGATACTATGGAAACACTTTTGGAAACTCATCAATGACTGGGACGGACTTAAAAGTTGGGGTTTCGGAGTTTGAATTGTTAACCTAAATAAGATGATAGATATACCCTTTAGAAATCATTTTTCTAGCTTAAGGTAGGAGATAAATCGACTTAAACGCACTGAGTGCGACTTTTTGACATTCTAGGACTCTTGAACCTGATGCTCTAATACAAAGTTTGTCACGCCCTCAGGCTAGCCCCTAGACGTAACACAAGACCTAGTATCACAAGTAACCCCAAGCTAACCCTAAATCTGGTATATCAAAATCATTCTAAAATAACTCTAAGTAAGCGGAATCATAACTGAATAATGAATAAAATCTAAAGGAATTCAACTGAGAATATCTGAAAGAAATAACTAAGTTCAAAGTAAAAAAAAAAAAAACCCAAAATTAACTGACAACTAACTTTGTCTAAAAGCCTCTAATAATTATAAGTTGTTTGGACAAATCCCTAGCTAACTCTAAAATGTTGAAACTAACAATAATCAAACTAAACTAAAAAGCATAAAGAAACGTCCTTGGATGATGAGGAATCACCTCTAACTATCACTGATGTGGCACCGGTATGAGCTAATCATGTAGTTGAACCTAAAAACTTAAGCCTGCATCATAATAGGATGAAGGATAATGTATGTGTTAGTACTTCGGATGTACTGAGCATGAGGGATATGCAAAGCTCACTAAATATATAAAGATGCTAAAAATATTGGCCAAGTATGTAGGCTGAACTAAAATAAAGTACATAGGCCCAAGATACAATAATGCATAAAAACTAGAATCCAAGAGTAAACTAGAAGCATGCTTAAAAGCCAGAGAATAAATACAACTACAGGCCTGAAGTACCTAACTGAAGCAAATATTTTGGGAAAGTCTATTAATTGATATAAACCACGTGAGCTAAACGAGGATTCCGATGTATACGCCCCATCGAGAGGACCCAATATACCTTGCAAGGGTATAAAGGCATGATTGTAGTGGCATCGGTAAAACTGATGCCCAATAGAAGGGATATATAAACCTACAATGGCACATAGTTTTTGGACTTAAGGGTACAATAAACCTGTCACGCCCCAACACCCTTTGTGGGATCTAGGTTAGCGCGCAGTTTGGCACCGTAACCCGGCTTCCGGTTCATCCCGCATCGCCAGTTCTGCTTACCAAAAATGGCCCACTTACACTCTGGGTGAGACTGGCAATCGAGAACCATTGTTGGCCCCAAGCGAACCCATGGCCTAGGTTACTTACTCAGCAGAGGACTTAGACATAAGAAAGAGAATCCAAATACAAGATAACTCAACATGTCTCAAGCTGAACTCATAATGTTTTAAAAATAAACATTTAACTTAGCCAAAATGGCAACTCAAATTTGAACATAAGCCAATAACAAAATGATGACGAATGAACTAACATCTGACTGACTATCTATAAACACTCCAAAACAATTAAGATGGATGTCGGGACAAGCCCACGACATCCTAATGAACTAAATGATAATGTAATGAAAAAGGGGGATCCTCTGGAATGCAAGGAGGCTCACCAACAACTCTGAAGCTCAACTGGATCAACGAGGTGCTGGATGTTGATCCTGGCTACCTATGTCTACATCATAAGACGATGCAGGATAACTGGCATCAGTATATTGAATGTACGAGTATGCGAGTAAGAATGCTAAACACAACTTAAGCTTGAAAAGAATCTGAAAGGAACTGAAAAACTTACCTAGCTCAATGCAACTCAACATAACTGAACTCATTTCAATATAAAGCGGTTTAAAAACAAGGGTAATATAAATAAAAACTATTTAAAACATGATGTCAACTCTGTGTGTATGCAAAGATACAGATAAACTCTGAGATGTATGTAAAAATACAAATAAACTGATGAATATAAAAATATAAAATAATGATGTGGGAGTTTCTCTAACCGACAATCATCACTTAAGAGCTATAGTGATGATACAATACTTTACCTCACGCTGCCAAGGACCATCCTATACCTTGCCAGGGGTATAGGACCTAACTCACTAAGTGGATCCACTAGTCTAAGCTTAAAAGCACTAAAGGAATCATCTAAAAAGTATGACCCTTTTCTGCCCATGGTGGCTACATGGTTTATGGGGTTATGGGTTCTCTGAACGCTCCCCCATATCAGTGCTCAATACTACTCTCAAAATATGATACTAGCTCTTTTATGTTTTAAAACATATTTCTTTCTGTGATTTGAGATAATTGCTCAAAAACTTAGTTCAAAGGCTATCTTGGAAATCAATGTTTTTCCCTCTTGCTTAATTATGAAAGCATTTACTCTTTTCTGAAAACTAGCCTGTAGGCTCTTCGGAAATTGAGGTTTCCTTTCTTGTTTAAATGTGAAACCATTTTAAACTCTTTGGGAATACATAGTCCTCATATACTTTTGAATAAATGAACTTCATGCTTTAATCTTTACTCTTTTACTCAACTTGAACTTTAAGTCTTAAAACAAAATTAAAACATTTGAAAAAGACTTTTGGAAGACTCTAAGAACTTCTCTTGACTTTGATCTTAACTTCTCTTGACTTGACTCTTAACTGGTCCTTGAATTGAATTATGGACTCAAGGATTGTGACTTGTGATTGGAAAGATCTCATGATGTTCAGGAATGATTTTAGCTAGATAAACATGAGAAAAGACCAAAAATTAATATTTGAGGGTGGGTCCGCGTCGCGGAAACATATTTAACTTTTGTTTCAAAAACAACTTTTGAGGCAGAACGATCCGTGACCTCTCGCGATGGGAAATGATTACTCTCAGTTCTGGAGAGTGGGTCTGTGACGCGGTGGCATGTCCAGATTTTGACCGACGAAATTTCTTCTTTGTTTTCCATCTCTAAACCCTCTAAACTCCATTGGTCCTTTCCCCGAACACTTAGAATCAATTAAATATTCAAAGTACATCAGATTCTACTCAAAATCAAACCTAAAATCATGGACTCAGTCAAACAACTCCTCAACGATTTCAACAAATCAATAATTTAAAAGAACTTCAACAAACCCATCAAGAACTCAATTTCTAAGCTTTCAAGAACTTAAATTCGCTGAAATAAATCATGATTGGTGGGTGGGTTAACTACCCGATTCTATGTGATCTCACATACCTCGTAGGGATCACCCCTTGAAAAAACCACGATCAAACTTGAATGATCTTGACGAATCTTGCTTCTTCTCCTCGTTCTTCTCTTCTTTTCTCTTCTCTCAAAACCCTAACTCCTTTTGGAAAAGCGTAAACTGACTAAGATCAATTTAGACCCCAATTAATTACCCAAAAGTGAAATAAAATAATTGGGTAAGGAAAAGACCATAATGTCCCTTTCAAATTCGAATTGAACATTTCCTTATTTGAACAACCAACTTCCAATGGGCATATCTCCCTCATACAAACTCTGAATCGCGCAAACTCGATGGCGTTGGAAAGATTGTTCCCAGATCATTCCTATGATATCTAGAAACACACCTAAATCATCCTAAGCTAGTATTTATGGTCTTTTGAAGTTGACCAAAAAAAACTCAAACTTAACCAATTTTCCAAATTTTTATTATTTCCTAAAATCACTCTTCTAATTCTAGCTATTTCTAGTTCTTTCAATTTGCGAGATGTTACAGTATCTCCCCCTTGGAAACATTTGTCCTCGAATGAGATTACTCTTAGTAGGCTAAGGGTGTAACATCAAACACCCAACAAACAATGCAATTATAACATGCTAATCTTATAAATAAAAGCCAAGAAAAGGATTAGTACCTTAATTTGGAACTTCTCCGAATTCAAAGAGTTGTGGATATCTCTTCTTTATATCTTCCTCAGCTCCCCAAGTAGCTTCCTCAACAAACTGGTTCCTCCACAGAACTTTGACTGATACTAGTTCCTTAGTCCTCAACTTTCGAACTTGCCGAGTTAGAATCTGAACCGAAATCTCTTCATAAGATAATCTATCCTTGATACCAATATTTTCAGTTGGTATGATCAATGAAGGATCGCCCATTCACTTCTTCAACATGGAGATGTCAAACACCGGATGGATTGCTGCTAATTCTTATGGTAGCTCTAACTCATAAGCGACATTGCCAATCCTCTTAGATATTATGTAAGGCCAATATACCGGGGAATAATCTTCTCTTTCTTACCAAATTCATAACACCTTTCATGGGTGAAACTTTCAAGTATACCAATCATCAACTTTAAACTCTAACTCCCTTCTCCTAACATCAGTGTAGGATTTTTGACGACTCTGGGCTGTTTTCAGTCTCTCTTGAATAACTTTCACTTTCTTTATAGCTTAACGAACTAAGTCTGGTCCTATTAACCCAGTTTCACCAACTTCAAACCATCTAATAGGAGATCTACAGCTTCTCCCATAAAGAGTTTTGTAAGGAGCCATCTGAATGCTAGAATGGTGACTATTGTTGTAAGTAACTCAATGAGAGATAAGTGATCATCCCAAATACCCTTGAAATCAATCACACAATCCACCTTGATACCTCAAAACACCATCTCCCCCTTGTTCAAAAACCATTACTTTTTGTTTATGAACATTTGCTTTTAATTAAGAAAAATAGGATCTTGGTCTTGCTTATCTTTTACTTCTGACACTAATGATGATTCAAACCCATTCATCACCACTACTCCTCCTTCTATAGAATCCATTAGTCGAACTCCTAGTCGTGGAAGTCTATGCACCTTTTTTGCTAACTCTTTCTTACATTCATCTAAATGGGCGGTACTACCCATACACAACTTGCTCAAGGCATCAGCAACAACATTAGCCTTACTTGGGTGAAATGAATACTCATGTCATAATCTTTGAGTAATTTTAACCACCTCCATTGTCATAATCTTTTAATTAAGAAAAATAGGATCTTGGTCTTGCTTATCTTTTACTTCTGACACTAATGATGATTCAAACCCATTCATCACCACTACTCCTCCTTCTATAGAATCCATTAGTCGAACTCCTAGTCGTGGAAGTCTATGCACCTTTTTTGCTAACTCTTTCTTACATTCATCTAAATGGGCGGTACTACCCATACACAACTTGCTCAAGGCATCAGCAACAACATTAGCCTTACTTGGGTGAAATGAATACTCATGTCATAATCTTTGAGTAATTTTAACCACCTCCATTGTCTGAGATTAAGCTCTTTCTGAGTAAACACATACTAAAAGCTCTTGTGATTGGTGAACACATCCACATGAACACAATAAATATAATGGTGCCATATTTTTAAAGCAAATACTATGGCAGCCAATTCTAGATCATTGATTGGGTAATTCTTCTCATGAACATTCAACTGTCTGGAGGCATAAGCTATAATTTTGTCATTCTGCATTAACACACAACCCAAACCAACTTTAGACCCATCACAATAAACAACAAAGCATTGTGTGCCTTTTGGTAAGGTCAACACTGGGCAATAGTCAACCTCTTCTAAAATTTTTTGAAAGCTTTTCTCACAAGCTTCAGACCATTGAAACTTAGCTATTTCTAAGTCAACTTGGTCAAAGGGGATGAAATAGACGAGAACCCCTCTACGAACCTTCTATAATATCCAACCAAATCCAAGAACTCCTAATATCAATTGGAGATGTGGGTCTAGGACAATTTTGCACTGCCTCTATCTTTTGGGTATCAACTCTAATTCCCTCTCCAGACATAAAGTGGCCTAAGAATGCCATAGACTCAAGCCAAAACTCACACTTAGAGAACTTGGCAGACAACTCTCTATCCTTCCAAGTTTGGAGAACTATTATGAGATGAATAGCATGATCTTCTTCATTCCTCGAATAGATTAGTATGTCATCAATGAACACAATAACAAACATATCTAAATAAGGTTTGGATACTCTATTCATAAGGCCCATGAATACTACAGGCGCATTGGTCAAACCAAAGGACATAACTAAGAACTCATAATGACCATAACGGGTCCTGAATGCTGTCTTAGGAATATCACATTCTGTTACTTTCAATTGATGGTAGCCAGATCTGAGGTCTATCTTAGAAAAACGCGAAGCACCCTGAAGCTGATCAAAAAGATCACCTATTCTCAGAAGAGGATACTTGTTCTTGAGGGTAACCTTGTTCAATTGGCGGTAATCTATACACAGCCTAAGGAAACCATCTTTCTTCCTCACAATTAAGATCGGAGCGCCCTAAGGTGAGATACTTGATCGAATGAAACATGTCTCTAAAAGATCTTTCAACTGCTCTTTTAACTCTTTCACCTCTGCTGGTGCCATTCTGTATAGTGGAATATATATAGGACAAGTATCTGGAAGAACATCCACACCGAAGTATATTTCTCTCTCAGAAGGGACTCCGAGTAGATCATCTGGAAAGACTTTTGGAAACTCTTCTACTACTACAACTGACATAATATGAGGTATCTCAACACTAGAGTCATTGACTCGGACTAAGTGGTAGACACAACCCTTAGAAACTAACTTCCTTGCCTTAAGGTACGAAATAAAACGACCCTTTGGCCCTGCTGAATTGCTTTCCAACTCTAAGACTGGCTCATTTGAAAACTAAAACTTAACAACTCGAGTTCTACAATATATTGATGCATAACAGGCATGAAGCCAGTATATACCTAGAATGACATCAAAGTCTACCATGTCTAACTCAACTAAATTAGCCATGGTACTCTTGTCATTGACGAAAATGGGACAACCACGATAGACTTTCTCTGCTAGAATAGACTTACCAACAGGTGTAGAAACACTGAAGGGTTCACAAAGTTGCTCAGTAATAACATCAAAATTCAAAGCAATATAAGGAGTTACAAATTATAAACTCACCCCTGGGTCTAGCAAAGCATAAACAGTAAAGTCAAAGACTTGGATCATAACAGTGACCACATCTCGCAAATTCTCTTATTTTTGGCGATAATTGATAGCATATAAGCGGTTTGTTTCCCCGCCAGTACCTAAAGTAGCTCCTCGAGGTGCAGCTCTGTCTGGTTGAGCAATTGAAGAAAGTTAGACCCTATTGCCCCTATAACCATTACCTTGCATGTTTTCAGGACACTTTCTCAAAAAATGACCAGTATGACCACACTTGAAACAACTAGTAGAGCCCTCATGACAAATACCTGAGTGATTTCTACCACACTTAGCATATGCAAGAGGCTTACTATCCTTTGTGCCATACTGCCTTGAGAATACGCAAGTTTAGCTCTGAAACTCTGAGAATTCTAACTATTATACTCACTTTTATTCTCGGTGCTGGTGCACTAGAAGATGATGAAGCAGGACCTTTCTGCTTATGTTGGAAAGAAGACCGGTTAACATTACTCTTTTGTTGCTTGAATTCACTACCTGATGTCTTAGCCGTCTTACTGTCAAACTCTTCTATATCCTTCAGCTGGTTCTTTTCAACTTGTTGCACATGGATCATCAACCTTGATATACCCATGTAACCTATTAGCATGGTTTTCTTACATTCCTTACTTGACAGACGAGTCAACCAAACTACGAATAAACTCATCCGGCTCCTCATGTCAACAACCATCTCTTTGCTTCTCTTTGCTCACGAGGAAAGAAATGCCTCGTGAATGCACTCTCAACCATAGGCCAACCCAAAATCAATTACGCGTAAGCAAGAGTTAGAAAGAGACTTTTTAGAGATGAAACTCTAACGCACGAAATGAATATAAAAGAAGTGAAGGAATTTCCTAAATGTTGCAACCTCCTAATTATAGATGTGGCATGCTTCAAATCGATAACCAGGACACTACAGGCACGGCTTCATAGACTCCCTAGGACTCTTGAACTATGTGTTCTGATACCAAGTTTGTCACGCCTCAAGCCTACACCCTAGGCGAGACTAGCACTCGAGAACCATTACTGGCCCCCATGCGAACCCTTTGCCTGGGTTACTTACTCAACGGAAGACTTAGAAATAAGAAAGAGAATCTAAATACAAGATAACAACATGTCTCAAACTGAACTCATAATGTTTTAAAAATAAACATTTAACTTAACCAAAATGGAAACTCACATCTGAACATAAGCTAATAACAAAATGATGACGAATGAACTAACATCTGACTGACTATTTATGAAGCCTTTAAAACAACTGAGATGGATGTCAGGACAGGCCCACGACATCCTAATGAACTAAAATGATAAAGTAATGAAAAGGGGGGATCCTCTGGAATGCAAGGAGGCTCGCCAACAACTCTGAAGCTCAACTGGATCAACGAGGCACTGCATGCTCATCCTGGTTACCTATGTCTACATCATAAGATGATGCAAGACAATTGGCATCAGTACATTAATTGTACGAGTATGCAAGTTAAAATGTTAAACACAACTTAAGTTGAAAAGTATCTGAAAGGAACTAAAGAACTTCACCTGGCTCAACGCAACTCAACATAACTGAACTAATTTCAATATAAAGCAATTTAAAAACAAGTGCAATATAAAGAAAAATTATTTAAAACATGATGTCAACTTTGTGTGTATGCAAAGATACATATAACTTTGAGATGAATGTAAAAATACAAATAAACTATTGTGTATAAAAATACGAAATACTGTTGTGAGAGTTTCTCTAGCCGACAACCATCACTTAAGAGCAATAGTGATGATACAGCACTTTACCTCACGCTGCCAAGGACCATCCTATACCTTGTCAGGGGTATAAGACCTAACTCACTAAGTGGATCCACTAGTCTATGCTAAAAATCACTAGGAATCATCTAAAAAGTACAACCCTTTTCTACCCATGGTGGCTACATGGTTTATGGGGGCTATGGGTTCTCTGAACGCTCCCCCATATAGGTGCTCAATACTACTCCCAAAATATGATACTAGCTCTTTATGTTTAAAAACATATTTCTTTCTATGATTTCAGATAATTGCTTTAAAACTTAGCTCAAAGGTTATCTTGGAAATCAAAGTTTTCCCCTCTTGCTTAATTATGAAATCATTTACTTTTTTCTGAAAACTAGCCCAAAGGCTCTTTGGGAATCTAGGTTTCCTTTCTTGTTTAATTGTGAAAACATTTTAAACTCTTTGGAAATACATAGTCCCCATATACTTTTTAAGAAATGAACTTCCAGTTTTAATCTTTATTCTTTTACTCAACTTGAACTTTAAGTCTTAAAATAAAGTTAAGACATTTGGAAAAAACTTTTGGAAGACTCTAAGAACTTCTCTTGAATTTGATCTTAATTGCTCTTGACTTGACTCTTAACTGGTCCTTGAATTGAATTATGGACTCAAGAATTGTAATTTGTGATTGGAAAGATCTCATGATGTTTAGGAATGATTTTAGATGGTTAAACATGAGAAAAGACCAAAAATAAATATTTGAGGGGGGTCCGCGATGCGAAGACATATTTAGTTTTTGGTTTCAAAAACAACTTTTGAGGCAGAGCAATCCGTGACCGCTCCACGACGCGAAATAATTTTTCTAAGTTTTGGGGAGTGGGTGCGCAACGAGGAGGCATGTCCAGATTTCGACCGACGAAATTTCTTCTTCGTTTTCTAGCTCTAAACCCTCTAAACTCCATTGGTCCTTTCCCCAAACACTTAGAATTGATTAAATGTTCAAAGTACATCAGATTCTACTAAATATCAAACCTAAAATCACGGATTCGGATCAAACAACTTCTCAACAATTTCAACAAATCAATAATGTAATAGAACTTCAACAAACCCATCAAGAACTCAATTTCTAAGCTTTCAAGAACTTAAATTCGCTAAAATAAATCATGATTGGCGTGTGGGTGAACTAACCCAACGCTATGTGATCTCACATACCTCGTAGGGATCACCCTTTGACGAAATCCACGATCGAACTTGAACGATCTTGACGAATCTTGCTTCTTCTCCTTTTTTCTCCTCTTCTTTTCTCTTCTCTCAAAACCCTAACTCCTTTTGGAAAAGCATAAACTGAATAAGATCAGTTTAGACCCCAATCAATTACCCAAAAACGAAACAACATAAATGAGTAAGGAAAATACCATAATGCCCCTTTAAAATCCGGATTGGACATTTCCCTATTTGAACAACCCAACTTCCAATGGGCATATCTCCCTTATAAGAACTCGGAATTGCGCAAACTCAGTGGTGTTGAAAATATTGTTCCAAGTTCTTTCCTACGGTATCTTGAAGCACACCTAAATCATATTGAGCTAGGAGTTATGGTTGTTTAAAGTTGGCCAAAAAAACTCAAACTTAACTTGACCAATTTTCCAAAATTTTATTATTTCCAAAAATCACTCTTTTTAATTCTAGCTCTTTCTAGTTCTTTGAGTTTGCGAGATATTACAAAACCCTAGTCCTACTTGGTGCTAAACACTACTCCCTAGTTGGATACTAGTAGCTCACTTTGAACTCTAGTCCTGAATTCATGAGACGGAACTAAACTGGTCTGAAAACAATTGCTCAGAAAAGTTGTGAAAAGAAAACTGACTAAATTCTATTTAAAACTAAATGCTAAATTCATGAGAAAATACTATAATTACAGGCTAAGCTCTTTTCCTTTCAAATCTCCATAAGAATTCATGCAAATTCATTTAAGCATAAAATCGAGTAGTAATCACAAGAATCAATTTTGTAGAGCACTGCATAGTTGGGCAAGAACCCTAGTTTCGTAAAACCATAATATTAAAAAAACAGTCTAAAGTTTTGGTTGTAATGGTGAACTGAGTACCCACATACCTAGTGAAGAAAACTATGGACAAATTCTTTGGATTTCAGGGCTGAACTTGAAGGAGAGCTCTGCTTGTTCTGGAGAGAAATTTTTCGCCTCTTTCTCTTCTTTTCTTTCTAAGTCTGGTGGTTTTAGGGGAATGAATGTTTTAGGTAGTTTTTGACTAATTATCTAGGCTTAGACGAAGTAAAATGATGTAGTTAAAGTACCAAACGCACATGGGGAAATACTAAAATGAACCTAACTTAAAACTAATGAGCTTCCTCACACGAGAGGCTTCACGAGCCGTTTAAAGCATCACGGACTGTCTAGTGGGTCGTGATGCTCCCCTGTCCAATAGATCTTTACTAAAACAAGCATAACTTTTGACTTTGGGATCGAAATTAGGATAACTTGGTGGTTTTGGAAAGAGGACTCAAAGACCTCTAATTTGATAGGTCATAATCCACCTAATTTATTTTTTACTGAGAGATATGATCGTATGAAGTTGACCCACAACTCAAAACCTGATGAGTCACTTTCACGTAAGACTTCATGGTCTGTGTGAAGCTTCACGGACCGTCTAAGTGTATGTGATCCTTCATGGCTTTGGGTGCAACTTAACTGGCTGGGTGACTTGTGCGGACCCCTAGACGGGCCGTCCAAATCACCACGGGCCGTCTAAGGTGTCATCTAGGTGACTCGTTCTGAATGGTGCTTCACAATGCCCTTAATGGGCCGCGGACCCCTTAACGGCCCATCTAGGATGCCAGGAAGGGTCCATGATTCATTTTGGGTTTGTGAACTTGCCCGTTTACCCTTTTTTTTCCCCTTTTCAAAGTCTGAGGTGTTACACACACATGCACGATAAACACATTTTTTAAATTCTAATTGAAATCAGTTATTTTATTGTCACTCACTGATCCTAAATGTTTGCTCCATTTGGCCCCTTCTTTATAGCAAACACGTCCATGCCTCCCATTTTATGGTATATTATATTAAGAGGAAAAGAAATTATAGGCAACAAAAGAACTTTTTTTTGGCTCCTCCTTAGTTAGTTAATCTTTTTAATTTAAAATCGTCAATAAGATTTCAATACAGTTGTGAAATTTATCATTATTAAAAAAAATAAAAAAATAAAAAAAAGACTACTAATAGTTCTAAAATATATAGCAACTCCTAAAAATACAATATTTATTTGAATCTATATCCTAACCCATTACCCTTTCCAATTTATAATCAATTATAACTGATATTACGATTTTGAAATTTATTATTATCCCTTAAAAACTATCACTTATTTCATGTTATAAATTGGTTCATGCACCAATTTTCAACTATCATAATTTGCGAGCAAATATTCTTAAAAGATTAAAAAAAATTGTCTCTACTTGATATTGTTGTTGAACGGCTTTCTGATTCATTGTAGTCTTGCTTAATTATATTGTCCAGACTCTCTACTCTTGAAGTTTCATAGACACGACATGCACTTGCAACAATCAGATGTCTCCCAATAAAGGACAAAAAACTTAAGTATACAAATTAAGTACCTTAATAAAAATTATATAACACTAGTTTTAATTGTCACCAACATGACAGTAGTTTTTTTTCAAAAAAAAAAAAGAGAATATTATTAAAAAAAAAGGAATCGTGTTATTAATCAACCACGATTTTCTCCAATTTCCTGATTTTCTCTCATTCTTTTAACTTCCACAATTTACTCAAATTGTTATACATTCACTCAAATTTAAAAAAAAAAAGGTTTTTTAATCAAAATAAAACTATCTACCTCCCTATTCAGAAAGATTGTAGACTTTTTTATACCAACACTGTTTCATTCTAATTCAATACCACGAACGATAGGACGCATCAGGTATATGTGATAAATCACGACTGAATTTTATTTCAAAATCTAACACTATTTGAATTGTATATGATGGTGTAATTTATGTCGTTAAAAACCACCAGTTTTTGTGATTTAATTCAGGTTGATTATAAGGGTTAATTACTTTGTTAAATCGGAAGTTGGTGTAAGTAGTAGTCGGGTCCCAAGTCCCAAATTAGGATTGTATATGATGGTGAATATATAGTGTATATTACCTTCTTGTTAAACACCAAATTCGTAATTGTTTTTTAGTATTTGTTTTGGTGTAATTGTGATGGTATGTGACTTGATTATAAAAATCAATTTCGTGATTTTATTTTTGTAGAGGAATTGGTGAAATCGATATATATTTTAATTCGTGTATAAATGTCAAATTTTGTGAATGTTTTTCTAGTAGACGATTAGGCGTAATTGATAGTGCATATTGATTGTTAATAAACATCAAAATTCGTGATTGCTTTTATTGGTTTATGTTCTAGTGTAATTGTATATTTTAGGACGTACATAAACACAAACTAATTGCTGATAAAATATCTTTATTATCTTAAAAAGTAAAAGAATCATATTTAAAATTCTTTATATCTATTATTAAACATGATCAAAAGAATTTATTGCATATTATTATCTTATATTACTTTAGCCTTATTAATATTATATTAAATAATTTTAATTGTGACCAACCGTTTTAGCGGTTTTATGGCAATGGAGTAATTTCCAGCTTTATGGCATTAGTAAAAATTTATTGTGCCTTATTGGCACAAATATGAATATTTGATAATAAGTCAGCCTTAATGACATTTATATTTATATCTTTGTGCACAGCTGATTGTATGCCTATTTACCTATATATATGGTATGTTTGTGTGTAAAAGTAAAGGAGTGAAAAAGATTACATTGAAAACTATTCTTTCTTATTTATTTGTTGGATTTCTTATGTAAATTGTCTTCTTTGTTGGATTCTAGCTCCTAATTTCAATACTAGAAGAGTTTGTTGAATCCTAGGGATACATCTTAACCAGTTAAATATCCTTAAGGAAAGTGTCATAGGCACACCTCAATCTATGAGGTTTGCGTGTTTTCAATAATTTTCAACAATCTTAAGGATATTTTTTGTTATCATGGTTCACGGAAATGATCCACCAGCTATCGTTACTAATAATACTATCATTGCTACTGAAACATCTCATGGTGTCATCTCGGTTCTGCGTTCACACAATTTTACCAAATAATTCCCTAATGTTTCAAAAGTAGAAGTTTTTGGTGGAAAAAATCTTAAGAGATGGCATGAACAGATTTTCTCTGCTCTTAACATGTATGGAGTGACGTCTGCTATAATAGATTCAAAACCAGATGAATCTGCTACTGAACAAATAAATCAGTAAATTTATGCAAATAAGATATGTAAGCACACAATATTAAGTACTCTTTCTAATGAATTGTTCGATGTGTATCGTTCTAACAAGGAAACAAAGGAGATTTGAGAATCGCTACTTGCTAAATATACTGTTGAAGATACTACCAATCAAAAGTTTGTTATTGGTAATTTTTACAAATGGGAAATGACCGAAGTGAAAGATGTAAGAGCACAAATCAACAAGTTTCACAAGCTAGTTGAAGATCTTAAGTCGGAGAAAATTATTTTACCGGAGCAATTCGCGTGGTTGGTATGTTGATTGAAAAACTATCAAAATCTTGGAATGACTACAAACAAAATTTGAAACATAAACAAAAGCTATTATCCCTTTAAGATTTGGTGAAACACACCATCATTGAGGATACCAAGCGAAAGCAATCATTTTCTGCCAAAGCAAAAGAAATTGCTACAAAAGTCAATCTTGTGGAAGACAATAAGTCTCACAATAAAAATAACATGTATGAAAAAGAACTTGATTATAAACTCATGGTCAACAATCAAACTTTCAAGAAAAAGAGTAATTGTTTTGTGTGCAGCAAACCGGGCCACCACGCAGCTCAATGCAGAAACAGGGAAAAATAACAGCTCTACTAAGCCAAGAATAAATCTGGCTGAAGCAGATGATTTCATTGTAGCAGTCATTTCCCAAGCAAATCTTGTGGCCAATGTGAATGACTAGGTAATAGATTCGAGTACTACTAGACAAAATTGTGCTAGTAACATAGATTTTGTGTCTTACACCCAAGTGAATGAAGGAGAAGAAGTTGTGTATCTTGTTGATTCTACAACCACTCAAGTTCTTGAAAAAGTAAAAGTTTTTATTTAAATTCACATCTAAAAAATTGTTCGCATTAACTGAAGTGTTGCATGTACTTTGTATTCGAACCAATTTAATTTCAGTGAGATAATTAGGAAAGGTGAGAGTGAAAGTTGCATTTGAATCTGGTAAGGTTGTAATAACCAAAAATAATTTGTTTATGGTAAAGGATATTGTAATCATGGCTTATATGTTTTCAGTGTTTCTCAAGTCATGAGTGAAGATGCTAGTACTTATTATTTACTATTGACATGCTAAATTGGAACCGTTTCAATAAATAAGAATGTTTTATGTTTTGATGGTTTGGTAATAAAAGTTCTCTCCTATGTTAATGTTTCTTGATCTTCATATGTCATGTTTGAATGTGTTTTATATACTTACTCTGTGATTGAGATATTTAGGGGAAAAAAAACACTAGTTTTTGAAGTTTGTTAATTAAAAAAATTTTAAAATTAATCATAAATTATAAAAGTAGAGAAAATATATTCTTCTTAAATAATGAAGAACCTTACCAGTGTTGTTGTTTTCCTTTTTTTAGTAAGATTTTAGATGGAAAAAAAATCAGAAAGATTTTGTATTTTTGGTGATGGGCTTTGATTCTAGAATTTAATTTGTCTTTCCTAAAGATATATTTTTGAACGATGATATATAATATTTGAGTGAGTTATATTTTTAGCTTATCATTTATTTGATGAAATGATTATATGAAAAAATGGTTGAACTTATTATAGAAATATTATTTTCTTAGTTGAACTTTTAGAAATATGGGGGTAGCATACTTTATGTGGTCATGTTATTCAAATTTGATATGTGTTTATCTATTGTGTTGATGATTTAAAACTCACGTAAATATAATGGAGTCGGCTGATAATGATGTTAAGTGGTTAAGTAACCTCCATATAGTGATTACATGAGTTTGAGACAGAGAGTAATAAAACATTCTTAAGAGATGGAATTATATTCATAACTCGTGTGAAGTCATAAGTGAATTTGGTCAATTCTCTGACTAAAACTTTGTGGAAAAATTAATAAATGAAGCTTCAACGAGAATGGGACTATTGCCAAGTTGTATATCAAACATGATGATAACTCAACCTATACGATTAGAGATCCCATGAATTAGGTTCATATGGGTAATAACAAGTCATTGTTTGATCTTGTGCACTATAAATTTACGTCCCATCTATGATCTATTATGGTGTGCATATAGTGCAAATCTGCAAGTAAAGTGAGGTTGAGTTGTGAAACCTTAATCCATAACCATATCCTTTTATAGGTGGTATATTGCTCTGCAAAATACACTTGATGGGTGGACCTATATGAGTGTGGAGTGTTGCTGCTTTTATGAAATTGTGACAAATTTCTAAAGCATTCATGAATACCAGGGCACGGGCGTGACATCTTAACACAAAACCACGATAACGATAAAGATTGTGCAAGTATAATATGATAGAAAAGACTGAGCTAAAAACAGAATTTTTAGTTCATAGAAGTTTTAAACTTCACCATTTGTTCTAGAAGTTTAATTTTATTTTATCTAGGTCTGGTTCATAGTCTACGAGACACCAAATTCGACGCATTATTCTTTCGTTTGAAAATCCCAATAATTATCTTTTATATATTTTTCTTATTATATTATTTCTTAATAGTCTTTTTAAGATATATGGGGGATTAAAACGTCATTATTATCTTAAAAAGTATAAGAATCATATTTGAAATTCTTTATATCTATTATTAAAGATGGTCAAAAGAATTTATTGCATATTATTACCTTATATTACTTTCCTTATTAATATTATATTAAGTAATTTTAATTGTGACAAACGGTTTTAGGGGTTTTATGGCGATGGAGTAATTGCCAGCTTTATGGCATTAGTAAAAATTTAATTGTGCCTTATTGGCACAAATATGAATATTTGGTAATAAGCCAACCTGAATGACTTTTATTCTTATATCATTGTGCATGGCTGATTGTATACCTTTTACCTATATATATGATATGTTTGTGAGTAAAAGTTGAGGAGTGAAAAAGACTACGTTGAAAATTTTTCTTCCTCATTTATTTGATGGTTTTCTTTAAGTAAAATATCTTCTTTGTTAGATTATGGCTCCTAGTTTTAATACTAGAAGAGTTTGTTGAATCATGGGGAATACATCTTAATCGATGAAATATCCTTAAGGACAAAGCCATAGGCAGGCCTCAAGCTACGATATTTCTGTGTTTTTCAATATTTTCCAACACTAACGTGGTAGTTTTTTGGTTCATCTATTGGTGTATTAGATAGTGTATTTTCTGGTATAATTGATATATTTAAATCATATATAGACACAAACTAACGTGGTACATTTTTGGTTCATCTATTGATGTATTTGATAGTGTATTTTCTGGTGTAATTGTAAATTTTAGGTCGTATATAAATACCAACTGGCGTGGTAGTTCTTTGGTTCAATTATTAGTGTATTTGATAGTGTATGTTCTGGTATAATTGTGGATTTTTTATCGTATATAAACACCAACTGACATAGAAGTTTTTTGGTTCATCTTTTGGTGTATTTGATAGTGTATGTTCTGGTATAATTATAAATTTTAGGTTGTAAATAAACACCAACTAACATGGAAGTTTTTTGTACATCTATTGGTGAATTGATAGTGTATTTTGGGTCGTCCAAAATTATTTTGGAGA
Organism: Solanum bulbocastanum; assembly: GCA_037074985.1. Classification (NCBI taxonomy): domain Eukaryota; kingdom Viridiplantae; phylum Streptophyta; class Magnoliopsida; order Solanales; family Solanaceae; genus Solanum; species Solanum bulbocastanum. Next base: position 29,294,875 of record CM073608.1, read on the forward strand.
TTGATTAATAATAAATTGCAATCTAACACAGGTAAGTACGTTGATTAAAAATATTGAAGGAGTGATATATGACACGAACATCAAATATGAAGGCTTAATTACTACAATTGCTTCTCAATTAGGTGTGAACACGGTCATATTTCATTTAGAACTCAAATTTATTGTGAGCGGTCCATCTCCACCAATGAAGATTCATAACTATATGGGTGTTCAAGTTTATTTAGATCGAAAAGTGTTAATTGCAGTTTAATTCAACATTGGTTAATGTTGATTGACTAATTTGTATTATTGGTGTATTGATTGTTGTAGAAATTGTGTTTGCATGTTTATATACTTCGTCTTTGTGTGAAATGTTACTGTAAAAACTGATATTGGTGTGATTTTCGTAATATTGGTGTAATACTCGAAAGTGATTGGCTAATTCATCATAAGGCTCACTTCATAATATTGATGTACTTATTGTTATAACAGTGGTGATTGCATGTTGGTTTAATACATTATTGTTATCTTGGTGAAAATACGATACAAATGTTCAATTACTTGGTGATATATAATGGCTGAATTGTTGGTATTATATACCAACCTCAGACAATGAATATGTAAAATAACTAATTAACTTTTTAAAAAATAGTTTGACACCACAATGACACACATTTTGACAATATATACATAAAGAAGTAAATGTATTTGTCAGTTAATTGAACACAATATAAGCACCAAACTAATATATTTTTCGTAGTATTGGTGTAAAATGTACGCAAATAATTGGTGGTATGTAATTGGTGAATTGTTGGTATAATTATCACGTCCTGAGCCTACATTCTGGACGTAATTGACACTTGAAAATTATTGTTGGTTCCCAAGCGGACCCTTTGCCTGACTCATTACTCAGTGGAAGACTTACCCAAGCAAAATGAAAGCTCATGATGCAAAAATAACTTTAAAAAACTTAATTTAAACTCAACTCCAATAATTGTCTGAAAATAATTTAACAAGTATTAGTTAAATGTCTCATGACCTCAAAACATTACAACAACAAAGGAAATAATGATATACTCTTCGACCTTTAAACTATCTATGAAGCCTCTACTATTAATGAAGAATTATCGGGACAAGACCCACGACATCCTAACTAATTGAAAGTAAAAGTGGAACCCTCCGGAAGCAAGGAGGTTCACCAAAGCTAACTGGAACTGCAAGTGGTATCAACAGAGTGTCTATTGATGACCCTGAATACCTTTATCTGCATCATAAAAAGATGTAGGTCTAATAGTGCCAGTACATTGAATGTACGAGCATGTAAGTGGAATTCTAAAGCATAAACATAAGCTTGAACTGATAAAAAGGGAACATACTTACCTCATCTCATCTCACTCAACTCAACTCGATTCAAGAACACTCAACTAAAAGATACTCAACTCAAATATACCCGACTCAACTCAAGGATACTCAACTCAACGATAAAGCAACAATAAAAGATGCAATACATGGAAAACCTTTAAAACAATAGATAAAAACTCAATTGTATGTAACAATACAATAATAACTCAACTGTATGTAAGAATGCAATAATAACTCTTATTTGGGAGATTCTCTAACCGACAACCATCACTATGAGCTATGTGATGATACGACATCTCGATCACATTGCCAAACATTTCCTATACCTTGCCGGAGTATAAGACATCCTCAACTAAGTGGATCCACTAAGCTTTGCTTAAAAGCAATACGAAATCATCTAAAAAGTATAACCCTTTTTACCCATGTTGGCATACATGATTTATGTCTCAATAATACTCAATTCATAGAGTTCATGCGAAATTATGGACATGAATGACTCGACTCAAGGATATAAATGACAATATAGAACTCATGGGTACAAATCTTCTCATTCTCATGCTTACTTCCTCAAAACTTAACTCAAAGCTATAGTTAATTTCAAAAGAATTCACACCTTGACTCACAAACTTTTTCAGAAGGGGACTCAAAGGTTTCCTCAAAATGACTCGAAGAACTCCCTCAAACTTTACTCTTAACTCTATCTTGAATTTTAAATGTGAATTCAAGAATTATGATTTGAATATATAGAACTTATCATTGATTAGATGTAGTTTGGATAGTTAAAATCAAGAAGAGAGAATATACGTTTTAAAAGAACTTAGACGGGACGAATGACAAAAAATGACCGGGGGCAGGCGACCCTGGGGCTAGCCTCACATCAACGGCATCCCATTTCTAGCGCACTGCAGGCATGGTGCGCCAGACCTCCTAGCGCATCCGTGGCGTGGTATGCCAGCCCTCCTGGCGCATCCATGGCGTGTCACGCTACCCTTCCCCAGAATGTTCAAAAGAATATTTCTTCTCAATTTTTGGTCCTAATTCATCTAGAATCGACTAATTTCTTCCAAACCTGCTTAGATTTGATACCCAACATAAGTAAACAAAAACCTACTCAAATCTCCTCAATAACAACCCTCAAACTCAAACCCTCACCTCAAGAACTTATCATATTCCAATAATAAAGATTGAAGAAGGGAACTTCAAGAAAACTCATCAAGAACTTCAATACACAAATTTCATGGACTAATTTGATGAAGAAACTCATGATTGGCAATAGGGTGAACTAACTTGTAACATCTCGCAATTTGAAATAGCTAGGAAGAAGCTAAGAACTTGAAATAAACATTTTTGGAAATAGTGACAAATCTGGAAATTTGTTTTAAGTTAGGAAAAGTGAGTTTTTGGTCAACTTAAAATGGCCATAACTCCTAGCTCAGGATGAGTTAGGTGTACTTTCAGATATGGTTGGAAAGCTCTTGGAATAATCTTTCCAACACAGCTAAGTTTGCGCGATTCTGAGTTCGTATGAGTAAGTTTTGCCCTTTGGAAGTTGGGTTGTTGGAATAAGGAAATGTCCAATCCAGATTTTTAAAGGGTATTTTAGTCTTTTTCTTGCCCTATTATTTTAATCCATTTTAGGAGTTTAATATGGGTCAAATCAGATTTTAGTCAGTTTTAGAAATTGGAAATTTACGCTAGGGCTTGGAGAAAGGAGAAAAGAGGAGAAAGAAGAAGAAAGGGCAAGATTCATCAAGATCGATCCATCTAGTTGTGGTTTTCGCCAAGGCTTTATTCCTAATAGGTATGTGAGATCACATAGCACTGGGTTAGTTCACCCACGCGTCAACCGTGATTATATTCAGCGAATTTAAGTCTTTGAAAGTTAGAAATTGTGTTATTCATGAACATTGTTGAAAGTTTTGTTGAATTCTTATGGATTGTGATGTTGAAGTTTCTTGATAATTTGATTCATGTTTCTGGGTGTAATTTCAAGTTGAATCTATTGTATATTAAGGGTATTAATGATTCTAAGTGTTTGGGGAAAGAACCAAGTGAAATTAGAGGGTTTAGAGTTGAAAAACAAAGAAGAAAGTTCGGAGTTTTCTGGGGAAAGGGCTGGGGCGCCACGCCTGCCAGAGCGCCACAAAAGTTCCACTGAACTTTGGGCACTGGCGCGCCATAGCAATCTCTCTGAACTTTGAGGGCTGGTGCCCCGCGCCTCTCAGAGTGCCATGGACACCAATTCTCCCCATTTATTCCGTACCTTTTCGTACTTGTTTCTTAGCAATGTACCTATGTTTTCTAGTTGATTCCAACACTCTAAGGTACATCTAAACATCATGAAATCATCCATAAACATGATATCATGAACCTTGAATCCATAATCCAATTCAAGGAAAGCTAGGATCAAAGTCAAGAGAAGTGAAGAGTCAAGTCTAGAAGTTAAGAAGCAAGTCAAAACAAAGTTTATAAAGTTTTTCAAAAGTCTTTAACAAATGTTTTAACTTTGTTTTAAGACTTAAGTTTCAAGTTAAGCAAAGAGTAAAGATTTGAGTTCATTTCTCAAAAAGCTATAAGGGAACTAAGTATTCCCAAAGAGTTTATAAATGTTTTCACATTTGAGCAAGAAAAGGGAACATCAATTCCAAGAGAACTTTTAAGCGTTCTAAGTAATTATCTCAAACCAAAGGAAGAAGTTGTTTTTGAACATATGAGCTAAGTATATTTTTGGGAGTAGTATTGAGCACTGATATGGGAATACGAGTTTATATTATCTCAAGTCTCCATAAACCATGTAGTCATCATGGGTATTAATGGGTCATGCTTTTTAGATGATCACATAAGTTAACCTAGTGGATCCACTAAGTTAAGTGTTCTATATGATGGCAAAGTATAGGACAGTTCTGGCAGCATGGGCAAGACGTTGTATCACCACTTAGGCTCATAGTGGTGGTTGTCGGTTAGAGAATCTTCCACAGAAACTATATTACTTTATTATATGAGTAGAGTTGAGTTTGTTATTGCATTTTCTTTAACGAACTAAGTTGTTTTCTACTGTTTTAATTTACTTTGTATAAATTGCACTATTATTTTTGTTGTTGACACCTAATTTTGACTGACCTATAACCCTTTTGGAATTACTATTCGATTAAACACGTATTTTTTTAAAAAAAATATTTTGAGTTTAAAATTTTAATCAATTTTGTCTAAAAAATTATATATTTTAGTAGGCATGATTTAAAAAAAATTATTACAATTATTATCAAATTATTTTTTATTAATAGTTAAACTTGAAATAATGCAAATGTTTTAAAAATTTAAGTAATTTTAACTATAATATTTTGTAGTATTTCTTTAAATTCCCTCAAAATCATTTAAATTTTTACCGATTTTATTCTAATTCCTTTCAATTCTAGCCTATTCAATTCCAATTGTATTAAAATTATAGTCATTCCTTCACTCCAATTCTAGCCATATTCATTTCAATTCTAACCATTCCAACTCCATAATTCAATTTGATTTTCAAATTCCTTTTAATCTTGTTCGTCCATCCTTAAATTAAATCCTAGATCAAATCTTAGTCATCTATCTAATTCTAATCCAACGGTTAAGATCAACTCCACTTTCTTTCCTACTTTAAACCTAAAAATGAACTCAACCCTAAAAATTTTCTTATTCACTTCCTCTCCTCTCTCAAGCCGCCGCACAACCCCTCTCTTCCACCATCTCCATCTCCGGCAAAAAGCCCTTTCTCTCTCCTTTCTCTCTAGTCGCCTTCCATCTCCCTCTCCTCTGGTATGGATGAGGAAAACGACTGCAGCAGCTCCGTCGAAGTACACGAGGAGCTCCGCTCAACCCCTCTACTTTCTCTTTTTTCTCCTCCAACAGTAGCAACACGAGGCCACCAGTGAGCAGTCAGCTCCAACTAGCGACAAGTGGCAGAATCGGCAACTCCGGCCAGCTGTCGCAAGCCAACAGCAGCTCCGACCAACAACAACCAGTGCGAGGAGCCAACAGCAGCTCTGACCAACAACAACCAGTGCGAGAGACAACTTCGATCAGCAGCAATCTGGCACCCTACTTCTTTTTGGCAAGGACAGACAACGTATTTCGGCAAGCATTTCGAAGTTTTGAGTATATGAAAGACGGATCTTTCACAGATCCTTCCTGGTAAGTTTTATTCTATTCATTTCAACACTTTGTTCTTGATTTTTAAAGTATTGCGAGTTGTTCTAGCATCGCAATGTCATTGTATTGATCCTTTCTATTGATTCTAAGAAAAAACAAGTCAAGGTTGTGATTTCTCTGCTAAATTAGTGCTTGTTCGCTTCTGTGGTGATCGTTGTGTTAAGATTGTTAATTCAATATGCATGTTATAATAAGTTTGAATACATGCCTGTGAGTTTCATTGTTTTGGTGAATTTCTTTAAATTGATCTCATTTTAACCTTAATTAATTGAGAATTATGTTGTTCTGTTTCCCAAATTAATCATGTTATTCTATGTGCGGACTTCACCTTAATTGCTGCTTAAGAAGGGTAAATTTATCAATCTTTAATAATTTCTTAATTTGTTAAATTGAGTATGTAAGCTGTGAATTGGTTTTGCAGTTATGCTGAAATTGATTTGATTTGCTAATGTGTTTAAGGTAAGTCTTAAATTAATAAATAAAAGGCAGGTATAAATTTCCAATGCTAATTTGATATGTTAATAGTTGCTGTAAAATTGATTCCCCTTCCCTTAATTATGGTTGGAACTGATTCTTTCTACTCTATTTTAGAATTCCTTACCGGTTTAGTGAATAATTTTGCTGATTTCAGTTTTGTTCCATATTTGGTGAAAATATACTAATTTAAATTTGATTTGGCTCGCCTTTGAAATAAGGAAAATGTTATATTAATTGATTCCTTAAATTATTTATTTCCCATATATGTGCCCTCCCTTTTACTATAAATTGGACCCATTTTCTCATTCTCTAGGGACGGATACACATTCTAATAAGAAAAAGAATAGCAAAAATATTCTCATGCTTTAATACTCCAACATTAAATCACGCTTACACACTTTAACAGTAAAAGAATACTCTCTACTCTTGAAAAGAAAATAAGAACTCTAGAAAAGATTGGGATCATATTGGGATCATCCTTTGTGGTTTTGCTGTGTTGCTGTTTCGGTGGATACTATTTAAAACACTCCATTGCTGATAATTATTTCTACTTGATTGGCTAGTAATTACTTCATTATTTTAAATTTTGTCTTGTATAATCTATTATGAATATTGTGTGTTTGAAACAAATAAAGGAAGCGTTAAGGTCAGTCTTATTACCCTTTGTTATATGCGTGACTTCATATTCCTGTGATTAAATGGAATATGTTTGTGTGTCTGTTCCCGCTCATAAGTATGAAATAATTAATGCCATGTGTGTTGGTTGATAATTAGTATTATTATCTTGTTGTCTTCCTATATTGTATCTGTTGCGTATCTCCCTTTTTATTTTAGCAGGTTTTTGAACTTAAAGGTTCAAGATGTTGAAGAGTCACCATGGGAGGGAAACAATAGACGAATTGATTTGGTTTAATTTATGTTTTTGTATATTATTTAATCTCTATTTATGTTTTTGTAATAATTTGTAAACTCTAACTCTCTCTAATATTATATGAAATAGTTTGGGGGATCGTTTAAAGGGGGGAGGGGATTTACGTGCTACTTGATATATTATCGCAACTTCCTTGTTGTTAGAAAGCATGCCTATAGGGGTGTGATTTAATTGTTTGATCATTCCTTGCCCTAAATCTAATTAAAATAAATGATCTTGCCGATATTTAAATGTCGTTTAAGTTATAAGCATGTTTTATGTTTGGCCGCCAATTCTCAATGTTCCACAATTATGTAAAGTATATTTTACATCTGTGTAACCACATACTAGCATATAATAGTATAGTAATTAAAAATTGCTTTTACGTCTATTTGTCTTACTTGTTTCCAGTCATCTCAATTAGATGTAACTATTGAATAAATTAAATATTGTCAAATAATTTATTTGAAATAAGTGAAAGTTAAAAGGCATACCTAGAGGATTTGAATAACTTTCAACATGTTTGGGTTTAGAAATCATGCATGTAGGTTTCAAACTTTTTTATATATATTATTTTATCGATACCATGCATCTAGGGTTTAATAATCTGTTTAAATGAAATAGATACCATGCTTATAGGTTTGATCATAATTTCAGCATGTTCACTTAGGTATCATGTCTATAGGACTTAATTAATAAGATCAAATCGGCTAGTTAAAAAATTTTTTGCTAATAATTTTCAGCGTTAAGTGAAATAAACATTGTATATTTTCTGCCTAGCGGTAAATAAATTTATGCAATACATTTATGTTTGTTACACTAAAAATAAGATAATAAATTGTCCAACATGTTAATATTGTCTTAAATAAAATCTGCTCTTGTCCAATCTGCATGATGAAATTATTTTCTGTACTTAAACATTATTTCGCTACTTAATATCAATCCATTCTGCATGAATGCTTGTTCCGCCACTTAAATTAGTTTTCTGCATCTGCCACTTGCTGCCCCGATTAAATCTTGCTCGGATTAATTAATTTCTGTATTGTTTTGCCACTTAAAGTCATGCTACTGATTAATTTCTGCATCTAATAAATTGTGTCCAACTTAAAGTAAAATCGGCATTAATAATCTGATCAACTATTGCTCTAAAAAATTATGTCATGCATCTGTTATAATTCTGCTACCATTTTTAAAATTAGTTAATAACTGCAATTAATTACATTCAGCATGTGTTTTTTGCTCTTTAAATTAAATAAATATTGTTATGCTGCTTGTTTTGTATGCACACACCTAAGCATGAAACCTTTTCACAATTATGTGTGTTTGAAAGCATGTTTAATAAAATCTAGAGGCCAAATTGAGACTTCATGTACTAAATGTTCGTCCAACTTACTTGGCTTGGTTTCTAGGTGGGCCTATTAGGAAATTTTTTTTTAAAACCATCTCAATAGTAGTCCAATGTCTCTTGGATATTAAGCGGGGACGATAGGCACCTTCTAGGAGGTTATGCATGCGGAAGGTGGGGTAGGGGTAGTTAGGCCCTACAGATATGATGCCATCGACTCAAGCTTAAAATGACAAACTTTGGTTTTGTCTCTCTCTACACGGAAGCCTATCGAAAAAATTAAAAAAAAGTCGAGTGTTGATCCGTAAAATCCTTCAAAGTCTCTCTTTCCTTTGTCCCTTTATTAGTTGATGACTATAATTGTTTGGGCTAGTTTAAATAAAATATAAAATTTATTTGCTTATCTACTTGTGCAATTTCCATCTCCTCGCCTATCTCTTTATTAATTGTTTAATACTTATTTTTTATTATGTTATCACTTAGTCTTGCATGCTTAACTAATTAACTAAAATAACTAAAGTGAGCTTAATTTTTTAAATATTATGTTATCACCTAGTAAGTATGTTTAATTAAATAACAATTAACTAAAATAATCTTAAATGTTTATTCATTGTTATCACTTAGTTCGCATGTTTTAATTTAAATAACTAATAAATGAAGTGACCTTAAATGCTACTTGTAACCCCCACATAAATTGCATGAGATACGGCCGAAACCCACATTTGTGGACCTCGAGGGATGCCTAACATCTTCCCCTCGAGGTAATTTGAACCCTTAACCGATTTCTGGTTCGTTGACCTTTAGCTAGGTTTAGTTAGGTTAGATAGGTGCCCTGACACACCTTAATTCGTTAGATGGCGACTCTTCAATCGCCCAAAAGAGTTGTTAGGTCGTGCATGGAAAACCCATTTTTGCAAAAAAAAGGGGCGCCACAGTTGTTTTACACTGTATTTTGAGTTACGTTATAGAAATTGAGAAGAGCCAGGTAAGTGTTTTCTTTCAGAATCCTTTCAAGCATATATCTTGTTTTAGCATTCCAACTCGTATACTAGTACCTTTAATGTATTGATGTCAGTTGGCCTGCATCATATTATGATACAGACGCAGATAACCAGGATTAACATTCAGTGCCTCATTGATCCAGCTTGAGCATTCTGAGTTTGTTGGTGAGCCTCCTTGCATTCCAGAGGACTCCTTTATTTAATTTCTAGTCTTTCAGATGTTAGGATGATCGGGGGTCCTGTCTCGACATCCCTCTTTCTTTTAAAGGCTTCATAAACAGTTAGTAGTCGGATGTCTTTACATTGTCATTTCATATGTTAAGACTTGAGTTGCCATTTTGGCCAAGTTGAATGTTGACTTTTAAACATTCTAAGCTATTTGACTAAGTTATTTGAGTAAGTTCAATTTTGAGACAGTTGAATTATTTAGCATGTGAATCTCTTTCTTAATGCTTATAGTCTTCCACTGAGTTAAGTAAGTCAGGCAAAGGGTTCGCTTGAGGCCAACAATGGTCTTCGAGTGCCGGCCACATCTAGGGTGTAGGCTTGGGGGGTGACATAACCCATCACTATGAAAACTTACATACCTCAAAGAACTACATTCTTGGAGGACTCTTGGATGAATGCTTGACACCTTGAACTTTATTGTTATCACTTAGTTCGCATGTTTTAATTTAAATAACTAATAAATGAAGTGACCTTAAATGCTACTAGTAACTCCTACATAAATTGCATGAGATACGGTTGGGATCCATATTTGTGGGCCTCGAGGGATGCCTAACCCCTTCGCCTCGAGGTAATTTGAACCCTGACCTGATCTCTGGTTTGTTGACCTTTAGCTAGATTTAGTTAGGTTAGATAGGTGCTTTAACACACCTTAATTCATTAGGTGGTGACTCTTCAATCACCCAATAGCCCAAAAGAGTTGTTAGGTCATGCATGGAAAACCCATTTTTGCAAAAAAATTGGGTGCAACAGAATTGTGCTCCGCTGGGGATTTTAGGTTCTAACCATTCCGTGTCTCATGTTTATGTGGGGTTTACTTTATTTGGTTATTTCAGTGTTTGTTTGGTTTAGCATGTTAAGTTGTTATTAGTTTTCCTTGTTTCCTTATTTATTGCATATTTTCCATATTCCACCCCTTTCCCTCTTCCTTATGTGTTTATTTTCATGTTTCACCCTTTCCATTTCCCTTTATACGTTTACTTGGATGCTTAATCCCATACCCCATTTCCTTATTTGCTTGATCCTCTAATTTATTTACATGTTTACCTCTTTTAGTTATGCATGAATTTATCTATTTATCACTTTTCTTAAAACTGTTTATGTGTTACGTTTTTCATCTACATGTTAATTGTTACTGCTTTGATAAACTGTCATTCCGCTCATACTTTCCCCAATTGGGACCCTCTTCCTTTTTTTATTTTTTATCGTGATGTTGTGCCTTTGAACTTCTCACAACTACTTAATTTCTCTTCAAACAACCAATTATAGAGAGTCGGCATATGTGTGAATGGAACAGATAGTTTTACTATCGGGAAACCACGAGTCTTCTCGCATAGAATCCCTTTCAAGTCTGTATCAAACCAACTCTTAGAAATTTTACTTAGGTCATACATAATGCATAAGCCCTAGGTGGTTTGACCTTTGGTGTCAATCTACATGATTAGTAGCCACCTTATCGTCTAGAGGGCCCCAACACCCTTTAGACAAATTGCATAATTATGTGTCAATGTGGTTATAATAATTAAATTAAGTCAAATTTGTCATCATGGAGTTTAGAATATGTCTGTTGTTTTGTTTGCAGAGTCATGATATTTCCAAACTCGCAAATGGTCGTAGAGGTAAACTACAAGCTAAGGAACTGGTGGATGGATATTAAGAGAGACTGCGAAAGAGAAATTCGTCAGTTGTTAGGCGGTCTTACCTACCTCATATTTGTCATACCAAACCCTCTCCTGATTAGGGCCTTGCTAGGATTCTGGGACCCTGTGCGGATGGTCTTCAAATTCATGGATTTCAACTTGGCGGCAACGATTGAGAAGATAAGTGGTTTCATCGACCTGCCATACCATGAGTGTAGAATGATGGTACCATATAAGCCATCATCAAGGGAGTTTCTAAAAATTCTGGGAATGAATTCAAATCCAACCTTGCCTTCTTTAGACCTTGGGTGGATTCATTTCGACTTTCTATATTCACGCTTTGGTCGAGAGGATAGTTATTACTCTTTTAGTGATGAGTTTGATTGCTCCATTGAGAAATGGAAAACATATCATATAAATTCCTTTGCCATTGCCATATTAGGATCCCTGGTTTTTCCTAAAATAAGGGAGAGGATTGACACACGTTTGGATTATGTGGTCCGAGATTTAGCTCAAAGAAATGGCAAACCTATGAAAACTATAGTGCCCATGATCCTGGCAGAAATAATGAGGAATCTGTCAGCATACGTCAACGGTAAAATATTTTTTGAGGGATGCAACCTTTTGATGCAATTATGAGCTATTGAACACTTCTACCTATGGTCTGATACAGTAGACATCTTTCTTGGCTATGACAACAAGATTGATAATCATCCAAGAAGAATGGTAGCTTTCACCGCCCCTGTGGGATTCGTAGACTGGCAGATATTTTTGATAGAGCTCGAGAGCTGCCGCATCCAATGGAAGCTACATTGGTTGTCCACCCCACATGCAATAGAAAGAGGCGATGACCCATACTTCATTGAGCTTATCAGTTTAAAGGGCGTTCAACCATACGCTCCTTTTCGAGTACTCCACCAATTTGGGTAAACTCAAGTAATACCACTCCGGTCTAACATAGAGCAATTTAAGTATGAAATTGGATTAGACAAACCACAAGTCCACAACATACTTCGAAGATGGGAGCGGATGTTGACCATTCATATGGGTGCACAGCAGGCCTTATGCGCACGTGAGTATTACATATGGATCCTAAAAAAGGTTGAAGACAGAGAATTAAGTGGGGAAGGATATTGTAGGCTCGCTGACGAAAGGGAAAATATATAGGCACGCAACGTGTTGAAGATCGGGCATGAAGTCATTCCCTATACAACAATTCAGTTGGCGTCAAGCTCTTGGAACCGATACCTTCAAGATTTCAGAATTTAGGATGGCTTCCCTCATGTTACCCCTTTTCCCTAAGTTCAACTCAGTTTTTGTATTCCAATTATGATGTATTGTTCAAATTTTATAATAAATAAAGTTTATTTATTTCCTCTAAGCTAAACTCCAAATTGGCAAATAAGACTTGAATTAATTATTGTGCATCACTTATACGTCGTCTTAGGCCTACCTCTGGCTCAATGAGGCTCCTTGCATTTAGGGCATTTATTTTATAACAATGTGTTTGCTATCCTAATTTATGCAGCGCTCTAACTTGGATTTTCTTTTGCTTTTTCTTTTGCTTTAACTTTTACCCTTCCCCTAATAATTGATCTATACCGTGGCTCACCACACACGATCAAAGGGCGCTCTTCCTTCTCTTCCAAGTGAGAATCGCAAGGGGAAGAGAAAGGTGACTAATGATAAGGTTTCGAGTAAAACCATTGAAAATGAGTATTCTCCAAGCAAGCTAATCTTACGTTTGAAAAGGAAAATAAGAGAATTAGAAGAAAAAGAGTATGATATGCGCGGGTGGGCCAAGTTGTTACTCTCTGTCGATCCCATTCTGGAGACAAACATAGATAAACCTCCTGTCACAAGTCAAGCCACTTTCCAAGATAATCCTCCACCCACTCACCCTGCTTCTCATCCTCCACCAACTTACTCCACTTCTCAAAATCAACCAAGCTCCATTCAAATGCCTCCAAAAAATCACCCATTTTCCAAAATACCCATATCCTCTCCAATATCATGCTTATGCTGCTAGACCTCCATATTTTACTTCGCATCTGCAGATTCCTGCTCCTCTACACCAAGTCCCTTGGTATTGTGCGCCGCTCATACCATATCAAATTCCGTCATATCAAATGCCTTCATATCAAAAGCCTACTTATCTTGTTCACAATGTCAAAACCCTTACTCGAAAACATATTCGCAAAAATTTGTTCAATGTTGAGAAGATACCCATCAAAACTTACACTCCTTTGACTGAGCCTATAGATTAATTCTATGAAAAGTTGAGGATTGCTGGTCACATCGCTCCTATCAGTGAAATAAGGATAAATACACGTACAAGGTGGATTGAACCCTCTAAGGTTTGCGCTTATCGCTCAAGGATGAAAGGGCATACCATAGAAGAATGTTGTGATCTGAAAGACAAGATTCAGTAATTGATTGATACCAAGATCATATGCTTGGAGGACTTCGTGCCAATGGAATCCCAATAGGGAACATGTTGAAAGTTTACTTAAACCAGTCTCCAAATAAGGCTTCCGCCATTTAAGTTCAAGTTTTCTACATTTAGACAAGGAAAGTACCCATGTCAGCATATGGGCAATAAAGTTGGTCAAAACCTATCATTTCAGTATTGCTTAAGAGCGCTCAGTTTAATGTCTTATGCTCTTGTTATTTGGAACTACATCAGACATGATTCTCGTTTAAGAGGGGATACATAGGCACTCCTATGGGGTTCGGTCTTATCATAATAAAATTTTCATTTTCCCCTTTTCGACTGTGTAATTGGGGAAGAATTTTTGAGAGAGTCTCAAAAATTCCATCATAAGGACATTTTCTGGCAAGTGATGATACTAGGGCAGAATTTTTGAGGGGAACTCAAAAATTCCTTTAAAAAGTATTTCATCTTGCAAATCAGTAACTGGGGCAGAATTTTTGAGAGGGTCTCAAAAATTCTTTCAAAAGCATATCTAGCAAATGAGGACTAGGGCAGAATTTTTGAAGATCTCAAAAATTCATAGAAATCAAGCTACAATCTATAACAAAAATCATGATAGCAGAAGTTCTACACTGGGCAAAAAATTTTGAGGGGACCTTAAAATTTTTTACAACACTTCAAAAGACATTCTAGCAGATGTCAAAGGAGCATACTGCGCCAAATCAGGGATACAGATCAGCCTCCCCTTTTAACTATTTTTCTTTGAATGCAGAAAATACAGGTACATATACAAAAAGCAGCTTCAACATCGCTTGAAGGATCAGCGTACCACTATATTGAGCCCGACAAATCGCTAATCAATAGCACCCCATCCTTTCAATCAGATGGAATGATCAAGCTACTTTATATCAATCTTGAACAATCGTCATTCAATGACTAACTTTCCCCACTATAGGATGGAGGGTGAAGCTACAATACTCTAAGCTCATAAGGCGCCAACAAATAATACTTGACCCTTCTAACAAGGCGAAGGTCAAAGATATTATATGCCCTCAATCAACTATTATTCATATGCCCGAGATTGCATTGTTCCTGAAGATTTGCATGTGCACAAAGATTGCATTGTGCCAGAAAATTGCATTATTGCATGTGCCCGAAGATTTTCATGTGCTCAAAGATTGCATTGTGCCCGAGAATTACATTATTGCATGTGCCCAAGATTGCATTGTGCCCGAAGATTTGCATGTGCTCGAAGATTGCATGTGCCTGAAATTTCATTGTTCTGGAAGATTTGCATATGCTCAAAGATTGCATTGTGCCCGAGAATTGCATTATTGCATGTGCTCGAGATTGCATTGTGCCTGAAGATTTACATGTGCTCAAAGATTGCATTGTGCCCGAGAATTGTATTATTGCATGTGCCCGAGATTGCATTGTGCCCGAAGATTTGCATATGCTCGACGATTGCATTGTGCCCGTTAATTACATTGTGCCCGATATTGCATGAGCTCGAAGATTGCATATGCCCAAATAAATTTAAATCAAGTCACAAGTATCAATAGATGCCCGAATTACATATATGCTTTCTTTACTCATTACTTATGTTCCTAAGGTGTCATGGTCTAAATGCATCATTTTCATGGCCTACAGATATCATATAATGGTCTAAGGATTTACTTTCTGCTTATCATAACCCAAAGGTGTCATAGTCTAAAGACATTATTTTCATGGCGCGCAGACAACATTTGCATAACCTGAGGATATAATTTTTGCGTATCATGGCCTTAGGCATCATAGCCTAAGACATCATTTTCATAGTCTTAAAGCAAATTCATGGTCGATATGGAAAATTACATCATGTTTACATTTACCATTTATTTGATATATCTGCTTTAATCTTTCTATTTAGTCATATTACAAGCTACAAGTTTGCAGAGACTGACAGTTTGCAGGCAAGATTAATTGCTCTCTCAACTACGATTATCGTGCTTACATCTATTGCAAAAAAGGCCCTATCAAACTCTTTGTTACTCGTATCACCGTTTATCATTTAACCCTTGGCTACTCATATTACCGTTTCTCATCGAATTCTTCGCTCTTAAGCTGATAATCTCTCTGTCATGCCTTTCTCTCTACTCTAATCCTATCCATTCAAGCCAATATCGTTCCCATTCGGATACCGTACCACTCTTTCAATTTTTAGGAGTTTCGTTTGCTCCTGAATCTAGAACTACACATGACCTGATTCTCGTATAACTAGAGATATGTAGGTGGCTTAATACCAAAGTCTCCGTCGTACCCTTTTCCAACTTTTTATTGTTTCAATTGATCCCACCGACATCTCTCGTCGGTCGGACAAAATCGGCTACTAAGTCAACGTTGGTTGCCTGACAATTCATCCCTCATTCTCAAGCAACCAAGGGGCAGTTGTTGACACCCAATTTTGACTGAGCTATAAACCTTTTGGAATTGTTATTCGATTAAATACGTATTTTTTTAAAAAAATCTTTCGAGTTTAAAATTTTAATCAATTTTGTCTAAAAAATTATATATTTTAGTAGGCATGATTTTAAAAAATTATTACAATTATTATCAAATTATTTTTTATTAATAGTTAAACTCGAAATAATGCAAATGTTTTAAAAATTTAAGTAATTTAAACTATAATATTTTGTAGCATTTCATTAAATTCCCTCAAAATCATTTAAATTTTAGCCGATTTTATTATATTTCCTTTCAATTCTAGTCTATTCAATTCCAATTGTATTACAATTATAGTCATTCCTTCATTCCAATTCTAGCCATATTCATTTCAATTCTAGTCATTCCAACTCCACAATTCAATTTGATTTTAAAATTTCTTTTAATCTCGTCCGTCCATCCTTAAATTAAATCCTAAATCAAATCTTAGCCACCTATCTAATTCTAATCCAACAGTTAAGATCAACTCCACTTTATTTCCTATTTTAAACCTATAAAAGAACTCAACTCTAAAAAAAATTCTTATTCTCTTCCTCTCCTCTTCTCTCAAGCTTCTGTGCACCCCCTCTCTTCCACCATCGCCATCTCTGGCAAAAAATCCTTCCTCTCTCCTTTCTCTCTAGTCTCCTCCCATCTCACTCTCCTCTGGCATGGATGAGGAAAACGACAGCAGCAACTCCGGTGAAGTGCACGATGAGCACCGCTCAACCTCACTCCTTTCTTTATTTTTCCTCCAACAGTAGCAACACGAGGCCACCGGTGAGTAGTCAGCTCCAACCAGCAACAACCGGCAGAACCGGTGACTCCTGCCAACAGTCGCAAGCCAACAGCAGCTCCGACCAACAACAACCAGTGTGAGAGCCAACTTCGACTAGCAGCAGCCCGACGCCCTACTTCTTTTCAGAAAGGACAGACAGCGTATTCCGACAAGCATTTCGAAGTTTTGAGTATATGAATCCATCTATGTAAGTTTTATTCTATTCATTTCAACACTTTGTTCTTGATTTTTAAAGTATTGCGAGTTATTCCAGCATCGCAATGTCATTGTACTGATCATTTCTATTGATTCTTAGAAAAAACAAGTCTAGGTTGTGATTTCTCTGTCTAAATTAGTGCTTGTTTGCTTCTATGGTGATCATTGTGTTAAGATTGTTAATTCAATATGCATGTTATAATAAGTTTGAATCCATGCCTGTGAGTTTCATTGTTTTGGTGAATTTCTTTAGATTAATCTCTTACTGGTAAAATTATTTTAACCTTAACTCATTGAGAATTATGTTGTTCTATTTCCCAAATTAATCACGCTATTTTCCCTTGATTATTGGAATATACGTGATTCTATGTGCAGACTTCACCTTAATTGCTACTTAAGAAGGGTAAATTTATCAATCTTTAATAATTCCTTAATTTGTTAAATTAAGTATGTAGGCAATGAATTGGTTTTACTGTTATGCTGAAATTGATTTGATTTGCTAATGTGTTTAAGGTAAGTCTTAAATTAATAAATAAAAGGCATGAATAAATTTTCAATGCTAATTTGATATGTTAATAGTTGCTGTAAAATTGATCCCCCTCCCCTTAATTATGGTTGGAACTGATTCTTACTACTCTATATTAGAATTTCTTACCGGTTTAGTGAATAATTTTGCTGATTTCATTTTTGTTCCATATTTGGTAAAAATAAATTAATTTAAATTTGATTTGGCTCTCCTTGAAATAAGGAAAATGTTATATTAATTGATTCCTTAAATTATTTATTTTCCATATATGTGCCCTCCCCTTTTACTATAAATTAGACCCCTTCTCTCATTCTCTAGCGACAAATACACATTCTAATAAGAAAAAGAATAGCAAAAAATACTCTCATGCTTTAATACTCCAACATTAAATCACGCTTACACACTTTAACAGTAAAAGAATACTCTCTACTCTTGAAAAGAAAATAAGAACTCTAGAAAAGATTGGGATCCTTCTTTGTGGTTTTGTTGTGTTGTTGTTTCGATGGATATCTCTTTAAAACACTCCACTGCTGATAATTATTTTTGCTTGATTGGTTAGTAATTACTTCATTATTTTAAATTTTGTCTTGTATAAAATATTATGGATATTGTGTGTTTGAAATAAATAAAGAAAGCGTTAAGGTTAGTCTTATTACCCTTTGTTCTATGCGTGACTTTATACTCCTGTGATTAAATGGAATATGTTTGTGTCTGTTCCCGCTCATAAGTATGAAATAATTAATGTCATGTGTGTTGGTTGATAATTAGTATTATTATCTTGTTGTCTTCCTATATTGTATCTGTTGCGTATCTCCCTTTTTATTTTAGCAGGTTTTTGAACTTAAAGGTTCAAGCCGTTGAAGAGTCACCATAGGAGGAAAACAATAGACGAATTGATTTGGTTTAATTTATGTTTTTGTATATTATTTAATCTCTATTTATGTTTTTGTAACAATTTGTAAACTCTAACTCTCTCTAATATTATATGAAATAATTTGGGGGATCGTTTAAAGGGGGGAGGGGATTTACGTGCTACTAGCTATATTATCGCAAGTTCCTTGTTGTTAGACAGCATGCCTATAGGGGTGTGATTTAATTGTTTGATCATTCCTTGCCCTAAATCTAATTAAAATAAATGATCTTGCCGATATTTAAATGTCGTTTAAGTTTATAAGCATGTTTTATGTTTGGCCGCCAATTTTCAATGTTCCATAACTACATAAAGTAGATTTTACATCTGTGTAATCACATACTAGCATATAATAGTATAGTAATTAATAATTGCTTTTACGTCTATTTGTCTTGCTTGTTTTCAGTCATCCCTAATATATGTAACAATTGAATAAATTAAATATTGTCAAATAATTTATTTGGAATAAGTGAAAGTGAGAAAACATGCCTATAAGATTTGAATAGCTTTCAACATGTTTGGGTTTAGAAATCATGCATGTAGGTTTCAAACTTTGTTATATATATTATTTTTATAGATACCATGCATGTAGGGTTTAATGATCTGTTTAAATGAAATAGATATCATGCTTATAGGTTTGATCATAATTTCAGCATGTTCACTTAGGTATCATGTCTGTAGGACTTAATTAATAAGATCAAATCGGCTGGTTAAAAAAAAAATTCTAATAATTTTCAGCGTTAAGTGAAATAAATATTGTATATTTTCTGCCCAGCGGTAAATAAATTTCTGCAATACATTTATTTTTGTGACACTAAAAATAAGATAATAAATTGCCCAGCATGTTAATATTGTCTTAAATAAAATATGTTCTTGTCCAATCTACATGATGAAATTATTTTATGCACTTAAACACTCTTTTGCTACTTAAAATCAATCCATTCTGCATGAATACTTATTCCGCCACTTATATTAGTTTTCTACATCTGCCACTTGCTGCCCCGATTAAATCTTGCTCGGATTAATTAATTTCTGTATTGTTTTGCCACTTAAAGTCATGCTACTGATTAATTTCTGCATCTAATAAATTTTGAGCTACTTAAAATAAAATAGACATTAATAATCTGATCAACTATTGCTCTAAAAAATTATGTCATGCATCTGTGATTATTCTGCTGCCATTTTTAAAATTAGTTAATAACTGCAATTAATTACTTTCTGCATGTGTTTCTGCTCTTTAAATTCAATAAATATTGTTATGCTGCTTGTTTTGTATTCGCACACCTAAGCATGAAACCTTTTCACAATTATATGTGTTTGAAAGCATGCTTAATAAAATTTAGAGGCCAACTTGAGACTTCATGTACTAAATGATTGTCCAACTTGTTTGACTTGGTGTCTAGGTAGGCCTATTAGGAATATTTTGTTTAAAACCATCTCAATAGTAGTCCAATGCCTCTTGGATATTAAGCGGGGATGATAGACACCTTCTAGGAAATTATGCATGCGGAAGGTGGGGTAGGGATAGTTAGGCCCTACGGATATGATGCCATCGACTCAGGCTTAAAACGACAAACCTTGGTTTTATCTGTCTCTACACAGAAGCCTATCGAAAAAATAAATAAAAGTCGAGTGTTGATCCGTAAAGTCCTTCAAAGTCTCTCTTTCCTTTGTCCCTTTATTAGTTTATGATTATAATTGTTTGGGCTAGTTTAAATAAAATATAAAATTTATTTGCTTATCTACTTGTGGAATTTTTGTCTCCTCGCTTATCTCTTTATTAATTGTTTAATACTTAATTGTTATTATGTTATCACTTAGTCTTGCATGCTTAACTAATTAATTAAAATAACTAAAGTGACCTTAATTGTTTAAATATTATGTTATCACCTACTAAGCATGCTTAATTAAATAACAATTAACTGAAATAATCTTAAATGTTTATTTATTGTTATCACTTAGTTCGCATGTTTTAATTTAAATAACTAATAAATGAAGTGACCTTAAATGCTACTTGTAACCCCCACATAAATTGTATGAGATACGGTCGGAACCCACATTTGTGGACCTCGAGGGATGCCTAACACCTTCCCCTCGAGGTAATTTGAACCCTTACCCGATCTCTGGTTCGTTGACCTTTAGCTAGATTTAGTTAGGTTAGATAGGTGCCCTAGCGCGCCTTAATTCGTTAGGTGGCGACTCTTCAATTACCCAAAAGCCCAAAAGCATATTTAGGTCGTGCATGGAAAACCCGTTTTTGCAAAAAAAATGGAGCACGACAGTTGTTTTACACTGTATTTTGAGTTAAGTTATTTAGAAGTTGAGAAAAGCCAGGTAAGTGTTTTCTTTCAGAATCCTTTCAAGCATATATCTTGTTTTAGCATTCCAACTCGCATACTCGTACATTTAATGTACTGATGCCAGTTGGCCTGCATCATATTATGATACAGACGCAGGTAACCAGGATCAACATCCAGCGCCTCATTGATCCAGCTTGAGCATTCAGAGTATGTTGGTGAGCCTCCTTGCATTCCAGAGGACTCGTTTATTTAATTTCTAGTCTTTCAGATGTTAGGATGATCGAGGGTCCTATCTTGACATCCCTCTTTCTTTTAGAGGCTTCATAAACAGTTAGTAGTCGGATGTCTTTACATTCTCATTTCATATGTTAAGACTTGAGTTGCCATTTTGGCCAAGTTGAATGTTGACTTTTAAACATTCTAAGCTATTTGACTAAGTTATTTGAGTAAGTTCAATTTTGAGACAGTTGAATTATTTAGCATGTGAATCTCTTTCTTAATGCTTATAGTCTTCCGCTGAGTTAAGTAAGTCAGGCCAAGGGTTCATTTGAGGACAGCAATGGTCTTCGAGTGCCGATCACGTCTAGGGTGTAGGCTTGGGATGTGACATAACCCATCACTATGAAAAATTACATACCTCAAAGAACTAGGTTCTTGGAGAAATCTTGGATGAATGCTTGAAACCTTGAACTTTTTCTCCTCTTGAATCTTCTCTCTAAAGTACCAAAATGTTTTAGGGTGAATGAAACTGATTCTAATCAGTTCAGACCCTTAATTTGGTGTAATTCACGCTTAAACTAAGTGGGGGTAAGGAAAAATACTAAAATACCTCTCCTTAGTTTGGGTGAAAAGGCCTTATCGAGAGAGGCTGCACTCAAACGATCATATCTCCCTCATCCGAATTCAAATTTTAACAAATTCGGCGACATTGGAAAAAGGACTCCAAGATCTTCAATTTGATACCTCATGGGCCACCAAGCACATTATGTGTTAAAAGTTATGGTCGTTTGAAGTTGATTCAAAACTTAAAAGAACTTGCGGATGACTTGAATGAATTTCTCTTTAGTTCTTTTTGAAACTCGAGGTGCTACATCTACTGAACTTGACACCTAGAAAATCTAAATTCTTCCGTAAAATCTTACTCACAATGAAGAATGGTTCGAGTCTTAGCTCAAAAAAATTCGGGGTGTTACAATAATATACCAACCTCACACAATGAATATGTATACAACTAATTAACTTTGAAAAAGGTGGTTTGATACCACAATGGAACACGAGATCTTGACAAGATATACAAAAACAATCAAGAACCAAAACTGATCGAAATACAATAAAAACACCAAAACTGATCAAAACTAATCGAAAATACCAATTTAAGTATTTGTCAGTTAATTGAACACAATATAGGCATCAAAATTGATCGAAAGATACGTTATTCTTCAGCCTATTATAGTAATGGTTGAATTGTTGGTATATATACCAACCTCACACAATGAATTTTTAAACAACTAATTAACTTTAAAAAGATGGTTTGACAACACAATGAAACACAACATCTTGACAATATATACACAAACAATTAAGGACCAAAACTGCTCGAAATACAATTAATGCATCAAAACTGATCAAAAATACCAATTAAAGTGTTAATCAGTTAATTGAACACAAAATATGCACCAAAACTGATTGAAAGTATCACTTAAAGTGATATCCAAAAGTATAACAAAAACACTTTTTAAAGAACAAAAATTCAACATCATATTTCATAACATCTTGTCTTAACGGAAGATACTCCTTTTTAATCCTTTCTCTTCCGCATTAACTGACCGCCTTTACCAGTTGCTTCACTTTCACTAAGAGTACCAGTATCAATCTTCCTCTTTCCATAATTCTAAAGTAATGCTCCATATCTCAAACAAAATTTTGCAGCATCAAAAATTGACGTTGAAATGTTCTTCAGAGGAAAAAATAAAAATGATGAAAGTGATGA
The DNA here is from genome assembly GCA_037074985.1 of Solanum bulbocastanum. Lineage (NCBI taxonomy): Eukaryota > Viridiplantae > Streptophyta > Magnoliopsida > Solanales > Solanaceae > Solanum > Solanum bulbocastanum. Next base: position 29,317,616 of record CM073608.1, read on the forward strand.
ACTGATGAGAGAAGAAAATAATGGTGAAAAGGATGAATATGAACGGAAGAGAGAAGACAACAATGGCTAAAATTTCTCCCAAATAAAAACTACATAGGGAATAATGAATTTTAGAAGGAAAAATTTGTTGGAAACATAAAAAGATTTTACTTTGCAACGTGTGAATTGAAAACGGTAATTGAAGAGATAAATAAGTCACATAATCCCAAAAAGAAGAGAGAAGAAAATCAAAATTAAATAATTAAATTAAATTCAAAAATCAATTATTCTGCTATGTTTGTAATTTATAAACTACGTTGGTAATTAAATAAAAATATGTGCATATAATGTTAATTAAAATTTTAAGTAGTATATTATTGTAGTTTCATCCCAAAAAATTCAATATAGTTATTGTTGCTATTGCAAAGTATATGTAGAATTTGGAGGTTGATTAAAATTATTTTTTAGTGTAAAATTTTAAAATTTCAATATAGCAGATTGAGTTTGTATAGATTAAAATAGGAAAAATTGTGTCATGCATGAGGCACAAGTATGATGTGGATCCATTTTCAGAAAAATGGCCAAACTCCTCTTTCTCTCTCTTCCTTTTAACGTTTTTTTTTTTTTTTTTTTTTTTTTTTTTTCCTCTTTCTTACTTTTTTTCCTTTGGTTTCTTTTCTAACGATTGTTCCAAATTTTATACTTCCATACTTAAATAACTTTATTCATGAAAAATATGAAATTCAAAAAATCTTGCCTCATTGATTCTATTTCAACATTTTGATACACCTCCGTTTAAAAAAGAATGATCTCTTTTATATTTTGTTTCAAAAAAAAAGATAGATTTCTTTCTTTTTTTGATAACATTTTAGTTTCAAATTTCCACGTGACATTTTTAAGGCCACAAGATTCAAGGGCAATTTTGTACATTTGACATAACTTTAATTTACGACCACAAGATTCAAAAATCTTCTTTATTCTTTTAAACTCCGTGTCAAGTTAAACTAGGTCACTCTATTTTAAACAGATGGAGTATTATTTTTCCATCTCGATACTAATTATTTATATTATTAAATATAGTTATATAAAATTATTTGTTAATTTACAAAGATATTATTAATTACAATTTTTCTATCTTATTATAACAATTAATTATTTTTGAAAGTATGAATACAAATTTATAAAGTTACCAAAAAAAAATCAAGGTATAAATTAGTAAAACTATTATTCTATTTATGATTTCTTAAGAAATTTGTAAAAGAAAAAGTAGATTATTAATATGAAAAATAAAGAAGGTATAAATTTAATAAGTTCTTTTATTTTTCTCTCAACAATTTCATAATTCAAAAGCACTTCAATCCACAAATAACCTTCAATAAGTAACTATAACGGAAAGAACATCAAGGATTTTGACAAAAGATTACAAAAGTTTTGATACTATTGTAATGAAATTCAAAAATGAAAAATATCCATAAACACCAACATAAATACATATTATTTCCGTCAATTTATATAATATTTTTATTCTTAAAATGTAAACTAGGTGAAATTTAATAAATATTTTATTTATCTACTTTTCTTACACGTTTCTTATGAAATTATAAATATAAATAATAATTTTAATAATTTATTCCTTAAGAGAATTTTTGCAATTTTACAAAATTTATTTATAATTTTTAAAAAATAATTATTAGGATTAAACAAACTACTTGTATCTTGATTTTATAAATAAAAAATAAATTTCAAACAACTATTTATTATAATAGAATATATAACATAAAATAGAAAAAATAATATTAAAATAATAAACTAAGAACTTATATAATGATTGTAAAATTTAAATCAAAATTCAGAAGCGTAAACTAATTGGAGCAGCAAATAAAATTCTTAAAAGATTTGGTTAACATAGTCTTAAAGAAGAAAAATATATTTTCAAAAATGAAAACACAAAATATATTGAACCAGGGACATAAACCAAAAATAAAATGACAAAGAGGACTTAAAAGATGTCCCTTTATAAGCTTGGCAAATGGGTCTCATCCATGTCCATTTGTCAATCAGGCAATGTCTCATTCCAGTATAATATGACGTGCCTGATACATAATAAATTTTTTTACTAAAATAATGTTGACACCTTTTTAATGTGAAATTTAGTGTATGTTTACACCTAAACAGTGATGACACCATTATTGTGTAAAGTTTGATTTTATGAATTGAAAATGCCCCATGCTCATTTCTTCCATGTGTATATGGACCAAGGCCAATTTAACAAAATTGAGGGCCTAAAGCGAAATTTAAGAAAGAAATTTTAATAGTTTTTTTTTTTTTAATCATATATACTTTTATTTAAAATCAACTCTTCTAGCTTTTTTAGATGTTAAGTCATTAGTTATTGTTTTATAATTGACTTGTTTTAATAATTCCTTTTCAATTTATAATATAACTAATTCATTTAATCTCTCTTGAAACATTGTTGATCTTAAATAAGATTTAATAAATTTTAGTTTCAAAAAATTTCTTTCGACTGAGGCAATAGTTACAGTAACTATTAACATTATTTTATAAGCAATATGCGTATTTGGAAAAGAATTAAGTCTTTTTATTTGATTAAATATTTTATTAGATCATTATCTTCTACTTGTATTATTTCTCTTAACACTTTTAATTCAAAAAATAAATATAAACCATCAATATCAGAATAACTATTACGTGATAAAGAAAATTCAAGGTAAAGACAATGTTGTTTTTTTAAAATTCTCATCATCTAGTGATATCAAATTACCATTAAATAAGGAACAAAAATATTTTCATATGCTTCAATTGGTTCAAATCTATTTTGAAGTGAAAAATAGCTTGATCTACAATATATATTAAAGTAATCAATATTTTCATCAAGAGACTTTGTGATTTCGTTATCAAATATTTTCATAAAATTGTTTTTTAAAGAAATTTAAATTCTATATTTATCTTATAGGCACTTTCCTTTGGTAGAAATTACAACGCTGATAATACATATAATTTTTAAAAAAAAAACTGAGCCCCTCCCCCAAAAAAATAATATGAGGCCCCCAAAAATATAAGGGGTCGTGCGATGACTTTAATGGTCTAGGGGTTAAGACAGTCCTGGGACCAATAGGAGGCAACAAAGAGTACTCTTTTGGAAGATGAGATCAAACAGAAGAAGAAACCAGCAAAGAAAAGCAAAGAAGATTGTAATTATTAATACGACAATGGGTCATATTTATCCTTGCATGAAAAGGGTTTAATTTGCCCTTTGTTATTCTTTTTAGATATATTTGCTCTTAGCATCCAACTTTAGGGACGTATTTCTCCTTAAACCGTTAAGTGTCATACCTCCCACTTTTATCATCCTACATGGCATCCACGTGGCATACTTAAATTAATATATATATTTAACCTAAAATTTTCTCCTAATTTAATTATTAAATTCAACGTAACCACTACATAAAACCCAACTCCTAAATATTATAGAAAAATTCTTTGCTCATCCATGTCTTAATTTGATCGACAGAGAAACTTCTCACCAATAAAGAGAAAGAAAATTTGTGCAGTGATATCAAAATTTGAAATAGAGACTTGTGTATTTGTTGATATCAAAATTTGAAATAGAGATTTGTGTATTTGTTGATATCAAAATTTGAAATAGAGACTTTTGTATTTGTTCAGAACTCTTGTCAACTCAACATCATAGCTCTGCTGGACTGTTGGAAAACAATCATAATCATAGCCACCATAAATTAGAAACCCCCCAAAAAACTAATACTAATTTTTTCATTAAAAAATGACCCAAAACTAATGGAAAATGAAGAAGCATCAAATGCTTTTTATCTTGAACTTTGCAATTTAACAATGTCCAAAGGATCGTAGTTTTTGCTGGAAAAGGGACGATAAAATAAGTATTAGGAGTCGGATTTCATGTGTTTAATGAGTATAATATTTAAATTTGGAGGAAAATTTGAGTGGAATAAATATATATATCCATCTAGGTGTAGCACGTAGGATGATAAAAGTGGTGACACTAAACAATTCAAGGGCAAATATGTGCCTAAAGTTGGATGGTAGGGGCAATAATGTTAAAAGCGTATGACAAAAGGAAAATCTAATCTTATTCCTAAAAGTACATGAGTAAATATGACCCTTTTTATTCATATGTCTGTTCCATTAAAAAGTTTTATTATTTATAATTATGAATTTTTTATTCATTTCATAGAAATAATACATTGTTTATTAATAGAGTTGACTCCTTCTTCTCTCTATACTAGATAATTTTGCCCGTGCACGCACGGACCCAATATTTACGTTATTATTGTGTACAATTCATTCGTAAAATAGTCTTGTATTTTATATTAATCTAACTTATTGGTAATATATACTTTCGCACACACTCCACGACTAAAAAGAATGCTAATTGCTATTGTAAATTGAGATATAAGCATGTTGAATGATGTTGATGTTTATATGAATCTGCAGTCTTGCTCCTCAACACCTAAGATCACTTCAATATTTGTATAAATGATATATGTTGGAGCTATAGTTGCAGTTCCTTTAACTTTTTTCACTTTATTTTCGATAATTAAAGCTCACAGATAAAAACATATGAAAATGGGTCAATTTATATACTAAAACTGTCTATATACTTCAAATTATTCTCAAGAAATCAAAAACAACTCCAATTTGTATTCATGGCTAAACACAACTCTAATTTTTCAAATATTATTTTTCACTTTAAAACCAAGAACTACTTTCTTTAAATTTCACAAGATATACAAATGGCCAAATGCCTACTAACATTCTAGACAATGTTGGTATTACCAACTCCTCTAACGTGAACATTCTGAATCAACAATCAAATGAGGCCTTATGGCCTTCTATTCTTTGTTTGGAATTAAGATCCTTTTTTGCGATATAGACTCCAGCAGATAATGTCGTTAATTCTAAATCCTTCAGCATGTAAACTCTTGCCTTTGTTGTTTGTAATTGTCCAATTCATCTCCAAATTCCATTCTTGTGCTTGTCGTAAATCTGCAACTATATTTAAAGAAGTGATGTGCAGCAGACTCATTATCATTATTGTATATGCACACTTCTCATCCTCCAAACGTCTTCATTTGGCCAACTGCATATATGATAAATGACCATTTAGGAGTGCCTATTTTGTTGCAAATATATACTACAATAAAAGTGTGAATTACATGGGGATTAATACGAAAATCCGTAGGAAACTTATTTTCATACTAATCTTAAGAAAAATCCCATGTAATTCATAGTTTTCTTGTAGGAGCCTTCTCCAACCTTCTGATAATCTCTTTTTAGCTGAAGATAAGAGTTTCTTGATACTAATTTATCTGAGCTTAGCTCATCCCTTTCCAACCAACCAACTTCCTCAAAGTATTTGTGACCTTTAATGATCATAGATAAAAATGGGTCAATTTATATGCTAAAGTTGTCTAAATACTTGCAGAATTGGAGATTAAAATTGTCAGTCCGATAAAAGGAATCGCCTCCGAACGATTCATTAATTTTGGTAAAACTATGATACTAATCTTTTTGTCCCAAAATCAAAATTATAAGTCAGATGAATTTCAACAATTAACTATTGATCCACCAAGTCAGTCGACTGAAAATTCAGCGCAGTTCAAACAACTAAATCATTCTAATCTACATAACCTAAATAAAGAAATTTTAACAAAATTAATTTTCATGATCTAGCATATTTACTACAAAAACAACCTAGGCTCCAATATTTTGAAGGAGCAACTAACCAGAAAGATGAAACAACAATCTGAGTAGAACAATCTAAGAAGACAACAACAACATGCGTCCTTTAGGAGCTTATTTTCGGCCTAGGGCTTCTTCTTTTCGACAGATTTCAAAATCGATCACCATTAGCAAGACTAATCCATTCTTGCAAATCGATTAAGCGAAAGATAAAATTAATTTTTACTTCTCTTGAAATTAAGAGTTATATGGTGTGAATAAAAGAAAAACTAAACATGCAACTATAAGTAAATTAAAGGCAACGACCCACCACTATTAGAATCAGAAACAACAAAACCCAGAAATATAAGGACAAAAAACACAGAACTAAATAAAATTGTAAAAACTATACCTAAGACACTGACCTTCTTTACTGAAATTTCTCACAATTGAAATTGGAACTCAAAAATTACAGCCAAAAAGAGGTCCATACTTCACGACTTGTTCGGGAAAATTTTAGGGGACGAAATTGGTGGTCTCTTCTTTGTCTTTGATGTCACTTTTTTTTTTGAAGAGAGAAGAGAATAATAGGTTAATAGAAGCTTTAAAATTGAATGTGAGGAGATGTGAGATGCAATGAATATGCTGGTGCTTTAGATTCAAGACACATTTTACTACAATATGTTGAAAAGTAAAAAATGCCCTCAATTTGAATTTTAAAGACCAAAAACTAACATGTTGATGCCACTTCATTACTCACACTTCTATAGTACTAGATGGGGATGACCTGTGCTTAGCACGAGTCCAACATTGTTAAATTAGTAAGATGTGGAATTGAAAATTATATTTGACAGTGTCAAAATGCTACTCAACAATTCAGCTTGGCGAGTTAATTGAGTACAATACTACTGCTACATATGCTTAATATAATAGCATACCATTATATATGTTAGCAGTACATACAACAAACATATGTTGTCCAGCTAAATCATCTGCTACCATTGTTACAATACATGCTATACATTAAAAAAAAAAAAAAAAAAAAAAATACTACTGCTCATTGTTTCAAATACATTACTAGCATATTAGTTCAAAAGTTGAGTAAAAGTCCATGCTTGGTAGTCAATCTTCAACATTCCCAAAACGGTACCATGGAGAGACGTGGAAATATCCGGACTTGATCAGTGAAGCTTCAATTAAAGAGAGACGAATCAATTCGAGGATGCACATATGAATAAAAAGATTAGTAAGAGAACACTATGAATGCCTTTATATAGAACTCGCAAAAAAAATGAATCACGTGTTGAAAGTTTTGAAACAACTTAAAAGTCATTATGATTTGTCGTCTGCACTTTTGCTTTTGAGGCTATAAGTTTTTCTACAACATAAAACAATAGGTCCATTAAGTTGATGACATACATTACTTGGATGGACACACTTTATATTAGAGTTGATTTTACTTTTCCTGAGTTCAACTCAAGTTTACTTGTACTTAAATAGAAACAAAAGCTCCTAAAAATTCCTAAACCCCCATTCTTTCCCAGTCACAAGAAACATCAAGAGACCATGAACTTGTCTAGTTTCATTCAACCAAGTAATGAAAAATGTAGGAGGAAACTATAACATTTTTATCAAAAGTCCATCACCTGAAAGGAAGTTGAGTAATTGTTACAAACTAATGTTATTAACAGCAGCCAACAACTATTAAAAACATAAAAAAAAAATGATTCAACTCTACAACAGGTCACTAAGACAGATTTCTAAGATAGACTTTGGTTCCCATTTTGACTATTAGATACTACATTTTTTAAATGTATATTATGATTATGCATTATTCATTACATATATTTTTCCACTTATCAAGTAGAAACCAAAATTACATCAAATGGGAGAAAACATAAGGAAAAAGCCTAAAATAAAATTCAAAATTGAAAAAGATTTGAGCGTAAGACAGAAGAAAAGAAATCTGAAATTTCGAGTTGACACACACTGTGCAAAAAGTAAGAAAAATATGACGCATTTTGCTGAATTTTGTAAGAAATATAAGCGAGGCATGAGAAAAAGAGGAAAATTCCAAAGAGTGACAAATGGAAGAGAATAGGTAGAGAAAAGTACCTTTTACAAAGTTTATTTAGATTTCATCACCTTCTTTCTGCAGCATTACAAATTAAAGCAAATACTCTTCAATGGAGTTCTTATTTGGTAAGAAAAGAATATATTTAGGACATTAACTGCATTACAAATTTCTACATTTATCAATATAACTGTTCATTGAGTATCTTAAACTGATAAATAAAGTAACAAATAGTAATACACATGAAACAATAAGAAACTACGCAATGATGAAATACAACAACAAACTCAATGTAATTTCATTAGGAGGAGTTTGCCTCTTCTCTTTCCCTCATAAAGTGAGGCTTAACTCGGACCTTTTACTCTTCTATCGTATCCTCAATCTCTATACTTTCTTATTTAAGGTCATGTTAAATTAAAGTTATGCATGTCATGTCAGGCTCTATTTCGAAACATAAGATCATGATGATCAAGCTAAACTAATCGAGTTCCCCATTAGCATCGTACTTGTAAATATGAACTTTTATTAGCCGCAATAAATTAACCAGAAATCAGTAAGCCGAAGAAGAATTATAATTAAAATTTTCAACAAATTACATTCGACAAAAAGGAAAATCAGATAAAACAATAGGACAAAGAGAATTGAACCGCTACTCATCCGCTTACCAATAGTAAGCCCTCACTTGCAGCATCAAAGATCCATCAAATATGATCACAAATTCAAATGTATTTCCAAAATTAAATTGTCTGACTAACAATTATCCTAATCAGTTTTCAGAAACCTACTGTATCCATTCACTCAATTCTTAATTTTTGACCCCACTTTCCCCCTTTAGACAAAACTTGTTGAGCGTGTTGCTGATTGGACAAGCCAGGTAATTTGAACAACCAAAACAGGTAGCTTTAGACTCCACGTGATACAAAAAGTACAAAGACACAAAGCAGTCAACCATAAACAGCAATACATTAAGTAACTTTAGCTAGCTAGCCCTTTATTCAAGCTAATCTTCAATAAACTAATAGGAGTCAGGAGCCCAATTTTGAGAAACTGGTTACAGTCAAGGGAGCTACAGTTGTGCACATTCTTAACCAACTTTTAAGGGTTTTTGTCACTGTAGAAATGATATTAGTTCTAGAAACAAGCAATAAAAGCTCACATACCAAAACCAAAATTGCTTTCATTAGCATCATTCCCCTAACCAGTGCTGGAACTACTAAAACAAAAAACCATCCTAAATACTTTTCAGAAACCTACTATATCCATTCACTCAATTCTCAATTTTTAACCCCCACTTAGGCTAAACTTGTTGATCACATTTCCAACTACACAAGCTAGGCAAAAAATTCAATACCATCCACCTCCAACACTTCTATTGTAAAAATCACCCGGGTCAAAAAATTGATCATCTTTGAACTTTTAACCCCATGCTTACCCCCTTCCCGCAAAACTTCATAAAAAGCTTTACATTGTAACACCTCAAAATTTTTTTGAGCTAAGACTTGAACCATCCTTCGTTTTAAGTAAAATTTTATCAAGGAATATAAAATTTATTGAGTGTTAAGGTCACTAGATGTAGCACCTTGAGTTCCAAGAAGAACTAAAAAGAGTTCATTCAAATCATTTCTAAGTTCCTTTAAGTTTTGGGTCAAATTCAAATGACCATAACCTTCAGTACATGATGAGTTAGGTGGGATATAAGATATCAAATGAAAGGCCTTTGAATTATCTTTACAACGCTACCGAGTTTGCTAAATTTTGAGCTCGTATGAGGGAGATATGCCCGTTTGAAGTCGGGCTGTCCAAATAAGGAAAGTTACCCGAAAATAGTATGGGGTATTTTGATCTTTTCCTTACCCAATCAGATTTAATTCATTTTTACTAAGGTTTGAGGGGTCTAATATGATTAGGTTTAGTTTTATAATCCAATATACGCCTAGGATTTTAGTTGAGAGTTCAAAAAGAGAAAAGAAGAGAAAAGAGGAGAAAATAGGAGAAAAGAGGAAAGGATCAAGGAGTTCGTCGAGGTTCTTGAGTTTTGTTGAGGATTTTCACCAAGGGTTTAATCCCTAAGAGGTATTTAAGCTTCCATAGTGTTGGGTTTGTTCACCCACACGCCAATGATGTTAATTTCAGCGTTAAATTCGTTCTAGAAAGTTGAAGGTTTGATGTTCTTGAATTGTGTTCTTGAAATTGGCTTTCGTTCTTGAGTTTAGATGAGATTCATGAGTTCTTGTGGAAATCATGTCGATTTTAGGGCGGTGTTTGATTATATTCTTGTGTACATGTATTGGGTATCTAAATCTAAAGAGAAATTGAGAAAAAGAATCGAATTTAGGCGATTTGGGGGTTAGAAAACGAGGAAGAAAAAATCGGGCAGAAAATCAATACCAGCTTTGCGTCGCGGACCTGTTCCTTCAGAGTGAACTTTTTCCTCTTCACGTCATGGAGAGATCGTGGACCCCACTATCACAAAAATTATTTTGATCAAATATTAAAATGCATCTCCGCGTCGCGGACTTGCTCCCCAGGCCGTGTTTTTCAACTGTTTCTCATGATTTACTATATAAAACACTTTTAATCATCACAATATCTTTCCTATCACGAATCATAACCTTAAATTCATAATTTTAATTCAAGGTAGAGTTAAGAGTTAAGTTTTGAGAGTTCTTCTGAACATTTTGAGAAGGTTCTTTTGAGTCTTTTGAGGAGTCTTCTATAATTTCTAATAACTTATTTCAAGACTTGAGAAAGTGAGTATGAGAATGAGGAGAATATATTCATGAGTCTACTTTATCATCACTAGATCCTTCACATCAGAGAACATAGTTCAAGTATCCTATGGTGTCTATGAAGCCGTGACAGTAGGGTCTTGTTTATGATTGCGAGGGCCCCACTTCTATAAATGAGGGACTATGGACATTTAAGAAAAGTTTTCCTTCTTTCATACTCTTAATCGTGCAATAGAGCTATGTCATATATATTTATTCATACTCATGCGTTTATCAGATTCATTCGACTACCCATCATACTAGAGGTGGTTGAAAATTAAAGCCTATGATCCTTATGGATGGGTTATTCTAAGCAAAAGTATTGAGGAAGTCATGAGACTCTCTCCATGAGTGAGCTAAGTGTTGAGTTTCAGAGTAATGCCTTCATATTCACATGAATGGTGCATTTGAGCTAAAAACGAGTTGCACTCTCTTCTCAAAGTCATGTTTCAATGTAGATCCTTATGAGAAAGTATGTTTAGAGCTTGGATAGTATTTTAACCCTAAAAGATAGTATGAAAAACGAGATCATGAGCAGTAGTAGTGAAAGATCCCAGAGTTAGAGGACAATATATAAAGGTTTAGTAATCTAAGAAACGGAGATGATGTTTTGAGAAGCTATGTTACTATAGTCATGCACCTTGTAAGTTAGTAATGAGGAGTTTTCCCTTATGGGTAGACTATGAAGTGCTGTGTTGTGAAGATTCCAACATATGAGGCAGAGTGTGTTGTAGCTAGAAAAGAGTTTGTGATGAACTGTCATTGAGTAGCTACTGACCAAGTGTAAGTGTTTAATAGAAAAGTAGGAGTATACATGAGGTAATAGATCTAAACTAGGCTTATGATTTTGAGTGAAAGCTGATAATATTCAAAGTGTTATAGAACTAATTAGGCATTGATGTATAGTGAATGAGTGAATACTACTCAAGTTGTGAAGGGAAATATGATAGTAAATTGTAAGTATGAATACTAAGAGGTAAAGATTGACTATTTGTCATAAGGTCCTAGTGGACGAGTGTTTCTGAATTTGTATTTAGTAGTTGTAAGTTAGTCTAGTAAGGGAGCAATCTTATTGATACTCGGGTTTAGTAATAAACATTAAGCTCAAATTTGAGATGAGGGTCATGATCAAAAGAATGGCAACATGAGGGTGATGATGTTCATCTTGAGATTTGATCTAGAAGACTTGACATAGATTAGGTGTGGAATTGAGGTGATAAACTACAATAAATATGAGTGGTACAAGTGAGAGACCCTAACGTTTAGATAAGGGAAGTGAAGTGTGGCTAAGCGACAAGAGTAACAAGAGCATTAAAAGGTGCACCGAGAGGGTATGCAATAAGAAGAGGTTAAGAGAAACACCTTAGAAAGAGGTCTTAGTACCTGCTTATTGAGAGTTTGGTAGTCATGAGATAAAATTATCTCGAGTGGTAGAGTAAAAGAGGATGTAGACCAGTTAGAAATAATAGAATAGGTCCATAGCTTTCAAGTGTCAACATTAGACCTAAGGGGAAGATGATGAGATGAGAAATCGATTCAAGTGTTGAGAATTTCTTAAGGAGCTGTTTAGTAGGAGTCAACGGAGCTGTTAGAGTACTAAGCTTGAATGTGGTGTTGTTAAACACTAGGTGGTTCTTAATATGAGCCAAACGTGGTGGTAAAGAGTAATAGTTTTGGGATGAGATTCCCCATAGAGGACCCAAACCTATGGATTTGGCTTACGTGTGAATATAGTAAGAGCATACCATTAGACTCAGACCTTAGTAAGAGTAACCTCATTCCATACCCAGTCCAGCCGTCATTCGAGTACGAACGATCCCAAAAGGGAGATATTGTAACACCCTAGAAAATTTTTGAGCTAAGATTTGAACCATCCTTCTTTTTAAGTAAGATTTTACCAAGGAATTTAAAATTTCTTGAATGTTAAGGTCACTAGATGTAGCACCTTGAGTTCCAAGAAGAACTAAAGAGAGTTCATTCAAATCATTGCTAAGTTTATTTATGTTTTGGGTCAACTTCAAATGATCATAACATTCAGTACAGGATGATTTAGGTGGGCTATAAGATATAAAATTAAAGTTGTTTGAATTATCATTCCAACGCCACCGAGTTTACTAAATTTCGAGCTTGTATGAGGGGGATATTCTCGTTTGAAGTTGGGATGTCCAAATAAGGAAAGTTACCCGAAAATAGTATGGGGTATTTTGGTCTATTCCTTACCCAATCAGATTTAATACCTTTTTAGTAAGGTTTTAAGGGTCTAATTTGATAAGGTTCAGCTTTATAATCCTAATATACGCCTAGGGTTTTAGTTAAGAGTTCAAGAAGAGAAAAGAAGTTACTAGAGAAGAAAAGAGGAAAGGATCAAGACGATCGTCGAGGTTCTTGAGTTTTGTTGCAGATTTTCGCCAAGGGTTTAATCCATAAGAGGCATGTAAGCTTCCATAGTGTTGTATTTTTTCACCCACACGCCAATCATGTTAATTTCAGTGTTAAATTTGTTCTAGAAAGTTGAAGGTTCGATGTTCTTGAGTTGTGTTCTTGAAATTGGCTTTCGTTCTTGAGTTTCGATAAGATTCTTGAGTTCTTGAGGAAATCGTGTCGATTTTAGAGTGGTGTTTGATTAGATTCTTATGTACATGTATTGGGTATCTGAATCTAAAGAGAAATTGAGAAAAAGAATCAAATTTAGGCTATTTAGGGTTAGAAAACGAGGAAGAAAAAGCCAGTCAGAAAATCAATACAAGCTCCGCGTTCGTGGACCTGTTCCTTTAGAGTGAAATTTTTCCTCTCCACATCATGGAGAGATCACCGATCCCACTATCTAAAAAAATATTTTGACAAAATATTAAAATGCATCTCTGCGTCGCGGAATTGCTCCCCAGACATTGTTTTTCAATTGTTTCTCATGATTTACTATCTAAGACACTTTTAATCATTACGATATCTTTCCTATCATAAATTATAATATTGAATTCATAATTCTAATTCAAGGTAGAGTTAAAAGTTAAGTTTTGAGAGTTTCTTCTGAACATTTTGAGAAGGTTCCTTTGAGTCTTTTGAGGAGTCTTTTACAATTTCTAATAACTTCTTCCAAGACTCGAGAAAGTGAGTATGAAAATGAATAGAATTTATTCATGAGTCTACTTTATCATCACTATATCCTTCACATCATGAACCATAACTCTTGAATTCATAATTCACACTCAAGAGAGAGTTAAGAGTAGAGTTCAAGAAAGCTTTTGAGTTCAATTGTGAATCCTTTGAGATCAACTATCGATTTGTTCTAACTTTTGAGAAAGTAAGTATGACAATGAGAAGAAAGTGTACATGACTTCCATAATGTTCTTTAGACCCTTGAGTTGAGTCGTTCATGCTCATAATTTCCTCATGAACTTCATACATTAAGTATCTTCGAGAGGAGTAGTATCTTCGAGTTCCAAGTCTTTGAGCATTGAGTTCCCAATCCCTTTGAGATTATATTTCTAATCATGGGACTACTACATGTTACTCATGAAGCCCTTGAGTTGAGTTGTTCATGCCCATAATTCCGCATGAATCCTATGATTCGAGTAGTATAGAGATGAGTAATATCATTAAGTCTTGAGTTCTGCATAATGATGTTCTTTATTTCTATTAAGATCCCTGAGTTGAGTCGTTGATGTTTATAATTCCACATGAACTCTATGATTTGAGTTATAAATTTTAAAAAGCTTTTTAAAGCAACCACTTGAGTTCTTAAACTGATTTTTGAGAAAGTAATGATGAGTTTTGAAAAAAGAGTTTTCTAAAACATGATTAGTATGACAATCGAGTATGCCATAAATATATGTGCAATATGGTATCTAGATATACCATCAATGTTTATGCAGTATAATTTTATGAGTCATCAATGACCATATTATAATATGATTTTTGAAATATTTTTGAGAAATAGCAGAGTTGAGTTCATTTTTTATTTAAAATGATATATGGGAACTAAGTATTCCCAAGAGTAAATGTTTTCATATTTAAGATGAGAGGAAACTGAGATTTTCAAAAGTGTTTTTGAGCACTTTGAGTACCATCTCTTTTAAGAGATAGATTTTTGAGTAATTATTTCAAACTAAGAAATAATTATCTTTTTAAACCTATGAGCTGCATATATTTTTTAGAGTAGTATTGAGCACCTATACGGGGACGAATTCAAATAACTCAAGTCTCCATAAACCATGTAGCCAACGTGGGTAGTAAGGGTCATACTTTTTAGATGCATCCTTATTGCTTAGTGGATCCACTTAGTTGAGAGGTCTTATGCCCTGGCAAAGTATAGGACCGTTTGGCAGCATGGGCGAGACGTTGTATCATCACATAATTCATAGTGATGGTTGTCGGTTAGAGAATCTCCCTCAGAGTTATATTATATTTTATTATATACAAATTGAGTTGTTATTGTATTCTTCAATACATTGAATTGCTATTTACTGTTTTAAAAACTTTCCATATATTGCATCTTTTATTGTTGCTTTATCCAGAGTTGAGTATCTTGAGTTAAATATCTTGAGTGGAGTACCTTTGAGTTGAGTATCATATCTTTTTGTTGAGTATCTTATTCTTGAGTTGAGTTTAGTTGAATGAGCTGAGAAGAGGTAAGCATGTTCCTTTTTGTCAAGTTCAAGTTTACGTTATGCTTTAGAATTCCCCTTTCATGCTCGTACATTCCATGTACTGAGCCATTTGGCCTGTATCATTTTATGATGCAAATACAGGTATTCGTGATCATCAACAGGAGCTTCGTTGATACCTCATGGAGTTCGAGTTAGCTATGGTGAATCTCCTTGCTTCTGGAGGGTTCCACTTGTACATTAAGTTATATCAGTTATTAGGATGTCGTGGGTCTTATCGCGACCTCCATATTTGTCAGTTAGAGGCTTGATAGATAGACAATAGAGTTTCAGAAGTCTATTTATTTATTTAGTTAAATGTTTTAAAGCTTTGAGTTGCCTATTTTCGGCTAGTTGAACATTCTATTTATATTCAGAGTAAATCATTTAGTTAAAGCTTTGTATTTGAGTTTCATGAATTTTATTCAGTTTCAACTTTGTCTGCTTGAGTTAGTCTTCCACTTGTAGTCAGCCAGAATGGGGTTCGCTTGGGGACTAGCAAAGGTTCTTGAATGTCGGCCAAGTCCAGGGTGTAGGCTCGAGTCGTGACAAACATCACCCCACCTCCGACACAATTCTTGTAAATCACAAAGATCAAATAAACTAATCCACTAGAAAACCTTGCTACAACAAACAAAAACACTTATATATGGGTAATTCATAGTTCACAGTTCTCCAAAATTCGAAAAGAAAAATCCAACAGATTAGGTCAAATTCATATACCTTAGAGAGTTCAAGATGAGCAAGAACATAGGATGAAGAAACACGTAAACCCAGAGTAATTTTGTCCTAATTTATCTTTCAATACTAAAAACCAAAACTTTATAAACCCATAAAATAGAATTTTTCAATTGCATGAGTGAAAACTCTTTTTTCGATTTTTCCCTTGCTTACAGACAACGTCTGATAAAAAAATTGAAGGTAAGTACTTCTATTTTGATTTCCCCCTATGGTCACAAAGATAATTTAAAGGAAAAATTGATAAGATAAAATAATAACAAAGGGAAAAGGAATACTTTAGAATTGAAGCAACACTCTCCGAAAATGGAAGATGAGAAACTTTGAGTAGATGAAGAAGAAAGTAAGAACTTGAATTGCAGGAACACTTTTCGAAAATTTAAAATGTCGAGAGTTTTGAGCATATGAAGAGCAAAGTAAGAACTTGTAGAAAGTGGAAAACTAAGAAACGTGTGATTATTTACGGTGCAAATGTCTTTTTAAAAATGAATAAAATTAATACCCAATTAAATTGGGCCAGAAATGACCAAATATGACCAAATATTATAAGGCCTCGATATACAATTTGTATAGCTTTTATTTAGTTCAGCTATTTAGTGGGCCCCAATGTACAGTTTGTATAGCTTTTAGTCCAGTAATTTAGTGCAATGTTCGTCCAACAAACTGTCATAAGTAAATATGAGTACTATATATTGATTCAACTATCAGCTGCAACAGCAAATAACATGAAAATAACAAGTATGGAGACGGGTTCTTGGGATGTGATTGGATTATGGTCTAAGGTACACAATTGGGTGATTGCAATTTATAGTGAATAGCTATAAAGTAATCAATAATCTAGACTTTAGTGGGGATAAATTTTCTCTCGAACAATTTACCCCGAATCAAATTGGTTTCTCTCGAACACCAATAAGCAACAATTAAGAAAAGCCTACGCTTTAGTCCATTAACTCTCTCGAGCTGAATGTGTGAAAAAGGGTTAGGGTTTACTCTCTCGAGCTGAACCCATGACAACCCAATACCCACAGACCATCAAATCAGTAATCTTGGTTTTAAAACCTTTCTCGAGCAAGCCAAAAACACAAAGGTAGAGTTGCATTTGCAACTACAACCCTTTAGATTAAGCCACAATTACTGAATAAAATCACTTTTAAACAACATTTACAATATCAATTAACAATACCCAATAGCTAAATCATCCCATAATTACATAATCACACCCCAAGAATTGAGGTTTTAGCTAGACATCATAAAAAGGTAAAACTCGTTACCAAATTGTGTTTCCATCAACTGGGTAAGATTGCAATTGTCTTTACAAGGGTCTACGATAAAGAATCTTCAACACCCACTTCTAATTTCTCAGAAATGGAAATCTTCAAATCTTTAAAGATAAGAAAATATTGTCTCTTAACTCAATTCTAAGCTCTCAAACTTGAAAACTGAACAATAATGAAAACTATTGAATGCTAGATATTAAACTAAGAATTTAAAAAATGTATTTATAGTTTCCAAAAATGTGTTGTGAAGGACCATTTGGTGCAATAAGTCGGGATCGCCGATCTACTCGACGATTTGCCCTTTGGTCAATTCCATTGCCTTTTTGCTTTGGTCTTCAGCATTTTCAAGCTCTGTAACTTTGGGCGATATAGCACTTCATCGTAGAACCGTTCGGCGACTCACCAACTGCTTCTTTCTATCGCCAACTTGATTTTCTCCTTCAAGGCTTGGCAGACTGGAACATTAGGCGAGACCATTGCCATTCAGCGACTCGCCCAATGGTTTAGGCGATTCTCATGCCTTCTTTTCTTCGTTCTTTTAGTTGCCTTGTTCCTTTTGTTAATTAGTGTCCATGCTTTGTTCCTCAATCCAAATACCTAAAAATCAAGGATTTACATCAATTATTGGCACAAAATATGCAATTGAGGACACTAAATCTATTAAAATAAAGCCTTAAATGAGTCCAAATTGTGGACTCATCAATACCCCCAACTTAAAATTTTGCTTGTCCTCAAGTAAAACTTAAGTTCAGCAGTTCAAAAAGGATGTCTCAAACAGTGCTACATAAGACTCAATCATGAATGCACATAAGAAGACTCAACTTACTCATGCAAAGATCAATTGTGCACTCAAAGATTCAAGTTGTGACTTACCAATATCAAAGAATCTCAAACTCACAATACTTGCTTCAAATGCAAGTTCCAGCACAACAAAGGTACTTAAATGCCCTCACACAAAGAATGATTCCATATTCACACACAATGGTTCACAATTTTAAAGCTCCGGAATCAAATGCAATGCTCACACTCACAAAGATGAACACAATGCATGACTTCACCTATAGGTTTTCCCGTATTTTCCAATCAACCCTTGTTTCAGCTCACTCAAGATCAAAAAAGACTTTTCAAGGCTTGTAATGGGGCTGAATGCAAATGTGTGGTTATTTAGGCTCAATGGTTGTAATCCTCATGACATGTGGTGTGAATAACACTTTCTTTCCTTTTCTTCATCATTCTCATTCGTGCTCAAAAGTCACCCCATTATTCATCTTCCATGGATTGCTTGGACACCCCATTTTCTTTGCACTTTCACAACTTTATTCCACAACTTTTTCATTATTTTTCTTTTTCATTCTTTTCTTCTTTTTCTCCTTTTTTTATATGGAGGGTTTCATTCTTCTCAAAATCATGGATCAAAGGGGACTTTCTTGCACTTCTTGATTTACCTTCTATTTTCACCACACCCCTAACTTAGACTTTTGGCCTAAGTTGGCTATTCAAACAAACCACACATCATGAGGATTATGGGTAATGGATCAAGAAAGGTCACAAATTCATCAAGTTTCTTCCAATAAAAGGCTAAGGCTCAAAGGGCATTTAAACGGGGTTCACACACTCACAAGGTAGGCAGGCCACAAAAGAGGTATAATTTCAAAATGTTCCACACTCTTCAAAGTTGCCTAAGATCATATCAAGAGATTGCATCACTTAGTCAATCGGACCAACGGCGCAAATTCTAGGTGTCATCATACATGGTTCACAGTAAGCTCATCACACATGGCATTGACATCAATGTCAAACAAGAATCCACACTTTCGCTAGTGTGCAATGCTCATCATAAGAGACTCAATTCGATACTTGGATAATCACAACAAGATGCAAAGATTTTACATATTGTCTATGCAACTTCATTTGGCCTCATCGTAGCCGCACATCCATTTTTGTTCAATTATGAGCACTATTCAAGTCATCGATATTGATCAAGACCAATACTCAAATTTTCAAGAGAACAACCGCATTCAAACACAAACAAGAGGTGGCACAATTTTTTTCGGAAGGGTCCAAAAATCATTTACAAATAAAAACAAGGGGCCACAAGCTCAATCATCCACAAAACTAGTGTAACACACAATTATAGCTCAAAACCCAAATATATACACAAAACAAGAAAGTCACAAAAGGTCACATAAGGTGGGACTCACCCCACCACAAATAAAAATCATTTGTCCTCAAATGCAAACAAAAATATCCACAAGTCAAAATAAAGTAAGATATATAGGGAGGTAAAAAGGGATCCTGTCTAAACAGTCGCTCCATTTATCTCGGCATCAGTGCCTAGTGTATCACTCTGAACTTGGGCATCAGTGCCCGGAGTCACCTCAAAAGGACCAGCTTCATTGGGAGCTGCCATGGATGTCTCGGTCAGCGACGTTTGGATCACTGACCGTACAATAGTCTCCTCCAGATTTGGCAAGTCTCCATAAATGCTCTCCTCCCTTATCTCTATCTGCTCCTCATCGGTCTCTGCATCCAACTCATCTACTAGTGGATCATCCCTATGAACATCTCTGTTGGTAGCTAGAGGAATCTCTGAAGTCTCAGGGGCGTCCAAATCATTTGTAGCCTCCAGTAATGAAGTGAAGTCAGTAGACTTTAGATAGTCTACATCCTTCCTCAAATCTGTTACCTCAGCTTTCAAAGACGTAACCTCGGAGGTCTCTCCATGCCTGCTCTCACAAGACTCAACTCTCATGGTGAGAGTGTCAATAAACATTTGGAGGGGGTCAGTGCAGCAATGATGGCACTCTCGATCATCTATGAGATGGATCTCTCAAGCTTGGTAGCCCTCATGTCAGCTGAATGGGCTAGGTGCCCCATCTTTAGGAGTACAGCCTGAGCAATCTTGGTGGGCTGGGACGAGGTAGATGTACCTGGGGCCTATGAAGAGGAAGGAGGGGTATAAGTACCTGAAGGCCCCAGTAGGAGAAGATGCCTCTGCAGGTATAAAATCGACGTCCACCTCTGGGGATGTATCCACCGGAGTTTCCCTCCTTGTGTCAGCTTCCTCTCTAGTGTACTCGGCCTCAATGTGCTGGATGCCAGTGGAGGAAAATGGGGTTAACCTCAAAATCTCTCGCATCATCCCGGGGTACTCCAGCATGCCGACATAGCTCCGTGATCAGGACCGGGAATGGCAATAGGTTTGATTCTATTTGGCCCTCATGGCCATCTCTTGCTCAATGATAAGGCCCACGTCAATACGCCTTTTGGATATGATAGACCCCAGGCATGCCGCCTTAGGATGGCAGAGGATAGACTCGTTCTGGGATTGCTTAAATAGTATTCAATATGTTCAGAAGCCTGGGAGGAGGGACGACTTGTGGCATAGGAGACACAGGAGGCGCTAGAGCTGGCATTGAGTCTGCTGGTGTAGAAGTTGGAGGGACTCTGGCTGAGTCAGGATGAGATCTAGCTTGGATCTTATTCCGTCGAGACTGCAAGGGCTGGTCGTCCTTAGGCTCAAATAAAGGAGTCAGCAGTTGGTCTCATAGATGTAGGCCTTTTCCCCCTGTTCTGACCTCCAGTTGGAGGTTTGTGCCTTCCTCTTTTTGGAGGATTTGATCCCTCTTCATTTATTGTGATACCCCGTACTCTTATCTGGGGTGGCATGTCAATATTGGTCCTAACCATGTCTACAAAACATTGAGAAAAATTTAGAAATATTTCAATCAATTAGCACAACAAAAATAATTGCAGACAGACTTTCCGCACAGATCAGCGAGTCACTGAATCGCTTTGGTGAGCTAGATTGGGCTCGCTGAAAGGATTGGCTCAAAATTCTCAGAAAAATTTGACAAGTCGGTGACGGGAAGGCCTTTCGGCGAATCGCCGACATCATTTAGAGAGTAAGGATTAGCCTACCAAAAATTACAGTGCAATTTAAGCTACCGGGGTGCAAACAAAGGGTGATCAAGAAGACTTTCAACGAGTTGCTAAGTGCCTTCGGCGACCTAAAGCTTCTAGCCGAAAGTTACAGAGTCAAACAACAAGTATAGCATGAAATTAAAGGCGAGATGGGGAACTTCGACGAACCACCGAGTGATTCGATGAGCTCGACCCATCTCGCCAAATGATCCAACGTGCCTACTTTCAACCCAACTTTTGGAATTCAACCCCGCAGCTCTCAAAAACAAAATTAAAGCATGCACTTATTAAATTAAAGCAAGACCTATAACACCCATTATCCTGGGATACTCAGACTTCTCCCGATTTTGCCAGATTTGTCCATTTGATGAGTTTTGCCCTTAAGAATGATGTCACCCACTCTATCATTAGGCAAATTACATTAGTTGGCACAATTTCGGGTTACTTAGACTTCACTCGACTAAACTCAACAACATGCAAGCACAACCCCACAAGATTTAATTCATTTTAAGGCACAAAATTATGAGAATTCAACATTAAAGGCAATATGGGCAAGGTATTCGAATTAAAACAAGCACACAAGCATACTGACACTATCATAGAGGCCTAGCACACGACAATAAGATAAGATCATTGCAAATGAGTACAACATTCTAAAAATAAACTCGGGGTTCTGAAAACCAACCTTTAATATCGAATTAATAAAGATTGAAATGCTAAGCAGTAAAGAAATCCCACTCCATATACCAATCAATGACTAAAACACTCTAAAAATGCAAGAAATATAGAAACTAATGTGCGGGTGTGAGTTTGGGAAGATTAAAAGTGAGGGAAAGTGAAGAGTTAGAAAATTTAAACCTTTGGCCCTTTAAAAATCATCCAGTTTTCACCCATTTGGCAACATTAGTTGTGCTCGCCGACCTACTCGGCGACACGCCGAGTGGTCACTTACCTTGCCGAGTTTTACAGGACCTTCAATTGATGTGGGGGTCCAAATGGAAGATTAGATCGCAATCGCCGACCTGATAAGTAATTCACAAAATTGCTCCTGGGCTAGCCGAGTTTTACAATCTCCAATTTAAAGTTGTCTTGAATCTAACAGCGGTCTAGGTCAGGCTCGCTGACCTCTTTGGCGATGAGCCAACTGGACCTTTTGCGAGCCAACCTGCACATTTCAACAACTTTCCCATTTCGACCTACACAAACAACACACCATTATTTCTTAAAGCAAAAATAAAGCGATAAACACCTGGGTTGCCTCCCAAGAAGCGCCTCCCCACTTAAGTTCTATTAGTCAGGTTTGCCTCATTTTCGTAAGGCCACCCCTCTTTTGGCTCTAGGTAGAGAGAAGAAAATACCTGGTCCATTTGGGACCAGTAGCTGAATGAGCATAGAATGAGAGGTCGTCATCTCGTTCAGCATTACAACGTTCTCTCTTACCTCCAACACTCTGTCGTGTTCTTCGACTTTGTGTAGAATGAGTAAGAGGACCTTTTCAATTTACCTGCCCTCATGTTTCTTCATATTTCGACACTCATGAGGGGGGATGTACCTGCCCTTCTTTTTGGACAGCACCTCCAAGTCCTTGACTTTTTGGGCCAAGGTATCCAGCTGACCCAGCAACGTGACCAATTCTTGGTCCTTTTCTTTCTTCATCTTTTCCTTGTTGGTTTTGACCACACAATCAAGGATCTGGGCTGCAGTCTCATAGGAATGTCGGATCAAGCAGCCCGAAGAGAGTCAGTCAACCATTATTCTATTTTCGAGCCTAAGACCCCGATAGAAACATTCCATAAGTAGTTTATCCGAAATCCCATGAGTTGGGCATTATTGTAATAGGATTTAAACCTTTGCCACAACTCATACATGGACTCACCCTCTAATTGCTTGAAATTTAGGATGTTATCCCTAAACGTCATCAAGTAATTCCTAAAAGGGAATGACACTAAAATGCAGAAATCAAAGACAAAAAGTAAAGATAAATAGATAGACACAAAAAGAGGAAACAAAAAGCAACCAAAGGGTATATTAAACTCAATGACCTCAATCCGTTAATCCTACAATAAGCACCTTTTAGCTTTTCACTAAAGTAAGCAATGGGCTTTTGGTCTTGCATTAAGATGACTCCAATGCCTACTTTACTAGCATCACATTCCACTTCAAACATTTTATCAAAATTAGGCAATTGTAACAAAGGAGCGGAACTAAGCATGGATTCTAAAGCCTCAAAAGCTTTGGCTTGTTCCTCTCCCCACTTAAAAGGTTTATCTTTTCGGAGTACCCCTCTCAAGGGGGATGCAATGGTACTAAAACCTTTGACAAATCGCCTATAAAAACTGGCCAATGAAATCTTCTAACATCGATTATGGATTTTGGAGTTGGCCAATTCTTAATAGCATCAATTTTAGATTCATCAACTTCAACCCCTCTTGAACTCACAACAAAACCCAAGAAGACAACTTCATCAACATAAAATGAACACTTATCAAGATTAGCATAAAGTTGTTCCTTCCTAAGAACATCAAACACACATCTCAAATGCTCAACATGATCATGCATGGTCTTGCTATAAATCAAGATATCATCACAATAGATAACCATAAATTTCCCTATAAAGGATTTCATCACATGATTCATGAGGCACATAAAGGTACTAGGAGCATTAGTGATACCAAAGGGCATCACCAACCATTCATATAGACTAAGCTTAGTCTTGAATGCGGTTTTCCATTCATCACCGGGGTTCATTCAGATTTGATGATAACCACTCCTAAGATTAATCTTTGAAAACACACAAGAGCCATTCAATTCATCAAGCATATCATTTAACCTAGGACTAGGATGGTGATACTTTACCGTAATCTTGTTGATGGCTCGATAATCAACACACATGTGCCATGTTCTATCTTTCTTTGGAACCAATAAAACTGGCACGACATATAGATTCGTGCTCTCCTTCACTTAACCTTTGCTGAAGAGTTCCTCAAGTTGTTGTTGTAGCTCCTTGTTGTCCTTTGAATTGCTTCAATAAGTCGACTTGTTAGGCAATTGCGATCTCGACACAAAATCAATTTGGTACTCAATTCCCCGAAAAGGGGGCAATCCACTTGGAAGATCCTTTGGGAAGGCATCCTCATAATCATGCAAAAGAAAGGAAATAGAATTGGGAAGAGAAGAATGAGATTGGTTAGTTTGTAGCACATAATCCCTATGTGTGATAAGGATCAAAGAACTCTCGGACTCAATTTCCTCCCTTATCTATTTGTAATTAGCCAACAATACTTGGGCCTTTCTTTTCAACTTCCTTCTCTCCTCCTCTTCATGGCTCTCGACCTCCACATGTTCCTCCTCACACTTCTTCTTCTCTAATGTAATTCTTATAAGGGAATCACACTAAAATGCGGCAATCAAAGACGAAAAGTAAAGATAAATACATAGACACAAAAAGAGGAAACAAAAAGCAACCAAAGGGTATATTAAACCCAATGACCTTAATCCATTAATTCTACAATAAGCACCTAACTCTTACGAAGACCTCAAGGGAATTGATATCCCAAGCGACCAACATTTCTAACAAAAGGTAACAAAAGCTTAACCAAGCTCTCAACACTCGAACATGAGTTTTCAATTTTCAACATTCAAAATAATCTAAGTCTAAAATGAACCCAAACTAGCTATTTAAAGTTTCAGGATTAAAAGGCCCAAAAGTGACCCGTAGTGACAAAGGGGGAGCCAAGTCGGGCTCGTCTAGTGGATTGGGCGATGTGCGGACCTGGTTGGCTAGTATTCCTGCGTGGTCTTCAACCATGGCCACGTTTTGGAACTTTAGGTGAGCTGGGACCATCGCCTAGTACCTTGGGCGATGCGCCGAGTAGGTCCTGCTTGCCAAAAGGACCCCTTGCAATCTTTAAGGTCTGAAATCCCTTGTTTGCCATCAATACCATCTCGAGGACCTCATGAATAAGCCTTGTATCCTTTGAAGGTCTTGAGCTTGGCTTCTAGTAAATGGCCTTGATGTAATCTATATTACATCATTCTCTCCTGCTTGAAAAGAATTTGTCCTCGAATTCGACTGATCATCATCATCAACAGTTGGGAAAGGTGACAGGTAGCACACATTGAGAGTGTTGTGCACTTGGTATTCCGGAGGAAGGGCGGCCTTGTAGGCGTACTTGAGTCGCTCAAGCACTAGAAATGGTCCATTACCCCTCAGCATCATGTTTGTCTTGCAATGGTGGTAAATCTCTCCTTGTAAAAGTGTACCCACACCAAATCACCCGGTTCAAACACAATCCTCTTACGACCCTTGTTTGCCTTTTTGGCTACATCTTGATTCTTCTTCTCTAAGTGCAGCCACACCTTTTCATGAAGCTTGTTCATGGCTTCAGCTTGCTTACTCCCATCTAGGCTTAACACAACATCTTGAGAAAGAGGAGTAAGATTTAAAGGGGTGAGGAGGTTAAAACTATAAACCACTTCAAACGGAGTCATGCCAATAGTTCTATGAATAACTCGATAATACGCAAATTCAAATAAAGGCAAATGTACATCCCACGAGGTCAACTTTCCATGCACTACGGCACAAAGCATAAAACCCAAGGTCCTATTCACAACTTCAGTTTGGCCATCAGTTTGTGGGTGACAAGAAGTTGAGAACAACAACTTAGTACCAAGTCTACTCCACAATTCCTTCCAAAAGTGACTAAGGAATTTTGGATCCCTATCACTTACAATGGTTTGAGGAATTCCATGCAATTTAACAACATGCTCAACAAACAAAGATGCTACATTGGGAGCATCATCACATTTATGGCATGGAATTAAATGAGCCATCTTAGAAAATCGATCAACAACAACAAAGATGATATCTCTACCTCTTTTGGTCCTTGGCAAACCCAAAATGAAGTCCATTGAAATATCAAGCCAAGGTCTTTTAGGGGTGAGGAATGGAGTGTATAAACCATGGGGAAGGAGGCATGACTTATCACGTCAACATTCAACACATTGACCACAAATTCGAACAACATCTTTATGCATTTTAGGCTAATAGAATTGTTCCTCAAGAATTACCCTAGTTTTGTTAAAAACCCCCATTATGTGCCTCCCTCACAAATATTTCTCTCCAAGAGCTCATGGGCACACAAAGTCTCTTGCCTTTGAACAAGAAACCATCAAATTTAGAATAGGGAGTAGAAGGGCTATCCCTCATTCACCTTTCCCTCTCCCAGTCCTCACAATCTTTGAAGATTTGAGCAAACACGGGATCCTTAGGATACAATGCCTTCAAGCATTCAAAACCAACCAGTTTGGAAGACAAAGTATTTATCGACACGTGTTTTCTAGACAAGACACCAGCCGCAATATTTTCCTTTCCTTTTATGTATTGGATTACATAAGGGAAAGTTTCAAGGAATTCAATCCATTTGGCGTGCCTCTTGTTCAACTTTCCTTGGGCCAAAATATGCTTTAGGGACTCATGGTCAGTCCTAATGACAAATTCCTAGGATGACAAGTAGTTTTGCCAATTACCCAAAGCCCTAATCAAGGCACACAATTCAAGATCATAAGTGGAATAATTCAAATACGAAACCATTTACGTCATCAAGTAAAAATATGCTCAAGTCAATTATAGCTAGAAACATTTACGAGTAAAAGCATGGTTCAAGTTAGGAGCGACACAAGTATCAAATATTAGGGGGATTTAGTTTCAACTATCAGCTACAACAACAAATAACAGGAAAATAACAAGTATGGAGACGGGTTCTTGGGATGTGATTGGATTATAGGCTAAGGTAGACAATTGGGTGATTGCAATTAATAGTGAACAGCTGTAAATTAGTGAATAAGCTAGACATTGGAGGGGATAAATTTTTTATTGAACAATTTACCCCAAATCAAATTGGTTTCTCTCGAACACCAATCAACAGCAATTAAGAACAACATACGCTTTAGTCCATTCACTCTCTCGAGTTGAATGTGTGGAAAAGGGTTTAGGGTTCACTCTCTCAAGCTGAACCCATGACAGCCCAATACCCACAGACCATCAAATCAGTAATCTTGGTTTTAAAACCTCTCTCTCGAGCAAGCCAAAAACACAAAGGTACAGTTGCATTTGCAACTACAACCCTTTAGATTAAGCCACAATTCACTACATAAAAAACCCAAATTGCCAATAGATTTTACTAACAACTTAAGTTGGTTAGTATTCTACTAACAAATTACCAACATATTTCTAACTGAATTATATTCTAAAACTAAACAACGAAATTCTAACAGATTACCAACTAAAATCTTACTACGTAATTTAGTTGGTAAATACGGCGGGAAAAAATGGCGCCAAATTTAGCAACATTCTATTAATGCTTTACCAATTGAAATATTACTAATACATAACTTTTGTTGGTAATATTACGAACTAAGTATATATCGGTTGGTAAATATGAAAAAAAAATATTTATATAATTTATTAACATATTACCAATGAATTACTAACCAAATATTTACCAACAGCAAGATTGTGTTGCTAAATTTACCAACTAAATATAAATGTGTTGGTAAATTAGTAACGAAATATAATTTGTTGGTAAACTTGCCAACCAATATCCAATTAGTTGAAAATTTTACCGACAAATAAATATTGTAGTTTGTAAATTACTAACATCATTAAAATAGTTGGTAATATACCAACCGGTCATTAATCCATTGGTAAAATTTACCAACATATTAATTATTAGTTGGTAATATTACATATGAATGTTTAGTTGAATAGTACCTATTACCAACTGTGATAATATTTATTGGTAAATATTAATTACTAACTTATATTTGAATAGTTGGTAAATTTATCAATTGAAGTTAAACTTTTTGATAAATCAGCGTCTATTGTGGAGGCTTTCATATTCAGTTTGTGTCGTTAGGCATTTTAGCTTTTACATTTTAGACAAAACTTGACTTTGGTCGATATTTTTGGTAAACGTTCTCAGATTAGAACTCTATCAGTGTCATTAACTTCGAAAGGTCATTTTTGATCTAACAGGAAGGTTGGTTCAAGATTTGAGGCGTCCGTTTTTTGCTTGTGCCGTTAGGTGTTTTAAATCTCATGTTTTGGCCAAAATCTGACTTTGGTCAATATTTTTGTGAATGTGCTCAAATGAGAATTCTGTCAACGTAATTAACTCCAAAGGTCATTTTTATCTAATAGGATGGTTAGTTCGGGTTTTGAGGCTTCCATTTTTAGTTTGTGCCGTTAGGTATTTTAACTTTTAAGTTTTGGCCAAAATTTCACTTTAGTCAATATTTTTGGTAATCGTGCTCGAATTGAAATTTTGTCACCAGGGTTAGCCATATAAGTTCAGTTTTGGTCTCATAGGATGATTGGTTCAGGTTTTGAGACTTTTATTTTCAGTTTGTGTCGTTAAGCATATTAACTTTTAACTTTTGACTAAAATTTGAATTAGGTCAATTTTTTTGGGAAACATGCTCAAATTTGAATTTCAACGCGGTTAGTTCTAGAAGGTCATTTTTCGTCTTATAGGATGGTTGGTTTGGATTTTGAGGTTTTCATATTCAATTTGTACCGTTAGACATTTTAACTTTTAACTTTTTGCCAAAATTTGACTTTGCTTAACATTTTTTGTAAACGTGCTCTAATGAGAATTCCGTCTGTGCGAGCGTTTTAACTTTTATGTTTTGGCCAAAATTTAGATTTGGTCAATATTTTTGGTAAACGTGCTCAAATTAAAATTTTTGATATAATGATATTTGTCATATTGAGATTAATTTAACTTGTTATCATAGATTTTGCATTGTCTCATTCAAATATGATTTATAAAATTGATATTAATATGTTTGGATTTATATTCGTGCTCTTACATTTTTAAATGCAATAAATTAATAAATATTTTACTATTGAATAATCATTCAGTTAAATATTTTGAACATGTTGCCAATCAATTACTAACCTAACATTGAACTTGAATCATATATTACCAACAAACTGACAATCAATTAGTAAATTTATTAGAAAAACAAATAATCATACTAACTTATTTAAAATTTATTACCAACAATGGTTGTGGCGGAGTGGTAAGTACTCCTTCATCCTTAACCAAGAGGTCTTAGGTTCGATTCCCCTTGGGTACGAAGTCGCCTTGAATGATATATTACCAACAAACTTAACAATCAATTAGTAAATTTATTAGAAAAACAAATAATCATACTAACGTATTTAAGATTTATTACCAACAAGGGTTGTGGTGGAGTGGTAAGTACTCTTTCATCTTTAACGAAGAGGTCTCAGGTTTGATTCTCCTTGAGTACGGATTCACCTTTGTTAGGGAGCGATTTACTCCCCAATGTGGGACTTTTCGGTTTGAATTCGGATTTAGTCGGGATCCAATCTGGGTACCAGACATCGAATGGGAAACAAAAAAAAAAAGTATTTTCAAATTTATTGGTAAATTACCAACATAAATTTTCTGTTACTAAAATTGCCAACCAAATACCAATGTATCTAGAAAAGATTACTATCAAACATTTGTTACTATAATTACCTACGTATTACCAACGGAATCGAATAATAAAGAAAAAAATTTACTAACTCTTTTTCAATTCGTTAGTAAAGGTACTAACGATATACTAACCAAAAATTAGTTGGTGAATTTACCAACGGAAATTTCAGGGCCATGTTTCAAAATTTTGTAACATCTTTGGGTGTTTACCAACTCATTTTTGGTTAGTAAGTTTACCAACAAATTAAAATCGGTTGGTAATATTTACCGACGAGCCTTTTAGCAACAGATTAATAAAAGTTGACATTTGGTTGGTAACTCAATTTGCCAACCAATTTGATCAATTTACCAACGAATTT
This sequence comes from Solanum bulbocastanum, assembly GCA_037074985.1. Taxonomy (NCBI): domain Eukaryota; kingdom Viridiplantae; phylum Streptophyta; class Magnoliopsida; order Solanales; family Solanaceae; genus Solanum; species Solanum bulbocastanum. Next base: position 29,347,606 of record CM073608.1, read on the forward strand.
TTTGTAGGTAATTGGGGTTCGTTTTGTAGTGATTATTGAATTAAATCACTTTTAAACAACATTTACACTATCAATTAATAATACCCAATAACTAAATCAACCCATAATCACACCCTAAGAATTGGGGTTTTAGCTAGACATCATAAAAAGGTAAAAATCATTACTAAATTGTGTTTCCATCAACTGGGTAAGATTTATATTGTCTTTAGGAGGGTCTAAGATGAAGAATCTTCAACACCCACTTTCAATTTCTCAGAAATGGAAATCTTCAAATCTTCAAAGCTAAGGAAATATTGTCTCTAAACTCAGTTCTAAGCTCTCAAACTTGAAAACTAAACAATAATGAAAACTATTGAATGCTAGATACTAAGCTAAGAATTTAAAAAATATATTTATAGTCACCAAAAAGGTGTTGGTTTGTTCCTCAATCCAAATACCTGAAAATCAAGGATTTACAGCAGTTAATGGCACAAAATATGCAATTGAGGATACTAAATCTATTAAAATGAAGCCCTAAATGAGTCCACATCGTTGACTCATCATATATGTATATATATATATAAAAATAATTTACGATTCCAAAAAGTACAAATATTAGATCAAAAATAGTAATAATAAAATAAGAATAAAGTGTTTTAGAAATCAAATATTCAACTTGCATGATTTTATCCTGCAATTAAGCATATCAAATAATCTAAATTAACTAGCCATTAATAATATCTAATTTATGAAGATTAGAGATAAATTTAAATAAATAATATTGTAGAGCAAGTTAGAAAGAAAAAAATATTGTCATTAATAAGTAAATAATTTTTGGGGGGGGGGGGGGGGGGTGTCACGACCAAGACCATCGTGATTGACATTCACTAACTCTCCGGTGGGAGAACCATTAATACTAATTAGTTAACCAACTAAATCAAAATACTAAAGCATTTAAGTTACGGAAACAAGTTAAATACTAAGGAAAGAAATAGAGTTCCCATAAACTCCAACCATAGTCTAACAACAAAACTAACATTGCAGCAGTAATGCCAAACTAATGAACTACTAACTAACTAAAAAGTCCAAGTCCGAAATGTGGACATAGACTGAAAGAGAACTCATGGCTGCCTGGAAGAACTGGCTCACCCTTGAATTCAATCAGCAATCACTGATCTTCTAAGTGAGGTCTGTCAATAGCCGCTTGAAGATGCCCTGTACTCAATAAAAAAAGAGCAAACGCAGTATGAATACACAACCACAGTGTACTGGTAAGATCACACGGCTATCCCATTAAGTACAACATATATAGGTCATTACAACAATATAACAACATGCATATACCGAATATATACAATATCAACAACATTCAAGAACAACGGACCATTTCACAAGTCTCAATTATACAATTATGTCGAGTCAATGGTCCTCTCATAGAACCCAAACCCAAACTGTTAGCATACCGAAACATGGTACCCGATCCAATGATTATGCTGGAACGTGGCAATCGATCCAAGTTAGTGTGTCGTAACGTGACACTCGATCCGTTCAACAAGTCACAATCACAATCACAAGTACATTCTCATAATCATACAATTAAGTCATGATTCATGGCATTCATCATTCATCTATTCTCATTTATAATTAATGTAATCAATAATGCAACATTCACATACATACATGTATCATAATGAAGCAAGAACAGACATACATCACAAAATCATGAAATCACAACCATCACCTACCTTGAAACAAGCTTGAATCTCCTAAGAAACTTGATTCTTCCCTATCCGAATTTGTTCTACTTGTTCTTGGTCTACAAACGATCTATATAACACGAAAATCAATAAACAATCACTAATTATCCGAATTACTAACAATTCTATCAACTCTAGATCATACCCATGATCGTCATACCCAGATTAGGGATTTTTCCACCATAATTTCCATATCGAAATCCTTCCCCATCAATAATTACCCATTAGATTACGTTCTAGGGATCGAAAAATGGATTCAGGGAGTGAAAATCTTACCTTTAGCCTTAAGAGTGGTGGAAAACTATCAAGAAAAGCCCTAAGTTCGTTCCTTAGCTCTCAAGTTTGAAAATTGTAGAATAAAACGTTTTTGGGGTTTATTTCTGACTTTAAGTCGCGTCTACCCCGCCACGGCGGCCTCACCCCGCTACAGCGGCCCCTCCCTGGCGGCAGAAATCCCGCCTCAATGGCTTGCAAGGAACCAGTGAGCAAAATTAAAAATACCAAGACCCCATTTCACAACACACCTTTAACCAACGACACTCAGAAACTACCCGTTCACGCTGAGATGAATTCCGGGAGTTCTACTTGCCCGAATTCAATTTCGTAAAGTCGTACGGGTTTCTTAACAACTTATCTATCTACTCATATGATCAAATTCATAATTAGATCACTCAATTGCTACCAGATTTTCCTAGACTTTAATGACTCCGATTTCATCCAAAATTGGACTAGGTTGGGAAATCTCAAGATATTACGAAAAAGTTTTCCAGCCCAAAATTTATCCCCTATTGACTTTTCTATAACAAGGGAAACAGGTTGTTACACGGGGGGAAATAATTTAAATGTAGGCTGAGAAATTTTTTTTTTTAACTAATAAAAAGAATAGATACAAAGAATAAATTGATTTATATTTGTTATGTAATAGGTAGATGGATCCATATTTATTTTATTTTGGGGGGGGTGGGGGGTGGGTGGGTGGGTGGGGGGCATTTAATAAAAAAAGGTGTCATATAATTAAAATAATAGGGTATAACATCATAGACCAAACTAAATTTAAAAATGAATCGTGAATTAACGATGATGATGTGCGAGTTGTTATCAAAATAATTATATACTACTCAAACTTTGTAGCTACATGATAACATATTATTTGATCTTAGATTCCCTTTAGAAACAAGTTAATTCACAATATTGCTTTGTAAATGTTCCTTCATTTTCAAAGTATGTCTACGATAATTATAAAACATCTTCTTATTTAGTTCTTTTATCCTAAAATATAACATGACTAAAATATAGACAATAGTATATTATATATTCGAATGTATAACATAATTACGTTCTTTAATATTCTCTACGCAATGCGTGGATACGTATACTAGTTATATTAATGTGACATTTTTTTAGGACAAAATAAAAAGTAAAAGATGTCACGTAAAATGAGACAAAATGAGTACTTTATATTTAATATGGTAAAGGTCCAAATTTTGCTTTTTGTTAGGGTTTGTTTGGAAAGCAACCAATTGATTGGAATTGGTGTAATTACTAAGGTAGTAATTTTCAACCTACTAATTACACAACATAGTAATTACGTTGACCTGTTTGTTTGTCATAGTGTAGTTACACTGTAATTACAATGTAATTACAAATGTAATGTTTGATTGGATAATCACAATCAATGGGTTATATTAAATTTAAAGAATAAAAGTTAATTATCTAAAATTAAAAAAATTATACTATATAAATAAGAGACTTTATAAATAATATTGACTTAAATATTTAAGATATATATATATATATATATATATATATATATACACACACACGTATATTATTTTTTGAAAATATATTAATCAACAAGCATATATATATATATATATTCTTAACTAATATTATAAAAAATAATTGATTTATATTTTTCAAATTAGTACATTTTATTTAAATTAATAATAAAAATTAAAGGTAGAAGATTTCTATGAATAATATGGACAAAAGGATTAATACTAAAAATAGTATCGACTTGATATTGACATTGCAAGTAATTTATTTTCTAGTTAGAGTTGATGAATAATCTTTTTATGAAATATTTGCATACCTATAAACTTGCCTATTTTTACTCCAAACCCGAATTCTTGTTTCAGATTTTATCCTGTATAATTTATGTTTTTTATTTATAAGGAAAATTAAAACTTAAATTTTGTTTCCCTTTTTTCTAATTAAATTTTCTTTTATGATCAAAAAACCAATATCAACTGATCTAAATTTATTAAGTGTTGATTGATTTTTATGACACAAACAAAAATTACTAGTCTTTAATTTGATATAGAAAAAGGTTACCTCAAAGCTTATAAACAATATGGAATATTTTGACAGATTAACAAACAAAAAGATAAAGAATGATACTAGTGCGGACAAGCACAATATGAATGAATGTCTGTACAATTAATTTCTTTTCCCTGCCTCACAACTCCCACGTCTTATGTTCTAATTTTGCTTGCACCCATGATTCAATAAAAACATACCTTATTTATTCATGCCGAAAAATCAAATTAAGAGGAAGAACTCCTATCCCTACGTCCGTCAAATTATTATTATTTTTTAACTATATTAAAATCATAGAGATTTGAACATGTCATTTATCAATGCAGATTTAAAGTCGTTATTCAATTAAAATCATAGAGCTTTGAACATGTCATTTATCAATGCATATTTGAAGTCGTTATTCCTTAATTGAGGGCTCTAGATATTATAGTGTATTAGTTAGTCGACGACGAGTATTCATTCAATAATTGCTTGTTTGCCACCACCATTAATTCGGGATTCCAGTTCCCCATTCCACCCGCATAAAAACAAGTATCGTCTTGTTCAACGTTTATCTCATGCCTCCAAAGGAACAACTACACAAGTGTCTTTCCTTTTTTCTTCATCAGCTTTGTTATCTATGCATTTAAACAGAATACGCGCTACTCAATTCTCATAAATAAAGCTTCAGCCCGTATTACTTTGGAAGCCAGCAAGGGATTTGTGTGCATTCCTTCAAAATCAATCTTACGCATAACCTAAAACGAATCTCTCTTGCCTGATTACCTAGTGTTTCCGTTTATAACATCCATCCAATTCTTGATTTCATCCTCAACACCTTTTTCAGATTTCTTTTAACCAAGAGACGGAAATTGTGTTAATTTAAGATTTAATAGCAAAATCATGCTCATTTGCCCTCCGATAAAGTAAAGCTGATGCCTCCACCCTGCAATTTTATTTTTGTGCGGAATAAATCAAGAAATATTACCATATCTCACCAGTAAAACCCTAGTGATAGGACTGCAATTCAATATTAAAGAGATCATACCAGCCAGGATGAACAACAAATCGTCCGGTGGAAAGCGCCCAATTAACCTGTTAAGACAAGCTACTAATTAAACCTCTAAAGATACACAGTTTTCCAGATGATGGATCAGAAATTTTTATCAACATAATAACAAAGGAGGGTGATAAAGAATCTGACAAGGCTGTGTTTGGTTTTCCAAGGAAATGCTCTCTTGAAAAATAAGTGATCTTTCTTATTTTTTAGTGTTTCTCATTTTCGTCTGAAAAACATTTATATATAATCCAGAAAGACAATATGGAGGTGGAGATGAAAGGTAATAGGTGGGGATGGTATGGATGGGGAGGGATGAAATGTCATATATGGAACTTTTCTTACCAAAAATGTTTTATAAAAAATTTGACTAACCAAACATGAAAAATAAAAAAATGTTTTTCCTCCATAGCAAACACACCCTAAGAGAGTTATTACATTACTCAATCATGCAGTGCAACAAATGGTAGACTTCTCCACCAGTAACTCCCTACATTTACCTAAAACATTTCATTCTCATTTCACCAAACCGACGACTAGTTTCTTTTATCTAAACTTTTTTCTTTTCCCTATAGTTTTGTGCAAATGGGTATGGGATTTGAGCAATGTAGAGTGATAGTTTTCGGAGAAATAACACACCTTATCTGTCCCAAGAGAATTTGCAACCACGTGGGTAACCTGATCATCAATTTGACTAGTGCAGACAGCACCAAACTGTTCAGCTGTCTGCCACAGAGGATGCAAATGAGGATTGGCTTCACCAACAGGAAACACTCTGCTGAAGACAATACGGCAGCCTGCCAGAATCTTTTGTTGTTCTGTCGCTAAGATGTTCCTAACATCAGCTTCATCTATGGACCGATGTGCGAAAAAATTCTGATGTATTCTTTGAATAACCTAATTGTATGAAATGATATAGAATATTAGTAGTAAAAATATTAATCTCATAGATATTCTTATACAAGATCAAACATTAGCTCACCCCCAAACAAGAGGCCAATGTCCCATCTTCTGGTCTTTCATCATGATCAATCTCAAGAAGAGAAGGACCAGGGAGACCAAATTGCCGTCTACTGCAAGGAAAGTAAATATACCTAAAGATACAAAATGATTAATCATAGACATCTGAACAGCACAATATTATGTCACCAATATGCATATATACATGAGAAATCGATCATGAATGATATCAAACATACAACTAATTACCTCTCTACAACAATCAAATTTAGCTTGTTATGTGGCCAGACTCTCACAGAATCATCTATAATCACAACAGCCGACTCCATGCCCAAAACCCCCTCCAAGTCCTTACTCTTAGGAACCCTTTCATCCCCATCAAATGGATCTCCATCGTCACCTCTGGAGATCACTCGTCCAGCAAACAGATCCCCTTTTGGATCTAGCAATTTGGCCATCTCTGTGGCATATAGCTTGTTACCCATGGTATAGAGATGCAGCTCAAAAAGATTGCTAGCCTAAAGAAGCACAATATCACCAAAAAATAAAAATAGAAGACTCATTATTCAACTCTAGCTGTATACACACAAACAAATATATTAGAAAAACAGTTACCTTTTCCAAGAAATTCCAGATCCCAGGCCGTAACTTGGTCCACATTCCCATGTGTGGAAACCGGAATAGGTGCCTATACGGCTTTTCACGGTCTTGTTCCTCTTTCTTCCTCAATATCTCTTCATGAACTGGGTCGATTTCAACAAACTGAAAACGAAGAAAAAAATTATAAAAATCATCATTACTAACAAAGAAAATAAGCTCAGACTCTACAAGTTCAAAAAGATTCACGCCTTTGCTGAATTCAGAAGAGTATGGTCCAAGTCCAAGACGAGACAGAGCTTCCGAACAGAAAACATTTTTTTCTGTTCCTCAAGCCTTCTAGATCTTTCTCTCTGGATATCAGCTCTCTGTTGGTCGCTGTACCCCTCAAATAGATGCTCAACATCTCCCCAAGAGATCTGTGGTTGCAATGAACCAGGAGAAGCTTTTTCAGAAGCTAAGCCAGCATCATTCACCCGTTCACTTGGCTCAGAAACTGCTCCTTTACCTTCCGATCTACTCTGATATGCTTGTATGCATTGTGTCTGAGTTTGAGAAGCAGCAGACAGTGATGTGGATGGTGAAACAGAGATCATGTCAGCAATATTTTTCAAATTTTTGGTGAATTGGCGAGCAATATCTGGTGGTGTAGTCGAAAGAGTCACAGCTGACTTCCTATCCAACTGGTCCTCTTGACTTTGGAAACAAAAATTGCTTATCTTTGCGTGTGTGCCTGCTACACCAGTTTTACATTGATCTGATCCAACATTACCACCCTTTAGAACTGCAGTATTATGAAGAACACGCCGAGGGTCACGAGGTTTCATGCGGACTATAGCCACTTCATCCTGCAAATCTTGACAACATCAGATATTCTAGAGGATAATAAAGTCACATGAAGTATCAAATAGAGTGTTTAGTTTTCTAATTTTGACACAAAAAACAACAATGGAAAACGAAGACTAAATAAATTCCAATAGAACACATAAGGAACCGCTCTGCACCTTATTCCACCCCAAACACAAGAAAATGATTAACCTTAGAAAATGTCAGGAAGAAATAAACGGGGAACTGTGCAATAGAAGCAGTAAAGAACACTGTAAATGAACTCATTCTTCAAAAGGTTGTAAATGGAACTTGCCGCTGATGATGTGTGTGTAGGAGTCTGAAGTATTCCTACTGATCTCTGGCCAATAGCAGAAGATCTGGGACCTACTGCATCCGTTGATGGAACTGCTCCAAGAATAGATTTAGAACTTGAAGCTTGTGCTGTAGTAGTTCTAGAAGCATCAGCAGATTTCTGCTGTTCCATCTTGATTATATTCATCCATATTGATGGATTTATAGCAATATCTTTTAACAAAGAATGCAAAGTTGTTGACGTGCTGATGCCAGTCACTGGAAAGTTCTCTGCAGCATTAACTATGACACTAGGTATAGTAGCGATAGTAGCTGTTACTTGCTCCAATTTCCTAATATCATTGTCACTGCTATCTGTAGCACAGTTACTACTCGTAATTGGCAACCCAGCAGTCCCTCTATCCTCTAACCAACCACCATTTCCAGTTGAAGGACGCACATCACTCACAATGATTGAATCAGTCTGTTCACTTCTTTGTCTTTTCGGCAATGGAGCATCAAAAACTAGTAGGTCTACTGTCTTCTGCTTTTTTGAACCAATCATCTCTAAAGAAGCCTCCAATTTCAAATCAATGTCTGGGATAGGCAAGATATTTTTATTTGTGTTCTGAGCTATTGCATTGCTGGTTGCCAGTCTGAGTCTGGGATCTCTACTTTTTGCTGTAGAAGATCGCACAGAAGGATTTGGCAGAAAACTCAGAGGATCTGCAGTCCGAGCAGTTCCCAGACCTTGTCCATCAAGAATATTGGTCTGGGGAACAGAAGACAATATTGGTTGCCCCATGCTAGATTCATTCAGATGGCTGGCATTAGGTACAACATCAAAACTGGAGACCTCCCCAGCAATGTCCCCTTTGCCACTATCACCCTCTTCAGACGGAGTTGGACTTGGTAGGTTTTCAGTAACAAAAAGGGAACTTCGACCAAATTTTTGTTGATAAGATGAAACAGCTTTAAGGGCATCAGTTTCATAAGGATGCAATAAAGAATTCCCTTTCTCAAGAGAAGCCGCAAAAATAGGCAAGTCCAGTTTCACCATTCCATGAGCCTGTGTAGCTTTTGCAACAGGGAACTGTGGTCCAATCTCTCGTGTAGGTGACGGAAGAGTATCTTCATCATGGTCCTTATGGAGGTCTAGCAAAGGAATGGATAACCCTTTAGCTTTAGAATTGGCTAATCCTGGTTTTACAGATTCAAATGACACACTCTGCTCCTTCAGGCCTGAAGATTTGATAGATACAGCACCTAAATCATACTTGTTTACAGAAGTAAAATCCTGATTTGCATTTCCAGAGGATTTATGAGAAACCTTCATATCTAACAGTTCAACGACTTTGATCCCATTGATCTTGTCATTGTCTTGAGTATTTGAGGAAACAGCTGACTGGTTAATATAGAGAATCACAGCATCCACCTGGGACATAAAGTAGGCAGTATAAGCTACCAGAACTGCAAGTTTTCTCAATACATACATATATTTCTGAAAACACACCTCTTTTAACTGCTCAGAAGACAAAAGAGCAGGTAATTGTGTCTTTGCATGAAAAAGCAACCTGCAAGGAAGTTAGATTAGAATGTTTTCAAATGCAATAGGAATGACAAATGTAAAAGGAAGAAGAAAAACCTAGATAGAATAGCTGTATTTTGTTGCTTCTGATCCTCGTTCATGGAGTAGAAAACCTGGAAAGGAAAGAGATTTGAGCATTATTTAAGCTATGAGATGAGGCTGAAAGTAGTAGAGAATGAATATATCTTACAGAATTAATAGTTCGGAGTGCAGTCATAAAGAGTTGAATAAGAATGTCATTCTTGTCTTGAGAAAGAGCTAGTTCCCCCAAGGCCAGTAATGAAGTTTGCAATTTGGAACAAACCATAGAAAAGGATCTAGTGAAACAAAGCATAATTAGTGGATGAAGCTATTTACTAGACTAGAACTAGAATGAATAGAGTTTTAACAAGTTTACTTGTGGGTTTCGTCTAGAGTAACACTCTGAAGTTGTTCCCTAATGAAATTGGCCTCCTTTCCAAAATTTAGAACTAGGTCAGCGGCATCCAAGTCGATCTCCCCTTCCTCCAACTCTCCTTCCTCTTTAGCATCGTCATCCACATCCACATCAATGATGACCTTGGATTCAACATCAGCATTAGCATTAGCACACTGGTTGGAATTGTCACTAGTCATGACGAATAGTTCGTCTAAAGGCTTATTCTGCACAGCCTGAGCCCAAGCCAGGTTATACAAACCTCTAGCATAATCCCTAGAAATTGGATATTTATATACATCTCTCATCGTCCAAACCCTAGTCGTAGTCGTCGAATTTTGATTTTGATTTAGATTTTCATTACTCGCAATCTTAATCTTAGTAGTAGGTGGGTCTTGCCTATTGAACGCATCCTCACTGATTTCTTCAACTGAAGCCGAATCTGAGATCTCACCCTCCTCTACATCTTCAACTCGATTACATTCTTCCATACCGTTACTCTCAAATCACCACCTACTATACTCCTCTCACAATCACAATCACAATAAAAAACACAAACAATTTCAAGATTCAAATCACAAAATAGGATTTTTCCAACACAAAATTTAATTTTTTGAATATAAATTAAATCGGAAAATTCGGGACAAAAATGACAATCGATTCAGATCTGAAGAATTGAAAATTATATAGAGAAAGGAGGAAGAGCAGGATAGTTTTCTGGGGAGCAACGGAAGAGAATTTAAGGTAGGGGCAAGAATCCATAGGATGGCTTGCCCACGATTAATCTCAGCCCTATATCTCAAGTGAATTTGGTACATATAACAACGCTACCTCTATTTTATAATGGAAAAGGGGCTTATTGAGCACCAAAGATTACAAAAGTTTTTTTTTTTTTCTTTACCATCAAAAGGATAATCATATATTTATATAAAAGATAACCTAGGTCTGTCTATGTGGCGTTATCATAAGTTAGATTTTTCTTTTAAATTTATTTCTTTCCAAAAATAGCCCCCCCCCCCCCCCCCTCTATGAAAAATGTGACTTTTATAAAAAGTTGTGACTTTAATAAAAAGTTCGACTTTTACGAAGAGTTGCGACTTTTATGAAAAGTTGTGACATTTTCGAAGGGTTGTAACATTTCCAAAGAGCTGTGACATTTTCAATAAGGCACAATAAACATTTGCTTACACTACCCTTTATTGTATATAAATAGAGGAATTTCCTCTCATTTTAAAACAACTAAAATTCTGAACTTTTTCTTTTTCTGCAAAATTAAATATTCGTGTACTTTGCTCCTGTTAACTAGCTCACTGACACCATTATTTTTGTGTCAATACACTTGTGGAAAGAATCGTTCCATCCTGAGAGGATCTATTCTTTTAAACCTCGGGTACTAGAGGAGAATAATTTCCTTTAGGCGACACTGTGCATTCAGTGGACTCAATTTTTTCCTTTCTGTTTCATTCTATTGTTATAGATCCTGGTATATTTTTTTACAGTCATTAATTTATGCTTATGATATTAATTGTTATTTTTGAGTACATGTTTTAAACTTTGTTGTTTGTATTTATGCAAAGTTATTGTTATAAATATTTGTTAGTATAGATAAAGATTATATATTTATTAGTAATTTAATATCTCATGTTGATGTTCATCTAATTTCCCAAAATATCAAATAGTAACACTTCCCGGAGGTAAAAGGATAAATTATAAAATCAAATTTAAGATGATTGATTGAATGATAAATGATAAGATGTTATTATTATGATTTTTCTTTACATTATTAATGTTCGTTACTACGTAATTTTGTATGTAATATAATATAATGTTTTAGTTTTAGTAACTGATAGATTTTAAGTATTATTTTATAAGTTTAATGATATTTAATTCCCTTGCGAAGCATGAATAATTTTACTAGTTATATTATAATTAGCTAGTGTCAAACATATATTTAAAAGTATGGTCATGGTAAGGCCATTTACATAATTGTTACAAAGCTTAAGTTCAAATGTTGGTTTTTCAAAAGTACTGCATTTGAGGCCTTCCTTGCTAAATGTGTTTACCACCTTATTCTACTCTCTAAAGATGTGTGTTGGCATTGATGCTCCCAAATTCTCCATCAATGATAGGTTAAATTAGTATAAGGGTAATTGTCATGTTCTAGCAAAGTGATCAATTCTGAGGAGTCTGTATTGATCTCAAGAGGATGAAGCTTATATTTTACGGCCATAAGAAGTCATTGTCTTAGGGCTTGTATTTCTGTCAAAATGACCAAAATTGATTATAGCTTTTGGTATGACAATTGGACATCAGTAAAGGGAGGGGGGGGGGGGGGGGGGGCTTATATCACATTCTTACAAAGCCAAATGGGGAGGAAATTGAAATGTGTACCTTACAAATTCTCAAGGATGAAATCAACAAAAAATAAGAAATTAATTACATGAAGAACATACCTCCTGCCAATCGTTTAGACAAGTCAGTCCGAATGCTAGAGTAAAGTGGAAATCTTTAGGTTAAAAGTTGTGATATCACAGAAAATGATAGAAATAAATGTAGGAAATTTAGATGAAAAACCCAGTACTTCAAATCCCAAAACAAGAATAGATACAACCCCAACATATTATACTTATGAAAGAGAAAACTGAGAAAAAGTTTTATGGGATAAACGATTAAATAAAAACTGGACACCTAGACAAACTACAGATCAACATAATTTCTTAGACTTAGACTGTGTAGCAGATACAAATAAAATAATTCAATTATGGATAGGCTATATATCAAAACAATTAATAGATAACAAAATATCAATAACAGATGCCCCAGGGTATATAGAAAGAACGCTTATAGAAACAGTAAAAATATGGTTACAAAATTTAACACCAGCAAGCTTAACAACCCTAAGAAATAATACGAAATCTAATAATGAAGCAGCAACATCAGCAATAGATATATTAAATAAATATGAAATATCAATTAGAAATGAATTTGGTAGCATGACAACAGAAATAGAAGAACAACAAAGAGATAAAATAACAAACAAAAATTTAATGAATAAATTAGCAATATGTAAAATGAGTTACATAGATGAATATACATGTGCATTTAGAGAATATTACTATAAAGGAATATATACAAATGATGAAAGTCGAGAAATAAGAAAATTATATTACACAAAATTACCAGAACCATTTAGTTCAAAAATAATAAAAGATTGGGAAGAATCTAATACAATAGATACACTAGGAGCTAGAATAAAATTCTTACAACAATGGTTTATAAAACTATGTGAAAAACATAAAGAAGAATTAAAACTAGAAAAGATATTAGTAAAAAACCTAAAATATTGTACAAACAAATTAGCACCCCAATTTGGATGTAAAAATCCATATAAATACAAGAAAAGGATAAAGAAATATAAACACTTCAAAACAAAATATAAAAATAAAATCCCAAGAAAAAAATATTATATAAAAAAACAAAAAAGACCACATAGAGTTAAGAAAAATATAATAGAATGTAAATGTTATAATTGTGGAAAATTAGGACATTCAGCTAGAGATTGTAAATTACCAAAAGACTTAAAAAAGAAACAAATAACAGAGATAATATTAGAAAACGATAAATATAAACAGATAGATTATTTAGATTATGAATTAGAAAATGAAGATAGCATATACGAAATAACAGATATTGAATTAGAAGAAGAAATAGAATCATATTCAGATTATGACTGAAAGCGACATAAAAATAATAAGTAAAGAAGAATATCAAGATAATGAATATACAGAACAAAAAATAATATTTGACAATAATATGTTTGAACAAATAAAAGGAAAAGAATTAGACTTAAGCATAGATAAGATACTAGAAGTACCTAGATTAAAAAATTTATTTAAATTACAACACGATGAATATTATGTAGTAAGCCAAAAAGAACATGTAATAGATTGTAAATATATTAAAGGAAAAGCTAAAATACCTATTATAAATAAAAAAATAATTAACAAAGAAATTCACGATTTAAAATCAAAAAATCCAATAAAATATGTACATTTAGGAGCAACAGAAATATTAATAAAAGCATGTTTTAGAGAAGGAATAGATACACCTATAGAACTATATTTAGCAGACGATAGAATAATTCAACCTATAGAAAAAAGTATAATAAGTGCAGTTAGAGGAAATTTAATATATCAATTTAAATTTATTATAAGTACAAACTATTCAGTAGCAATAGAAGACAAAAACATAGATAAATCACTAGTACTATACTGGAAAATGTCAGGCATAGAACTAGCACCAGGAAGTAAGATATTTACAGCAAGATGTAAAAATTTATATGTATTAACTACAAAACATAAAATAACAGCAAGAAATAAGATTCAAAAAATCAAAATAGAAAATCCATTTGATAAAATAATTACAGTAATCGATAATAATGATTACAGTTATAAAGAAATAAATATTGAAGAAGATTTAGAGCTAGTAAAAGAAAGATTAAGTACATCTAAAAGATTAAGCTACGATACACCTTCATCATCAAGAAATAGTACACCTAGAAGATTAGATTGCGACCTAATATCTAAGTTATTAGAACAAAAGAACGATGAAATACAACCATATCAATATTATATCACAGGAATATTAGGACAAAGAAAATATTTAATAAATATAAATACCGGACAAGTAGAAAACCAAATTATAAGAGAACTAGTCAAAGAACATGAGATAATTACAGGAGAAAATATAAACACAGAATTACCTAGAGCTTTGGTAAATATAGAAGAAACTACTGAACAAGAACTAATTATTGGAGGAATACCAATAAAAATTAAATTTAAAATACACCAAGGAAACAATAATATTACTTTAGGAATAAAATGGTTAGAAACAGTTAAACCATACAATATAGATGATAAACAACTAACGATACATTATGAAAACAAAAAAGTAATTATTAAAAGAACAATTATATGATAAAATAACATTTTAACATTTTAATATAATGACAAAAATATACATTTTAGCAAAAATAATTATAGAAGGATACTATAATAGATATTACACACCTATGATAGACACAAGAGCAGAAGCAAATATGTGTAAACATAATTGTCTACCAGATAGTAAATGGGAAAAATTAAAAACACCATTAATAGTAACATGATTTAATAATGAAGGAAGTATGATAACACATAAAGCTAAAACTATAAAGATACAAATATGGGATAAAATACTATTAATAGATGAAATCTATAATTATGAATTTACAAATAAAGATATATTATTAGGAATGCCTTTTTTAGAAAAACTATATCCACATACTATAACAAAAACACATTGGTGGTTCACTACCATATGTAATCATAAGATAGGAGCAAAAAGAGTTAATAATAAAATCAGAAAAAATACCCCTTGGATAAAAGGAAGTGAAAAAATTACCCAAAAGCTAGAAAATATAACGCCTAATGATCATAAAATAGAAATTATAATATTCACAATAGATAAAATACAAGCAATAAATGATAAATTAAACTCATTGTATAACGAAAACCCATTACAAGGATGGGATAAACATAAAACAAAAGTAAAAATTGAACTAATAGATGAAAATAGTATAATAACACAAAAACCATTAAGATATAATTTTGAAGACCAATCAGAATTTAAAATGCATATAAATGAATTATTAGAAAATAAATATATACAAGAAAGCAATAGTAAACATAACAGTCCAGCATTTATAGTAAATAAACATAGTGAACAGAAAAGAGGTAAAAGCAGAATGGTTATTGATTATAGAAATCTAAACGCAAAAACTAAAACATATAATTACCCCATACCAAATAAAATATTAAAAGTAAGACAAATACAAGGATATAACTACTTTAGCAAATTTGATTGTAAATCAGGATTTTACCACTTAAAACTAGAAGAAGAATCTAAACATTTAACAGCATTTACTGTACCACAAGGATTTTACGAATGGAATGTTTTACCATTTGGATATAAAAACGCACCAGGTAGATATCAACATTTTATGGATACATATTTTAACCAACTAGAAAATTGTATAATATATATAGACGATATATTATTATATTCAAAAACAAAAGAAGAACATCTAAAATTATTAGAAAAATTTATACATATCATAGAAATATCAGGAATTAGCTTATCAAAAAAGAAAGTTGAAATAATGAAAAACCATATAGAATTTTTAGGAATACAAATAGATAAAAATGGAATAAAAATGCAAACACATATTGTACAAAAAATATCTAATTCGGAAGAATTATTAGACACTAAGAAAAAATTACAATCATTTTTAGGATTAGTTAATCAAGTACGAGAATATATACCAAAATTAGCAGAAAATTTAAAACCATTACAGAAAAAATTAAAGAAAGATATAGAATACCACTTTTTTGATGAACAAGATAAAAAATATATTAGAAAAATAAAAATTATGTGTAAAAATTTACCAAAATTATATTTTCTAGATGAAAATAGACAATTTACTTATATAGTAGAAACAGACTCTAGTGATCATAGCTACGGAGGAGTACTAAAATATAAATATATAAATGAAAAAATAGAACATTACTGCAGATATTATTCCGGATCATATACAGACCCACAAATAAAATGGGAAATAAATAGAAAAGAATTATTTGCCTTATATAAATGTTTATTAGCTTTTGAGCCATATATTGTATATAACAAATTTATTGTTAGAACAGATAATACACATGTAAAATGGTGAATAACTAAAAAGGTACAAGACTCAGTTACAACAAATGAAATAAGTAGACTGATAGTAAATATATTAAACTTTTCATTTTCAATTGAAATTATAAAAACTGACAAGAATGTGATTGCAGATCACCTCTCAAGGAAAAGATATTGAACAAACAAATACAATGGAACAAATACTTAACCTCCTAACTACACTTTGTAAAAAAGTGGACAGTATGGATGGTGAGATACAAAAGCTAAAAGAGCAAGCTAGCAGTCAGCAGCATGACGTTAAACATGAGGAGCTACGTCGATCGGAAGACGTTAAAATTCCAGATCTAGAAGGAGACGTTGGGAAACTCCATAAAACCCATAATGTTTGTTTAAATACAGCTGCAGGTACATCAGGAGCTACAAAGAAAGAAAAAGCTATAGAAGAAAAAAGTTACATAAATACAAATATGAACAAGCTTTTTGATAAACCATATACAGCTCCCAAAATACAAAAATCAGTACCTACTCCACAAACTACTACATATAAAAACAGCTTAGCCCAACAGAAAAATACCTATAACCATATTACCCGAACCTATACAGAAAATATTTATAAAGTCCAAACTTACTTAAATAAAAACCTCAGAGCCATAAATATAAAAGAGCCAAATACCGACTATATTACCCAATACCTACAAGGGTACAACAAATTAATTGCCCTACCAGGTACAAATATAAATTTGGTTACAACTTGTTATAACTATGGACTAGTTAGTACGGTGTACACAGCTACAGGAGACGAAATATTGAAGATACCCGAATTATATAAAGCTTTCCTGACGTATAAACGAATTACTAAAGGAACGCTATTCTTTATAAAATTCTATACCGCCACTGCAGAGATACTATATGACGAGATAAAACCGGTTATACAGGTCATAAAGATAGGTTTGACCAGAGATATGTTAATACCAGAAAAAATAGAGAAACAAGATGAGATACCTATTGTAGATATTCCTGACTTTTATGCTAACAAAAGAGTCATTGGAATAGTTACAATATTAACGGAGCTAGCAAATAATTACCTAAACAACAATACAATATGGAGTTATTATAGTCGAGATAACACTATGATATACTCTAATTGTCGAGAAACTAGAGAAGGAGATATGGAGGAAATACGACAATGGATACTAAGCCTCCTGAAACCAGAAAATATACCAACGACAAGAGCTATAAGGAAAAATTTTATTTCACCAGCATTATTAACCAGATATTGTACAACAATCAGCAACAAATATTCAAAACACATATGTTCAAAATGTCATGGAGAAGATAACGAAGTTCCAACCGTACAGCTGGAATAAACTATCACAAACAGATATAAAAAAGCCGGCAGCCTGATGCAGACAGCCGACAAAACAAAAGATAAGACGGAGACATCTATGTAAAAAGTCAAAAGTAGGATAGGAATCTTATCTTTCTTTTTGTAAAGATTTTTGTTTTCTTTTGTAAAGAAAAGTAAAGTAGTTTGTTTTTATTCGGAGTCACCGACAGGATACTATTGATGAATAGTAAAAGACAAAAAATACTATTTATAAATAGTAAAATGTCAATTATGTGAATAGTAAGAGTCGGTTACTATGTAAATAGTAAAGGTCAAGTCACTGTGTAAATAGTAAGGGTCAGTTACTATTCATGAATAGTACATGAATAGTATGTAAATTTGTATATATAAATAAGATGAAGGAGAAGGGATCCTCATCCCTCATCTCCCACTTCTCTCAATTCTCTCTCAAATTCCGCAACCCCCCAAGATCAAAATGGTCCTTAGAGTTTGAATAATTTTGATCTTTCATATTTACTATTTAGTTGAAATAGATTTGGAAAAATTGTATGAAATACCAAACTATTAATTCAAATTAAATGTTATAGCCATAATTTATTTTATTTGTAATTCGCAGCAAACATCCCATTTTTTTGTCATCTGGTTCAGTATACAATTAGTCATTTTCAGTATACAATTACCCATTTGGTATACAAATGTGTAAAATGTATAAAATGCGTTTGTGTTTGTATAAAGCGAAAGAAAAGTGTATATACAAATACAAATATATATTTTCGTCCTATACACTTATAATTATACAGATATAGATCTTATTATACAAATTACAATGTATAAATGAATTTATACAAAACTGGATAATTTGTAAAAAATTGGATGTATCTAACGAATTATATAAATCAAAAGCTCCATAGCAAACATAAAATTTGTTATGGAGCGCAATTATGCAAACTATAACTATAACATACAAATATTATTTTTATGTTTGCTATATGTGAAACTTGTTCAATAGTTTTTGATGTCTGAATATGTGATCATTTTGGTCCTAAACTCTAACTCTGTTAAAAAAAGTAATGTTTCCTCCTTTCCTCTGCCACCTCCCCTCTCTCTGCTTCATCACAACTCCTTCTGCATACTCGTTCTTAACATTATTTTCAACTCTTCATCTTCTTGATCCGTCATTTGTTTTAAAGAACCCCCACAAGGTTTTTTCACAGACTCATATCTAGGAATTTCAAAAATTCACCCTAAAACAATAATATAAAATGAATCGTTAGACAAAAGCTAAGGTTTTCTTGAAATTCTAACTCACGGTTTTCAAATTCAAATAAGATTTTTTTCAATTACATATCAATATGAAATGTTCATACATAAATACATGTATATACATATGTACATAGAGTAAATTTAATCAATTTCAATTAAATAGTATATATGAAGGATCAAAATAATTCAAACCACATACATTAAGGACCATTTTGATCATTTTCTCAAAAAGAGTTCCTCGAAATATATTAGGTGAAAGGATGAGAAGGAAGATTTTTAAATTTACATGGAGAAAGAGGTTGCCTTATTTTTATTTTTACTTTTGATGGAGTCCATGGTTTCGGCGGATGATGTTTTGCAACATACACTACAATAAACATGACTTTTAACAACTTTTCACAGCAAAGGGACATAAATTTGGTCTTTATAGGTATATTTATAACGTCTAGCAAAAATTTCGATTCTTAGAATTCAATTTAAGTTCAATAATAGCAACATGAAAATATCCGAAGGTTAAAAATAACAATATCCAATCGTTACTAGCAATAATCAATTAAGTTTCATTTCCCTAAAAAATAATCAATCTTTTTCTTTAAAAAAAAAATATTTCGTCTAAAAATTAAAGCTATTGAAAAGCATTTAAGCTTCACATATGGGACCTAACAAATTTCAGAAAAGCCCTAAAAATACATCGTGACACTTCAAAAATTGAAAACTGAGTTTGGAAAGGGAAAGTTGCATTTTTGTCACTGGTGCAGGTTCTTACGAGCCCACCTATAAACCATAGGAAGGCAGCCGTAGGAGTTTGGTTAGATTTTGAAAAAATATCAAGTTTCTGATGAGTGTCTACGGATAAATAGGATGTTCTGTAGGAAGTTGTACGGGCCGTAGGAAGTGTCCATAGTAGTGATTCGGACTTGGTAAAATTTTAAAGTTCATTTTGGGTTCTACAAAAGGTCCCTACAGGTCATGAAAAGTTCCTAGGCCTATAGGAAGGGTCTCGTGGAAACTTGGAAAGATGTTGTGTAACACCCCTAGTTACTAACCAAGAGTCGCTTGTCGATACACCATTGCTTAATTACTACAATATGTTTTTCTCTCATTTGGGAACTTGAAATGTTGTGATATTTGCAAACTTGCTTAACATAAATTGTGATCGTAATTTAAGAAATTGTATTGGGATATTTGCGTAATATTATAGTTGGAATTATCTATCACTTGAAAGGGAGGTGAGATATATACATATTGGTATATATGTATACTTTTGGGCAGCCAACCTTTGACTTTTGGGTGCATCTAGTAAGTGATAAATATCACTTTTATAACATCTAATTTCACACCTCTTCTATAAGAATTCGTGTCCTTTAACTCTAAGAAACTTGTAGAACTTCCTCTAACCATATTACTTACAAGTTTTCAAGAAAATATTGGTCCTTTTGGCTGGAATTTGAGATACACCCTTCTCTTTGGTGAGTAGTCAAAATCTGTTTTTGAGCTAATTAGTGTTTATTACTTTTAGAATATCGAGTTCTATATAATTCCTTTTTCGGTGAATAAATATGATTTGGAAATATAATTCATATACCTACGACTCTTATGTTTATGTAAAACTTTAATTTAACTGTTATGGATTCGAAATATGGGACGCAACATAGGACAAGTTCTGCCCAGATTTCGGTTTAGAAATCCTGTATGAACAACTGTTAGTGTTTCGATAATATCTTTTTATACAAAATATATTTTGCGGTGATTCTTGTTTATTTGCAACCTTAATAGATGTACCTACATCTTTCATGAAGGTTATAAAGCCTAGTTTTGCCGTTTTCCTTTTCAAATCTAAGTTGCGACATGAGGTACTAGGCTGGCCAGAATCACTGTTTTGGGAGCATAGTTGTATTTGTACAGGCTAAGCTTACTTGTGATGATAATCCTGTTTTACATTAACATTATTGAGCTACTTGGGATTAAAAAAGTTATTTAATTTTATTTTAAGGTTGTATATACTCGTGAACAAGTTGAAGACCTTGATACGTTGGTTGGTCTACGGTTTGAACTCTTGAAGTTGTGTTGGACTGTTTCTAAGCTAAGCACTGAGGTTTGTGTATAAACTTGTACTTGTACTCTTTTTACCTATTGGTATATCTAAAAGTTTATCTTGGTACCTTGGTTACCTCTTGTCACTTTGCATTGTCCTGTTGGTATCCTTTAAGACATTAAGCACGCTTGTGTAACTCGCCCACTTGTACAGATTGTTTGATCACTTGGTACTCTTGTTGGGACCTTGTCCTTTTTGTGGCTGTCTTTTTGTCACTATTGACATGCCTCTTAATTCGGATTATTTGCCATCTTGACTTTGGATCTTTAGTTTGTCTTAAGAATGAAAGTTGCCCATTTTAAGTACGAACTAGAAAGCCAATTTTAATATGGTTTTTGGTTCTCTTGATTGTTGGGCTTTGACCCTTCTTGATATAGGGCATCGGCCCTTCTTGATACCTGCTTGTGCTTGGTGTGACGACATGATGTATATATTGGGCGAGCCTTGTTATTGAACTCTTGGAAAATGGTGCTATGAGCGTTCTTGACATTTGGATCTTTAAATATCGAACTTGATACTCTTTATATATTGTTACTTGATTTATTTATTATGTTTCAATTGTGCTGCTCATGACTTGAGAAAGGTAGCTTGGTGAATCTGAGGGCTCCGAACCTATATTTTTTACAACAATAAGCTATATGCTTAGCGATAGTTGTTTCTATCATAGGGAATGACCGAGAGGAGGCATGAAGTGGGCCATTGGAGATGGAGATTTTGAGAGCCTTAAGGAAGATCACATTTGCATATAGGCATCTATATTTTTTATAACCTTGGGACTTGTACATGATCTATGTGTTGTATGTTTACATGAAATTTTTAGGGCTAATTTGATCATGTCACCATGGGTTGTAATATAAGTATAGCTATATTTTTTGTTCTTTTGAGGTATGTAAGCCCAAGTTTTATAATATATTAAATTTATTATTTGTTTTAAATTGTTGTGTGAAGCATGAACTGACTAATTTGGGTACTCAGAAGTTGGTGATATTCTTTTTATATCATTTTTGCAGTGTGAAGATAATATATGGATGACAATCTCGTAAGTTATTTGCTTAGATTATATTGGAAGGGCTTTTCTGCCGTAAGTTAAAATTTATGCAGTTTCGATTTGACACAAATAAATGTTTAAATGGTCAAGATGCACATCCTTAACTTATCTCTTTTAAATGTCGCAAGTATTAAAGTAGATTCCTTCTTAAGTGGTAGTATCCTTCTGAAAGGGTCGCTACATGTTGAGTTCTAGTAACGATTCTACAGTTGACTAGGACAATCTATAGAAAGTCTTACGGACCATAGGTCTAACCATAGACATTGTCCAACAAATTTAGTTCAAGTTATTTGGATAATTTCATATTATTTTAGCTCCTAAGCTATGTCGTTTTGACCCTATAAATAAGTCCTATAACTAATTTTACTTTGAAAATCTTCCTATTCCCTCCCAAATCACTCAAACCCTCAAATTCTCCCAAAGGTTTCTTCTCCAATTCTCTTAAAGCACTCAAGGGAAAAAGGCTAGGGTTTTTTTCAAGCTTCAAGATTTCCTTCTTCACTCTTTAGGGTTTTGATCACCAAGGTATGTGGGAACTTGACCAATTGATTCCTTTCATCCATTAGGTCCCAAAAGAAACTCAATTTGTCCTTTTGATTTCAACCCAATTTTTCTAGAAGTTCATGGAATTGTTTATGATACAATTGTCTATAATTGATCTATTTATGCATGATTTGATTCAATTATGTGTTTTCCAATGAATTTCATATGAACACATCGTTATGCTTATATTATGATTATGAACTATGATTATGAAATTATGCATACATCATGAAATTGAAGAATTTATGAAAAAATGATTCTTTAGATAAAATATCAAAATGATTTGTGAAAAGTTTTCTCACTATGAAATATGATCATGATTTTTTATGCTTAGAAAAGTATCTTATGAATATGTTACGAAATCATGATTTTGAAAGGAGACGTTCTATGATATGAAGTTATGATTTGATTGTTATGACTAGATTCCTACTTTTCCAAGTATTATGATTATGATTCCATTTATTTCGTTAGTATCTTACTTAACATCCAGAAGACTTTAGAATTGTTAGTAGATGTTTGATCTTTAGAAGCACTTCTCTTGTCCCTACCTATGCGCCCCCATAGGATTTGTATTAGAAATACATAGCTAGGGGATCTACTTAAACTAATATATATGATCCTTACCTTGACAAGTAGGACAATCTCTTTTCGATGTGGGAAAAACACGAGATTTTGTGTTATAACTCACATGCTCTATGTTGGTTAATGGTAAAATATCTTATAAAAAAACTATGATTTTTACTTCAAAAGGGTTTTACGACTTCCTCAATGTTTATGACTTAATCTTTCCTCATGATTTAAATGTGCATTGACCTTGTCCCATGATTCATTATTTAGCTTATTGAGTTTTAATACATTTTACTTGGTCATGCATTACATGTTTTAAACGCATTATAATATTATGTTTATGTTTATACATTTTTCCCATATTCAGTACATTCAAAGTACTAATGCATATTGTGCCTATATTGTTTTATAATATAGAATCTAATGCTCCTCCGATTGGTCGTGGCTAGTTGGATTGCTCTGCGTAGCACTCGTATTAGTGAGTCCTCATTGTTCGGGGGCAATGCCAGTATCATTTTATTGATTTGGATTTGTTTTTATTTTTCAGACTTTGTACGTGGTTTAGGGGTTTGTCCTAACCACATCTATGATAGTACAAGGCTTGCAAGTCATAGTGATGTTCCATATATTCTCTTATGTACTCTATTAGTATCTCTTATGTTTCTAAAAGAGTTTTGAGACTTATATCCCATCCTTATGTTGTATACTCTTTATTTGATATTCATAGCATCATGCTTATGTCAAGTGGATTTTTTTAGGGCCTCACGGGTTCTATTCTCCATGTCACGTCTAGGGTCTAATTTGGGTGGTGACAACATCCTCCACGGTGGTTCCACTTTTCTACAGGCCAATCACCATGGATATTGTCACGAACCAAAGTATACCTTAATGTGCCATCATTTATAAGACTCCGAGGGGCCTTACACAAGCCGCTTGACATACATACAACACAATATAATAGACAAAAGAAATGTTTAAGTCAAAAATCTCATATCATAAAAGAGAAGTTGAAACATAAGTGCCAAATCTTCACTATGTCTTGTCAAGCCTTCTAAATCAACATGAAAGTTGTTGGGATATAACTCATACACCACGTACAAAGTCTCAAAGTAAATGACAAAATCACTAAAAAAAATCTTCTTGGTCTTGCCCTCGAAGTATGAGGACTCACCAATCCAATAGTGATAGTAGTCCAAGCTAGCCACGAGCAGGAGGAGAAGAAGTGTTGAACCTTATATTATGAGACAATGTAGGCACATATATGCATTAGTATATGGAATGTTCTAAGTATAGGGAAATGCATGAAAATATAAATGTGACCATTTGAGGGCGTTAAGCATGATATGAATGACCAAGCTAAAAACATATTAAAACCATAAAAGAAGAATCATAAATCATGAACATGGTTAATGCATACTTAAAATCATTTGAAAGGTTTCATAAAAACCTTTGAATGTAACATAATTCATTTTGTGGGATGTTTACTATTAACTGACATAGACTACGTGAGCTATCACATGAAATCTTGTGTCTTGCTCCCACACCAAAAAGAGATATCCTACTTGCTAAGGTAAGGGCCATAAACTTCTAGCTTAGGTGGATCCACTAGTTATGTCTTTCTAAGACAGACCCTATGGGGGCACGTAGTTAGCGACAAAGAGATTGATACTAGAGACTCGACCTCTTCTAATAGGAGAGCCTCCATCTCAACGTTATCTCAGTGCTAAGTTAAATCCCAACGGAATTAATCATAAACATATTCATATCATCATACTTGGAAAGGCACAATTAAACTATCAATCCAATCTTAAGTCATCATAGAGTAGCTATTTTAAACCATGATTCATACATATGTGAGAAAACCTTTCACAAATCATGATTTCATAAGAAAGTGAGAAAACCTTTCACAATTAATTGATGCCCACCTCATAAGGATGCTTAATTCATAAACATCATTTTCATAAAATATATAGTCTTAATAAATCATACTTCAATAATTCATAAGCTTCTTTAATAAATTCATCATCATAATCAAGTAAAAAGTATGAATCTATGTGAAATCAATTGGAAATCATGTAGTTTAATAAAAAAAATGCATATGAAGATTGAAATTGGAAAATTAAATCAAATCAAATAAGATTCATGGATATTGCATGAACCCTAATCAAATTAGGTGAAATTGAATTGGAAACTTGGAAATCTTATGGTTACCAATGGATGAATGAAATATATTGGTGAATTCGCACATACCTTGATGATCAAATGTAACACTTCGGATTCGAGAAAGGGAAAAATTTCAACTTTCAGAAGTTCCTGGTGCCATCCGACGGAGGCCATCCATGACTCATAGATTGAACCATAGACCGTAGGTTTGGTCCGTGGATTGGCCATCCAAATAGGTTTAGAGGTCCAGAAACCATGGCCTGGACCAACAGATTGTCGTTGGGTCCACGGTCCATGGATTGAGGTCTGTGATCATGGACTCTAAGTCAGTCTCTAATGAAGACGACGGACGTGCAGAACGGACTATCGGTCAAACTACAATTCGTCGGTTAAGGCTAGAGGTTGAAGGTCGACATTTATTTTAGGGGTAGTTGGGTCTTTTTCTAATTAGTCTAGCCTAATACTATGTCGTTTTACCCTTCACCAAAACCCCTCTATAAGTTTTTTAACTCTAAAATTTCCCAGTTGAAAATCATTCTCTCAAATTTACAAAAGAAGAACAAGTCTCCCTCTCAAATATTTTTGTTTCTAGAAAACTTGAAGAAGAAGGGTCCAAGCTAGGGTTTGCAAGTCAATTCTCCAATTCCTCCGCTGAAGCTAAGCAATTGGCATTGAGTTATGATAGTTTTCATCCATGGATTCCTTCCATTCACGATGTTCCCAAATTATCCTATTTTCAAAGTTAGAAATCCCTAATGGAGTTAGGGTTTTTCTTCTATATTATGGGTTCTCTTGATTATTGATTTAATTGATGGAACTATGATCTCTTATGCATGAATTGATGAAATTCTATGGTTTTATGATGATTTCCCATGAACCCAAGTAATTCCCATGTTTTTCAAATTATAATGATATGATGTGGGTTTTGGATTATGAATGAAGAGTTTATGAAATTAAGCATGTTCTTATGAAATTTATGTAAATGTTTTAAGAATGCTTTGGGAGTGAAGTATAAATGATAAGGTTGTTGTTGTGTTGTTGAAAGGATTTTCTCATATACACATGAAAGCATGACTGTGAAAGGTTTTCTCACATAGTAAGGGTTATAAGGTTGAAAGGTCTTCTCACCTAAATGAATCAAAGATAAAGAGCTATCCTAATGAAACCTAGCTTGGATTGGTTATTGAAAGATACCTTTCCATGGATGACATATGACTTAGCTTGGATGGGTAAGATGATGTGCCCTTCCATGGATGATAAGAACAAGTAAGAAATGACTATTCTGTGGGATTTATGCTTAGCACCGAGAGGATATTGAGATGGAAGCTCTCCCGTTAGTAGAGGCCGGACTTCTAGAAGCAATCTCTTTATCTCGTACCTATGTGCCTCCATAAGATGATTGTCTAAATAGACATTAGCTAGTGGATCCACCTAAGCTAGAAGTTCATGGTCCTTACCTTGGCAAGTAGTGCAACCCTTTTCGGTGTGGGAGATGATAAATGCTCAACTTCACCTTATCCAATACTAGGTGTAGGCGATCACAATCTAGTGTAAACCCAACAAAGAGTTGGGGTCGATCCCACAAGGAGTAATACAAATTAAAATTCAGTTACGAAGTTATAAACGTGGTCTAATCGATTATAGGAATATAAATTATCGAAATCATTGGAATAAATCAAATGTCAAATGGGGGGTGGGTTAAGGTTTGTCAATTATAAACTAAGCAAAACAGAGGAGTAATCTAGTAGATAAGGGATACTTAGGGATGCGATCGATTAAAGGATAATTTCGCTATATGGGTAATTGTAATTTGCTAACAATTGCTTAATCTTAGTGGATAGGCTAGACTATAGATGCAATAACTTTCTCTCGAACAACTATCCATTTCCATCGCCAAGTTGGTTTCTCCCTAGGGTTGGCAGTCTTGAATTTTAGGCAAGCTGAAGTGCTACTCGGTGAGTAGCCGAGTGGCTTTAGTGATTCTCAACTTTTACTATCTTCATCCTTTTTCATCTCTTTCGCTCCTTTTTTCTTGATATTGTCCTTGCCTTGCTCTTTAGCCTTTATATATGCAAATTATCATTAAAACATCAATTTAGAGCACAAAATAGGCATCGAGGACATTAAAACTATGAATAACAAGCCCTAAATGAGTCGAAATCCTAGACTCATCAACACACCCAACTTAAATCTTTGCTTGCCCTCAAGTTCAATCAGTTCAATAAGGATGTTTACAAACAGTGCTACTCGAGACTCAAAATGAATGACCAAAAGAGGTTCAAACTACACATACAATGTTCAATTGTGCACCCTAAGTTTCAAACTGTGACTAACCATCATCAAATATTATTCAAGCTCACAATGCTTGCTTCAAATACAAGTTCAAGCTCAATAAAAGCATTTGAATGCTTCACACAAAGAATGATTCCATGCTCACACAAATATTATCAACAAATTATAATTTTGGAATCAAATACAACTCTCAAACTCCCAAAGATGAACTTATGCATGATTCTACTTATAGGTTTGCCCTTATTTTCCAATCAACATAATTTTCGGTTCACTCAAGATCACAAAGGTTTTTTAAGGCTTGTAATGAGGCTGAGCGTAAAGGTATGATCATTTTTGTTTAGTGAGTTCTTCTTTCATGAAGTATGGCCTGCAATTCATTTTTTCTCCTTCTCTCACACTCTATGATGTTCACAATCCACCTTGTTGTTCATTTAAGCATGATGCATTGGATACCCCATTTCTTTTGCTCCTTTCACAAGCTCTTCTAATTTTTCAATTTTTTTTCTACTTTCACATTTTTCTTTTCTTTCTTTTTATTCTTTACATATAGGGGTTCCATCTTTTTCAACATGATCCTTCAAAGGCAGTTTTTTCACATTCCTTGATTTTTCTTCTTTTTCAACACACCCCCAACTTAGGCTTTTGGCCTAAGTTGGCTATTCAAATGAACTAATACTTCATGAAGGTTATATGGGATGGGATAAAGAGGTCAAAGTTGTTCAAGCTTATTCTAAAGAAAAGGATAGGCTCAAAATGGTGCCAAGATAGATTCACACTTTCACAAGGTAGCCACAAAGAGGTATAATATCAATTGTTGGTTCACTCTTATCAAATTGTGCCTAAGATCATTTCAATCACTTGCTTTCATTAATCAATTGGACTACTAGGGCAAGTTATAGGTATCATCAAGCACATAGTTCAAGACAACCTCACCACACATGGAATTCAACACAATCATCAAACAAGACTACTATTTTTAGCTAGCGTGCAACGATCATCACAAGAGATCATCTCAACAACCAACTAGTCATAACGAGATACTAGGTGTTCACATATGTCCTATGTAACTCAATTTTCCTCATCGTAGCCGCACACTCATATCATTCAATTAAGAGCACTATTCAAGTCATCGGTATTGACCACAACTGACACTCGAAATTGCAAGAGAATGGCCACTTTCAAACACATCAAGAGGTGGGATTTTTTTTTAAAAAATTGGTTCAAAACCATTTGCAATTCAAAACAAAGGACAAACACAATGGATCAAAACCATATATATAAAAACATAAGATACGATCCAACATTCACAAAACAAAAACAACAAATATCCACAAAACAACCCAAAAGAGGTAAGTATAGAAATATTTCACAATGCCAAACTAATCTAGCAGTTGTCCTCAATTGCAAAGAAATAGAGAAATAAAACACAATAAAAATAGAAAGGGAGTAAATTCTACATCTCTATGACTCTGTCATCTTGGGCATCAATACCCATTGCAACAACATCATTGGCTCCGCTGGAGCCCACCATCTAAGTATCCGTAAGTGATGCCTCAACTGTTGTTTGAACCATGGACCCCTCAAGGTCTTCCAAATCATCTTACATAGACACATCACGGACACCCAACTCCTCAGCATTAGCCTCAGCCTCAGATTCAACAACTGCATCCTCTCTATCAACATCTCCGGTTATAGTAGTTACAGAAATATCTAAATTAGCAGGGACATCTACACTTGGGATCTCAGAAATCTCCACCGTACCAAAAAACATCGATAAGTCAGTGGACTTCAGCTTATCCAAATCCTCCCATAGCTTAACAACATCGGCCTTCAAGGATGTCACAATAGTAGAATCATCCCGATCCTGCTCACAAGCCTCAACCCTTATTGTAAGGGCATCCAGTTCAAGCCTGTGGCCATCAATCAACTCCTATGCTCTCTCATCTCAGCCCTAATCGGGGCTCGCCCGCTCTATCAACCCAGGTATAATGACCTTTACGCGGGAGGCACGCCCATCAATGGAATGAGCCAGATAAACCATCTTGTATAATATGACTGGGTGATAAGGGGTTGAGAGGCAGTAGCAGTAGCAACAGTAGTGGGATGGGGTACAACAGTAGAAGGAAGTACAATAGTAGAGGGGCCAGATGTACCTGTAGGCTCACTATCTTGAGGAGGAAGTATTGCCTCAGTCGACAACATATCAATATCAACTACTAGGGACGTATCCACCGATATAGCTTTCCGCCTTTCAGCCTCATCCCTCATGTACCCAGCCTTGATCTATTGGATGTCAATAGACAAAGTGGGAGTCACTTCCACATCCGTCTTCTCATTTATAGGGACATGGGCCCGCCTACATAGCTCGGTGATCAGCACCAGAAATAGAAGAGAAGTTTGACTTTACTTGGCCCTCATGGCCATATCTTGCTCATTGAGCAGACCCAAGTTTAGCTTCTCCCGATCCATGATACAACCCAAACACGCATCCTTTGGATGCCAGAGGATCGACTCATTCTGCGAAGGCATAATGTGCTGCTAATAAACCTAAACTAGTATCTAGAAACCACGTTCAGGTCCTTCTTCTTAATCGGCACACCTGCCTCAATCTACCTCGGTGTCACATAAGAGATCAGAGGTTCTAGCCAACTTTTTAAATAATTGAGGGTCTTCTTTTGGATCTTGTCAATGTAATAGTGCATGAAGTTCATTGTAGACCTGAGCGCCTCATTTATATCTGAGCTGCTGCACTTCACCTTCTTCCACCAAACTACTACAAAGTCAACTGGCTTGAATGCAATGGCCTTTTTCTTTCCCTTCGGCACTAACTCCTCATATGCTGAGTAAAACTCCCAGACCCAAGTAGGAATGTAAGTACCTCGAGGCTTTGTGAATATTTCAAACTTGTGGAACTTATAGGTGCTCCACACTTTTGGTTACCGATCTACTACACCATTAGAAGACAACCTCTTCTTTTCAAGAATGGTCCTCAAACCCTTGGCATTTAGTCTGTTGAGTGATCGGGGTGGAGGAACCTTGACAAGGGTTGGAGCCTTCACTACTACCTGAGCTAGAGCTGTAGGCGTAGGAGGCACCAGGATCCTAGACAGATCATTCATCGACTTAGAACATAGCTCCGATCTCCTTGCCTGTAGGAGCTGGTCATCTTCTGGCTCAAAGAAGGAGGTCGGAGAACTGCCATTAGAGTAGCCCCCACTCTTATAAGTGGTGAGGTGAGTGGCATAAACACCCTCACTGTCGGAGCTCCCCTCTGCTGGTATGGGTTGTACAGAGCCTTTTTCCTTGCCCTTTCCCCTTTTGGAGGAAGTTTAGATAGGCTGAAACCTCCTCATTAATGACTATCCCTCTAGCCTGCTTTCGAGGCGGTTGATTTCTTTGTGCAACTTTAGGTCTATTTGTACCTACAAAACAATGTTGAAAATGTTAGACTTAGTTCAGAAAAAATCAAAGTGTAATAGTTGCAGGAAGACTCACCGAATCATTCGGCAAGTCATTGACCCCATTCGGCGAGCCAAATCAGGCTCACCGAATGTTACAGAGTAAAATCAATACAAATTTAGAACATGTTGGTGATGTTCATGACCTTTCAGTGAATCGTCGACACCATTCAACGACTAGAAGTAGCTCGCCGGATGTTACAGAACAATTTCAGGAATTTATGGCGCAGAAGGGTGATTAAAAGGGACTTTCGGCAAGTTACCGAGTGAACTCGGTGAGCTCAGGCATATCGCCAAAAGATACAAAGCTTAGACCTCAAACATGGAAAATGAAAAGGCGATTGAGGGGTCTTTAGGCAAACTGCCGAACCACTCGGTGAGCTCGCCTAATAGTCCAACCTACCATATTTTCATCCTAAGCTTCAAAATCTAACCCATAGCCCATGAAAACAAAATTTAACTATATTCTATGCAATTAGGCTTAGAACCATACTACCCATGCCTATGGGGTACTCAGACTTCCCCCAATTTGGCCAAAATTGGTCAATTGATGTCTTTTGCCCTTAAGAATGACGTCAACCACTATATCATTGGGCAAAACTCGATAATTGACACAATTCGGGGTTACTTAGACTTCACTCCCACTAGACCCACAATTAATTCAACTCAACCCAACACGTTTAACATCCAAAAACGTGAGATTTCACAATTTAAGGCCAATTAACATTAATTTCAACTAAATAAGGGCAAGCATTAATGCCACACATTCAACAAATCATAATTATGCACAGAGAAAAACCACACAATAATCATGCATTCTATTTCACCAAAATGTAAAGAGGGGGTTCGAAAAACCAACCTTAGATGTAGAGAATTTTAAAAGCTAGCTAGGCTAGCAACGAATCGAAAAATCCTCCCCAAGTTATCAATCCCACACAATAAGCAAGTAAAATAGTATGAGAGTAAGGAAACATACGGTCGTGAAAGTTTGGTAGTGGAAAAGTATGAAAATGAGGGAGATCTTTCAATTTAAAACGGTTTGGCCTTTTTGACTCTTCAGTTTGCGCGCTAGTCGACAATCACAACTTACGTCGCCGACCTACTCGCCAATGCGCCGAGTAGGACTTTAGCTCACTGTGTTTTACAGAACTTCCAGCAAGCTAGGTGGTGTAAATGGTGGTCCAAGTCGGGCTCACCGACCTGTTTGACGAAATGCCGACTGGACCATTTGCTTGCTTAATTTCCTATTTTTCCAAAATTTCAAATTTTCAACCTACACATTCAACACCCGTTATTCAAACAATAGTGATAAAAGCATAAAATCTTGGGTTGCCACCCAAGAAGTGGCTTATTTAACATTGTGGCCTGATGTGGATTGTGGATACGCTTTCAAGGTTCATTTTTCGGGTTAGCCAAGGTATCACTTGGTAGACCCCCTTTTGGCCTTAGGTTCAAATGAGATGAGATTTGACCCATTTACGTTTCCAGTTGTTTGATGGACACTAATGGAGAGGTGACCATCTGATTGAGTATGGAGACATCCTATTTCATTTCTTTAAGTACCTTGTCCGAACCTTCCACTTAATTGAGAATGTGTGCAAGCATATCTTTCATATGAAAGTTCTCTGGATCAGCCCTTCACTCTTTTTACTTTTGACGCTCATGGGGAGGAGCGTATCTTTCCTTGTCACCATCCGATTCCTTCCAATTAGTTCCATAGTCACGCCATTCCCTGTCCCGGTCTCTCCATCCATCATCCCGCTCTCTATTTCAACCTTGATTCCTGTCCAGCCTTGGACGCTCAGATGGAAACCTCCTTCTTGATTTGCAAGAAAATTCACTTTCTTAATTTATAGAGCCTCAAAGTGTGCATCCTCAGGGTTTACTCCACTAACATCAACAACATTCACATTTTTCGACTAAGAAAAACAGAGGAGTAATCTAGTATAGAAGGGATACTTGGGGATGTGATCGATTAAAGGATAATTTCGCTATATGGGTAATTGTAATTTATTAACAATTGTTGAATCTTAGTGGATAGGCTAGACTATAAATACAATAGCTTTCTCTCGAACAACTTTTACGATTCAAGCGAGTTCCCTCAAACCTCGACAAGAATAACACTATAAGCAACCTAATACCTTAATTTATGTGCTCTCTCGAGCTAGATAGGTAGGATCGAGTTAAGATTCACTCTCCGAGCTGAACCCATAACAACCCAATCATTAAAATCATCAATTGATAACCTTAGTTCTAAAACATATTTCTCAAGCAAGCCCAAAACACTAAGTTAGAACTGCATTCACAACTACAATTCATGGGTTAATACACAACAATAAATTAAACCCACTTCAAATCAATATTTAAATCAGTAAACAACAATACCCATAAGTTAATTAGAGCAAATAATCACATGATCACACCCCCAATAATGGGGGTTTTATCCACATATCATAAAATGGAATAAATCAACACCAATTACGTTCTCCATAATATAAGTATTGCAATCCACATCTTTACAATGATAAAAAATGCTCAATATCGAAAACCCAACTCAAAATCTACTAGAAAACTCCTTAAACTAAGTCTCCAACCAAAGCTCAAAGTTTTATAATGTTGAAATTACTCAGGAAATGACTGGATTCCTTTTTCTGCCTTTTGAAATTCAATTTATACGTTCTCAAATTTTGCTTTCGAGGTCACTCGGAGAAGTTAGTCAAGCATCGCCGACCAGGTCGGTGATGCGCCAAGTGACGCGTTTCTTTTTCATTTTTCTTTGCCTCTTTAACCTCAGAGTTCTGTGACTTTAAGCGATCAAGATCGAAGTCGTTGATCCATTCGACGGTCCACCGACTGTTCATTTCCATCGCTAAGTTGGTTTCTCCCCAGGGCTGGCAGTCTGGAACTTAAGGCGAACTGAAGTTCCACTCGCCGAGTCTTCAAGTGGCTTTGGTGATTCTCAGCTTTTACTATCTTCATCCCTTTTCATCTTTTTACGCTCCTTTTTTCTCGGTATTATCCTTGCCTTGGTATTTAGCCTTTATATCTGTAAATTATCATTAGAACAACAGTTTAGAGCACAAAATTTGCATCGAGGACATTAGAACTATGAATAACAAGCCCCAAATGAATCGAAATCCCATACTCATCAAACACTTGGGGATCATGTCATAGCTCACATGGTCTCTGTTTCGGTTAAGGCAACTTCCCACAATAATAATGAAATAAGGTTACTTTAAGAAGTAGCTCACATGTGTTCAAAGGTCTTAAAGATGTTTGCTTGCATTGACCATGTTTTAGGATTCATGTTTTCTAACCCTTGTTATATCATGTTTTAGCTTGGTCATTGCATGCCATGAAATGTCCTATTTTAGCATGTTTTAAATGTTTATATGCATGAATATCATACTTGGTACATATTTTATACTAACACATACTCTTGCCTATATTTACCCAAATGTAGGTTCGGATAGTTAGGGTTCTCAGTTTCATGATTAGAGGTTGACTTGAGAGATTTTCGAGCTTTGGTGAGTCCTCATGCTTCGAGGATGGATTTTCATTGTTTCAGTTGCTTTTTCTTTTTTTAATTTTAGTTTTGTACATGATGTATGGTCTAGGACCAATTTCATTCTATTGTATTAAGATAAAGTGTTTAGACTTTTGCCTCACTTTTATAGAACTTATGGGACTTAACATGTATTTATTTATCTCTTTGTCTATTTCTTATGTTATGAATACTAAGTGGCTTGTATGGGGCCTCTCGGGGTCCTATACACCATGTTACACCTTGGGGGTACCTTGGGTCGTGACATCAAAGCCCAAAAGCAATAGAGGAAAAAGGATATTTGAAGCTTGAAACCTAGATTTGCTTTCTTGAAGCTTGAGAGGATTTGGATGGGATGAATGTCGATGGGTTTTGGGAATTTTAGAGAGTGAGAGGATTTGGGTAAATTTAGGAGTAAAAAGGTAGTTATAAAACTTCGAAATAAGGGCAAAATGACATAGTATAGGTATTAAATGCATAGGAATAGACCCAAATACCTTTAATAAATAATTGTCGAATAGTCCTACGGGTTGGACTTGTGGTCTGTAGATCTTTTACGGCCCATACTGGTCAACCGTAGAACCAACTTTAGAAACCCAAAAATTCAGTCAATTCACATGAGACCCTCCAATGGTCCTTCATTTCTTCTATGTTCTATAGACCCTATTCGTAGAACACAAGTTCAAGTACAAAATTCCATTAAGTCTAGATCACTTCTACATGTGCTTTCTATATGACCCATCAAAGCCTTCCGTAGGTCTGAGGTCTTAAGTCAATTCCCTGAATCCTTTTTACAAGAGCCATCTACGGCTCGTCCAAATTTCTATGATTCTTCCTGTTCACTTGAAGGTCAAACTTCAGAAATTTGAATTTCCCTAAAATCTTTCCCAATGTCTACAAAACCCTTCCCATGAATCAGATGGATTTATATGACCCGTAGGTTGATGCATAGAACCAGATCCCTACAACATTTTCTAAACTTTTCCAACTCGACTCAACTTTCAATTTTAGAGGTGTTAAAAAATCTCCCCCTAGGAATATTCATCCTCAAATGAGACTCAAATGTGCATGAATAGAGTATGAGAGAAACTAACAACCCAACATGAATGCAAATTTCATCAAAATGCGCGTAAACAGGGAGAATCACTCCAAGCTAAATAATAACATTAAAATCAAGATTTTATTGCACATACATGCATATGGAAACATGATAATGACTAAAACACATGAATTTGAAAGAATAAACCATGACAAGGTAATACCTTAAGTTAGAGTAGGAGTGGAGGGAAAGAGATGAGGATACAGAGACATCATATCCACTTCAGCCTCCCAAGTAGAACCCTCAACTTGTTGATTCCTCCAATGAACCTTCATGAAGAAACTTCTTTGTTTCTTAACTTTCGAACTTGACGATCCAAAATCTCAATCTGAACCTCTTCATATGAAAGACTTTCTTTAACTATCAAGGTTTCGAAAGGCACTAAGGACGTCGAATCTCCAACACACTTTTTCAACAAAGAGATATGGAATACCGGATGTACCAATGCTAAGTCATTAGGTAACTCTAACTTATAAGAAACCTTGACAATATGCCTCAAAATTTGATATGGGCCTACATAGCGGGGCCTAAGCTTTCTTTTCTTTCCAAATCTCATTACACCCTTGATGAGTGAAATTTTCAATTAGACATAATCATCAATATTAAATTCAAGTTATCTTCTTATAACACCGGCACAAGACTTTTTTCGACTTTGAGGAGCTTTCAACCTCTCACGAATAAGTCAAACCTTTTCCATAGCATTATGTGCCAACTCGCGCCCTGTCAAAGTGACCTCACCTACTTCGAACCAACAAATAGAAGACCTATATTTACTATCATAGATAGCCTCAAATGTGGCCATTTGGATACTCGAGTGATAGTTATTATTATAAGCAAACTGAATCAAAGAAAAATGATAGTCCCAATTGTCACACCCCTTTTTCGACAACGGGAAAGGTTGTTCCTATTTAAGTGATGGTATTGAATAGGGATCAATTTATCGTCAGAGTCACCACATGGAATTGAGTTGTCATGTTCCAAGTAACCTTTTCTTTTTAATTCCTAATCAAAATGAAATGACTCTTTATTATGGTCCGCGAGAAAAACATTCATGTAAGGAATTCTGTTGACCAAGGGGAAGGTATGAGGTACCCCTCGAGTCCTGTTGATCTAGCACAGTCGCTTTTATCAATTTATACTATCTTAAATTAATTTTGGATGAATTGTGTTTATATGTCATGGTTCACTCATATTTTTATTTGTTGAACTTCAATTATTTTCAAACTAGATTTGTTGCCGCATTCTTGATCTTGACATTTAAAGGCATAACTTTCTTCTTTACCTTAAAACTAATAATTTTATTTTATTTTTACATGTTTTGATTGAATTATTGAAAGTTAAATTATTAGGGAAATTAAGAAAATTCAATTATTGGTTAAGGTACGCTACTGCTGCATCCAATCGCACACGCAAGTGTACGTGGTCGTTCAAGTATTAAAGTAGCTCTTATTAAGAGCCAGGTATCATACCCACAAGGACTCAAGATTAAAACAATTCGATCTACCAATACTTTCAATAAGAAATAAATGTTATCAAGAGTAAAGAAGTGAATATTTCATAATCTAAAATCTAATTAAGAGTTTAACTAAAGCGATTCAATTCCCAAAGGGTTTGAAAAATGATTGGGTAAAGTCCAGGGCTGCAGCGCACTTTAGGATTCATGCATACTATCCTGTTAAATGAACATTTATCAACTGTCGAATCAGTGATCACAAGGTTAAATATATGATTATGGTCTCCCGACCTCTAATTGCCTACGATAAATGGCAGCCTAACTACATCGTTGAGCGGGGATAGGCTAGACCAATTACCGAGCATTACAATTTCTTCCTGTCTAATAACCAAGCACAATCCTAGGTATATCCCTATACTAGATACAAATTAACTCTAATTCTTAAGAGAGAATCAAACTCCTCATGCCCCACGTTCTATCCTGTTATCCCTTTCCCGAGTTTAATTCATACAAGATGTTTATTTAAGTGGTAATCAAGCATGAAATACGAAAAAATAAGAACATAAAAGTGATTCATATGATAATTAATTTCAATCCATTAAACTTCAATAGAATACAACCATCCAGTAGCCACAACCCTAGAACTAGGGAAATTAGCTTCTCATATCAAGAATCTCAATTATGTAATGTTTAAATAACATAAAGAGATAAAAAATAAAAGATTTTAGGAATGAACCCTAAGAACAAATGAAAAATATCTCCAAATTGTTGTTCTTCAAAACCCAGAAAAAGAATAAATAATAAAATAAAATATGAGTCTATTATAATTAAGTCCAAATGACCAAATTTGGTAGTTGGCAGCGCGATGCGAAGGGCCTTTTAAAGTTCAGTTTGTGGAAATGTTCTCTTCTCCAGGACACGGGCACAATACTGACGGTTCTGTCTCAAATTCTATTTCATAAACAAAGCGGAGAGGATACATATCTTCCTTCATCTTTATTTTTTTTTGTTCTTCCTTGCTTCTTTATGAATTGGATCCTTTATTGCTTCCTAAAGCCTGTTTCAGTACTCGTTTCTTCATTTAAGCTCACCTACACAACAAATCATGTTGGTTAGTATAAATGAATTCAAATGACTCGACACTACTATCACTTAATAGGAAATGATTCCAAACTTGACCAAATTGCGGGTGTTATTTGATTCTTAGGCATATAAATACACCTAAGATCACTACCCCACACATAGAGCTTTATTCGTCCTTGAACAACTTACTAGCTAGTCATAGACCTAGACTCCCTAACCCTGGCACCACTTTCATACATCAAATAACTCAAGTACTAACTCGACAACTTTTTGCAACCAAAGCATTAAACTTCATGTTCACCATTAAATATCACCTATATTTTATACAACAAGTGCCCTCACTCAAAATAATAGTCCGCACACTCAACTCAACAAATTGAATATAATTTAAGGACTTTAACAAACACAGAACACTCTTACTCAAAAAGGACATCACACATGCATGCACTGAGAACCATAAGCTTTCCCATTATGTACATCTCAACTAATTAAGCCTACTTTGCAACGAATCAAAAAAGAATTTTCTAGGTTGTAGTGTCGGCTAAAAGACGGGTAGGAATAAGTATATAGTAGTGACTTAC
Organism: Solanum bulbocastanum; assembly: GCA_037074985.1. Lineage (NCBI taxonomy): Eukaryota > Viridiplantae > Streptophyta > Magnoliopsida > Solanales > Solanaceae > Solanum > Solanum bulbocastanum. The sequence goes on from CM073608.1 coordinate 29,386,645, forward strand.
ACTTACCTAAGCACTTTGCATTTTTAAGACATCATCATCTTTTCCTTCGTTTATCATCCCTCTCTCACATTTCTGTCATACATGACCTACTTACTTATCAAGCTTCCCCTCATTTATTTTTATTCCAATAACCAACCTTTCTATTTTTTTAATTTCTTTTTATTCCTATGAATTGAAATAACAAAATGGAAAAATATAAATCCTATCTATTATAAGGGGTCACGGGTAGCCTCCCGTGTAGTGCCTGATTTAATGTCGCGGCATGAACCAACTCATGACTCACTCATCTTTCAAGGTGAGTGTTTCCTGCCCACGATCAACATCATTCCCAAAGTAGTGTTTCACTCGTTGCCCATTTACAAGAAAAGTGGAGCTCTTATCCTTATTTCTTAGCTCCACAACTCCATGTTGGGTCTTTCTCACCACCTCAAACGACCCACTCCACTTAGACCAAAGTTTCCCGGGGGAAAAACTTTAGTCTTTAATTAAATAGTAACACCAATTAGCCAGGCTCAAAGGTGTGTGACACAATATGCTTGTCATGCTGCCTCTTAGTCTTCTCTTTATGTAGCTTGGCAATTTTGTAGGTGTAGAGCCTGAATTTATCTAGCTCATGCAACTGAGCTATTCTTTTCTTGCCTACCAACTCAGGGTTCATAATCAACTTCTTGATAGCACAATACCCTTTATGCTCCAATTGCACTGGCAGGTGATATGCTTTGACAAACGTCAATCGATAAGGAGACGTCCCTATCGGTGTCTTGTGTGCAGTCTTGTATGACCACAAATCATCATCTAACTTTTTAGCCCAATCTTTCCTTTGTGCATTCACAGTCTTTTGCAAAGTTTGCTTTACTTCCCTATTGGACACTTCCGCTTGACCGCTAGTCTGAGGATGATAAGTTGTGGCTACCTTGTGTCTTACTCTCTATTTGGCTAACAAATTCTGCATTGAACTATTGATGAAGTGCGTACCTCCATCACTTATCTTGTCTCTTGGAGTTCCAAACATGGTGAAGATGTGCTTCTTGATGTACTTTACTACCACCTTCACATCATTAGTAGATAAAGCAACCGCTTCCACCTAATTGGACATATAGTCAACTACCACTAGGATGTACTAATTTCCATTGGAAGATGGGAATGGTCCCATGAAGTCTATCCCCCATACATCAATGATCTCAACTTCGAGAATGTTGTTCAACGATATCTCATGTCTTCTAGAAATAGTGCCTATCCGCTGAAACTAATCACAACCCATCACAAAAATCCCAGCATCTTTAAATAAAGTAGGTTAAAAGAATTCGGATTGTAACACCTTATGCACCATGCGCTTGCTTTCGTGGTGCCCACCATATGGTAAAGTGTGAAAACTCTCTAACACTTGCAATGACTACTGTTCAGCTATGCACCTTCACACAATATGATTAGGTCCCTACTTGAATAAGAAAGGCTCATCCCACATATAAAATCGTGCCTCATGCTTCAGCTTTTGCTTCGAATGTGTTGAAGACCCATATGGAAATAAACCAATCACCAGAAAGTTCACAATAACAACATACCAGGGTACTTGTGTAAGGTCCAAATGTAATGACTCAAAAAATGATAGGTTGAATTGGAGCCTAAACGTGTGGACTAACGTCAATGGTTAAGGGCAATGGCTAAGGGTTTTTGGTGTAGGCAATGGTGGGGTGCCAAGGCTGCCTAAAAACTAGGTCTAGCCACTGCCTACCAAGACTACAAGGGTCTTCACGACTCGTGGTGGCCACCACGAGTCATGGTGCCACCACGAGTCATGGTGCCACCCGTGGTCGGCATGAAAGTGGGCCCTTGTGAGGTGCCAAGCCAAGGAACCCCTTTACGAGCCACTTTCATAGCTCGTGGTCATGACCACGGGCCATGGGAAGGCTTGTGGGGTTGCCTTAGCTTAGTAGGAGTTGTGTAAAGTTGATGAGGCAACTGCCTCAAAGAGCATGGGCACTACCACGAGCCGTGATGCCCTAGACATTTTGTATAAGTGGTCGTAAAGATCACTTGGTTGCATGGGAAGCAAGACAACTTGGCCAAACTACTGCCTCCATGATCACGACCATTACCATGACTCGTGGTCTTGACCACGAATCGTGGATGGTCTCGTGGTTTTCCCTTAGGCCCTTGAGGGATTCACAAGGTGGAGAGGCACACTCATCACCATGAGCCGTGGTGCCCCTCACGACCCGTCAAAGTGGGCGTGGTCCTTGACGGGGCTACCTTAATTGAGAGTGTTTAAGTAATTTTATTTTAATTAATTACTGTGTGGGGTTGCTTTTAATTGTTTTATATCAGTAGTATATATAGTTTTAAGTCTTAAAACAAGTCATTTAATACTTATACCTCCAAAACCCAGATCCAATCAAAAGAGTTCCTCCTTCAAAAAATTCTCTCTCTAGAAGTTCCCAAAGAAAAAGAAGAAGAAAAAGTACTAGGGTTTGTGGATTCAAGGTGTTCTTCCTCAAATTTCTTAGGGATTCACAAGAAAGGTATGTGATCCTTCATATAGGGGTAGCTTCCACCCCTAGAGTCCATTCAAATTTGGTTTTCAAAGTTTCTTAAAAACCTAGGGTTTTACTTTAAATCATGGGTTCCTTCTACAAACGCTTTCAAATGGTTATTAATGAAAAATTATTACTGTATTAGTGTTTAATTGATGATTTATGATTAAAATACTCTATGAACCCATGAATTTCCTCAATTCCTAACTTGTGGCTTTATGAAGTGGGTTTGTTGATTATGAAAGCATGTGAATAGATTTTGTGTAAATTGCTTTAGGTTATTGAATTGTATCACTATCCATGCCTTAATTGTAGTAAATATTTGGTGTGTTGGTGATTTTGGATTCATTGCCTTGAAGGGCATAGTAGGAGGAATTAAGTATTATCATGACGTCTTGTATATGAAGGTGAATCTAATGAAGGTAATATGATCTTGTCTTGAATGTAATTGTGTTATTATTGAAAGGCTATTTCTCAATTTGACACTCATGAATGTGATGCTAGAATGTTAAGGGTTTCTATAATGTGAAGTTATATCTTGAATTGGTAGGCTTAGGCATCCTTTTCTTGTTTAAATGAAAGTAATGTGGATTGATGTGTCTTGAATTGGTAGGCTTATGCATCCTTTTCTTGTATAATGAGTGTGCCTTGACTTGATAAATATGAATCGATACGCTTATGTTATTCTTTCATCAATGATTAATAAATGTGTCTTGGCTTGATGAATATGAATCAATAGGCCAATCACATTCCTTTCATAAATGAATGATGAAGTATTCTAGGCAATGTCTTGAACCGGTAGACCTAGTGTTGGTAGCCCTTCATGATAAGTCTAGAAACTAATGTGATGATAAACCATGAATCGGTAGACCTAGTGTTGGTAGCCCTTTCATGTGTGAAATGATGAACCTTGTATCGGTAGACCCAATGTTGAAGGCACCTTTCTTGGAAAGTCAATGAGCTATCCTTAATGTACCTTGAATCAGTAGGCCTAATGGCGGTGGCCCGTTCTTGTGTAATGTACTTGGGTCGGTAGGCCTAATATTGGTAGCCCTCTCAAGTACAATAATGTTAATGAAAAGGAAATACTCTATGGGAATGGAGGCTAAGAACTGAGTGGATATAGTAAGATGAAAACTCTCCCGATGTTAGGCTAGGGTTCCAATGAACATCTTCCTATCCCATAACTATGTGCCCACATAGGATATTAGCTAGAAGGGTCCAACCTGAGCTAAAATGTTACCAGTCTTACCTTAGGAAAGTAGACCACCTCTTTACGGTGTAGGGCCATATGACATCGGATTCCATGGTTAGCTCTCATGGTCTATGTCGGTTATTGCCTATTCCCATCATGTGAGATGTGCATTATGGTTTCTTGAGAAGTTCTATGAAGTATGGGTGGTAGTATGGGATGCTATCCATGAATTACACGAGTAGGCTTTGAGAGGGTCATAGTGAGTTCTCTAATGTCTTCATGACTAATGAATGAAAGTGCTCTTAATGAAGATAATGAAGAATGTTGACTTAAATGCTTAATATGATGATGCATGCTATGCTTGGGTTGTATTATGAGTTATCTTCCCTTGTCATGACTTATGAAATGAAGGTGTTCCTTATGCATGAGTATTGCTTGAAGTTAAGTATGAAATGGTAAGTTCATCTAAGGTGGTCTCAAACTAGAAATTAGTAGGGATATTAGTATGGGATTCTATCCTTATATTGCACAAATATAACTTAGGGTTACTTAAGGTGAATATTCATGTGATGATTATGACTTGTATGATGATTATACTTGTATTTTATTTCTCTTATACTAATGCGCATGATATTTCTAAGAAGTAGCATAATGCATAGTTTCCAACCAAAATGTCCCTTTAAAGCATGATTTTTGCATGGTCATCATACTTAGTACATTTTTGTGTGCTAACCCATATTTCTCTCATTTTACTACAAGTGTAGGTTCCGGCAAGTGAGTTGCTATCCCTCTAGTTCAAGTGCTTGGATTGAGTTCTTCCAAGGCGATTGGTATGCCCTCATATGTTTGAGGACACATGATTTAGATGTTTATTTCTTTCATGTAATAGACAATTGTTAGACTTTTGATTGTAAATGGCCGTGTCCTTATTTTTGTTCAAGATATTGTTTTTAGATGGAAATGTGAGATAATAAACTTCTGCTATTGCAAATGTTTTAATAAATTTTTGATCGTATGGATTTAAAGAAAACTTTTTAAATTCTGCACTATTTCTATGTATCGAATGTTATGAATGCTAAGAGGCTTGTACGAGACCCCTTTGGGGTAAAGTACGTAGTGTAACTTCCAATGTATAGGTTTGGGTCGTTATAAACTTGGTATCAGAGCATAAGATTTTGGAAATGGTTTTTAGGATTGATTTCTCACAAGCCACGTCTAGTGGAGTCTTGTTCATCAGTGTGAGTCACAACACATCTATGAGTGAGAGGCTATAGGACGTTAGGAAGTTACACTTATTTCTTTATTCTTGAATTCGTGTCTTAGAGTTTAGATCTATGAGAGTCCTTTTCTCAACCCTTTTCTTGTGTTTATAAGATATGAATACAAGGGAGAACCCAAGAAGTATGGAAGAAGAGATTGTGAATGATAGAGTTCCTCCCCAAGGTCCTCAAGGTGACCAAGTTCCTCTAGGAAACCATGGAAATCAAGTTCTGGTGGATCCCCAAGCTATGACCAATGAGGAAGTTAAATCGGCTCTTTTGATGATGGCTCAAGCCATAACTACTCAAGCCCCAACTATGACGACTCAAGCAAATAAGGGTGTTGAGGCTAATGTGAACCCTAATGTGAGTACTATGGCTTCTAGGTTGAGAGACTTTGTGAGGATGAATCCTCTGGTATTTCTTGTTTCCAAAGAGGGAGAGGATCCCCAAGAGTTTTTGGATGAAGTATATAAGGTAGTCAATGCTATGGGGGTGACTTCTATTGAGAAAGTGGAGCTTTCCGCCTATCTATTGAAGGATGTGGCTTAAATTTTGTTCACTCAATGGAAAAGTAATAGGCAGGTAGGAGCGAGGCCTATAAATTGGGAATTATTCAAGGAAGCATTCCTTGGTAGGTTCTTTCTTTGTGAGAAGAGGGAGGTTAAGATAGAGGAGTTTATCAATCTTAGGCAAGGTAACATGAATGTTCAAGAGTACTCTTTGAAATTTACCCAATTGTCTAAGTATGTCCCATCTTTGGTGTCAGACCCTAGGGATGAGATGAGTCGCTTTGTTATAGGAGTTTTCGACCTAGTTGAGGAAGTGTGCCGTACGACGATGCTCCATGATGATATGAACATTTCTAGACTCATGGTGTATGCTCAATCTATTGAGGAGCCCAAACTCAAGAGAAAGAATATGGAGTTGAAGAGGTCTAGGACCGATGAGAGAGGTCAGCCTAGGCTTAAAAAGAGAGCTCCAAACCAAGATTCTTCAAGCACTCATAAGGTTCACCAAGAGAAAGGTGGTGGGTCTTCATTTTCTAAACCTACTTGCACCACTTGTGGGAAAAGGCATTATGGGAGGTGCCTAGCCAGTACTAATGGGTGCTATGGTTATGGGAAGAATGATGACCAAGTGAGGGATTGCCCTTCTCTTACGACCAAAGGAAGGGAGGCCAAGCAAGCTTCCCTTAGTGGCTCGGATCCTTATGGTACAAAGAATAGTCGTTTCTATGCAATTCAAGCCAAAGAGGGCAAAGGAGCTCATCTAGATGAAGGCACTAGTAAGTGATGATTTCTTATAGTTGTGAATGTTGTGTTGAGATTCCTATGTTTTTTTCATGGTAGCCTTATAATGGGTTTACCCTTAGGGGGGAGATGGTATGTTGAATAGTAAGGTTGTTGAGAGTTTCGATATCCTTATCACTTTCTTCTCTTCCTATTAAAGCTTGAGACCAAGAGTTCCTTGTAGCTTGTTTCATGTTTTGAAGTCATGTGTGAAAATGTGTTTCCATGATCTCCTTATGTTATGCATGTTTTGATGAAATTTATGTTTAATGAGAAAGTGAGATTTTGATTTATGTGTTGCTCATGTTGATGTTCATCTAGTATGACTTGCTTATATGCTTCATGAGGTGAATAGTTGAACATGCCTAAATGTGATTTCAAGAGTAATTGTATAATGTGCTTAATGATGTTATGTTGAGCATGATGTGAGTTGGAGAAGGAAATTCCTCCAACAAAATGAGAGATGTTGATATTTTCGTGCATAATGAGTTTGTAGATGTAGTTCCTACTTTATTGTGTTGCATTGATCTTATTGATGCAGAGTTGATGTTTCCTCCTATGATTTTGTGCATTGTTTATAATGTTGCATGCATGAAAGGCTGCTAGTCTTGAGTCGTTAACCCTTAATGTGTTTAAAGTGTCATTCGAGGATGAATGTTCCTAAGAGGGTTGGGTGGGAGTGTAATGACCCGTAAAATGAATAGGTGAAACTAGAGCCTAACGTGTGGTTTAATCTCAAGGGTTAAGGGGTTTACTAGTTAAACATCAAGGTACGTACTAAACCCCGTAGTTTAGAAGACCTTCTAGGGTTTGGTTAAGGGTTGCAAGGGCAAGCGCCAAGCCAAGGGGGCAAGGCCTAAGCCAAAGGCCAAGGCTGCCCAACCTTGGCCAAGCACTGCCCCAACTCCACGAGCCAGTTCACGGACAGTGTTCTTGATCACGGGCCGTAGAAGTGGCCGTGAAGATGACTTAGCTTAGTGGGAGGCAAGGCCTTGAGGCCTAGCTACTACCCCAAGTCCACGAGCCACTTCACCGCCAGTGGTCTTGACCACGGTTCGTAGAAGTGGCCGTGGAGATGCCTTAGCATAAAGGGCTTAGCAAGGTAGAAAGGCACCCTGGTCAAGGGACCACGGGCACCACCACGAGTCGTGGTGCCCCCCACGACTTGTACAAGTGGGCGTGGTCCCTGATGGGGCAGCCCAAGTTGGGGATTTTTAAGTAATTTCATTTTAAGTATTTATTTAGTGGGGTTGTTTTTAAATGTTTTATATCACATATATAAATAGTTCTAAGTCTTTAAACACCTATTTTACTCCGTTATTCCCAAGACCCCAAATCAAGACCCAAATACTTTCCCCCCCAAAATCTGCTCTCTAGACTCCATTGAAGAACAGAGGAAGGGATCAAGCTAGAGCTTCAAGAAGAGAGATTTTTCATATGAATTTGATGAGATTCTAAGTCTAAGGTATGAATTCTTTTCATTCTTGGTTAGATATCACCAAGAAGCCCCTTCAAACTATGTTTCAAATCCCCTAAGTCTAGGGTTTACAAATCTAGTCATGGGTCTTCTTCCAAAACAAATTCAATTGTTTAATTAAGGTTTATTATGATGACTTATGATTGGATTAATGGAGTATTGATGGATTTTGATGAAAATCTCCCTTGGACCCATGATTTCCCCTTCTTCCTAAATTGTGAACATTGATGACGAGAGCTTGACAAGTGATTATCTTTACATTGAATTATGTTTGTTATTGATGATACTACTGAATTTAGATGATTCTAACTTGAATTCCAAAGAATCCATGAGTTTTCCCCAATCCTATCTATGGCTCTTCTCTACACTATGAATGTTGTTAGAAGTTGATTCAATTGATTAAATGTGAGTTGATTATGATTTAATTACATGATCTAAGTATGAATCTACCTATATCCTTGATTAATCTAAGATTGTAGAGTTATGTCATGAAAGGGGCAAATTGAGGGTTAGATGTGAACCTTTAGGATTGATGAACTTCTTGGTGAACTGCCTTAGATTAGATCACCTAGACATGAATTGCTTATGGATGAATCTTGTTGACATGAACTAACTTGATTAGGTCCTATATGATGGATTATGGTTGAAGTAGCATTCAGAGTTAGTTTACTTGATGCTATATGTCTATAATTGAGTAAGAAGGATAGGTTTACATGATGACCATGTGAAGTGTTTCTTGAGGGTGATGCTCATAATATGAAGATGACTCCTAGGGCTTTAAAGGTAAAAGCTAATATGAATAGGTTAAGGATGTTTAGGCTTAAAGAAGAAAGCTATTATATATGTTGAAGTTGTATATGACCATTATTGTGCAAAGACTTCACCCACATAACCTATAATATGATCACATGAGTTTATGCATGAAATGAATGGATTACTTGGGTTGTATTTATGTTATATAAGTTGAATGGTAGATGTGTTGACTCAATGTGACCCTTGAATGCAATATATGTGAAATATGTGTGATTGTGGTATTATGTACATGCTTATGAACACTTTGAGAAGGAAGTGTCTATTATGATAATGTTGTTGTGGTGTCAATTGAAAGGCCAGTTCTCATATGCACCTTTACATACTATTATGCATGAAATGTACATGATCATGTTGATCCACTTGAAAGCTGGAGGTGTTTACTTATTGAGCATATTGTGGTATTGATGCAAGATCCTTCTTTCCTATACCCCTACATTTGAATATATACAATATGATATGACTATGTACGATACGATATGATTATGTACGATATGATATGACTGTGTACGATGTGATATGATCATGTATGATATGTTATGACTATGATAGTCTTGTTGTGTTGATTGAAAGGTCATTCTCATGAACACACTATGAATATAATGTGAAAGGTTTACTCACTTATTGATGATCTAAGGTTGAAAGGACATTCTCACCTAATGAATCCTCGAGCTATTATGATACATGTTGACTTGAATGTCTAGTGCATTCCTTTGTGAACATGAACTTAAGCAAAGACTTAATATGACTTTTAAAGGGAATTATGATTAGCATTGAGTGGATATGAAAATGAGATGGAGGCTTTTACGTTTAGCAAGTCTGACTTCCCAATGTATGTTATCTCATGAGATGGAAACCTTTTACGCTAGTAGTTCGGGTTTCTAGTAGCAATCTCCCTATCCCATAACTATGTGCCCACATAGGTATATAACTAGTGGATCCACCTAAAACCTATTATGTACGTTCTACCTTAGGCAAGTAGGACACCTTTTTTGGCTGTGAGGGTAGAACACCGGATTCCATGTAGATCACATGGTCTATGTCAGTTAAGGCTATTATCCCTATATGATATGAATATGAACTATGATAAGAACTGGACTCTGATTATGACTTCTTAAGAGGTTAGTATGAGTGGGGGTATGGGACTTCACCTATACATTGCACAAGTGGACTTTAAGAGGGGTTATGGTTAGGTTCTCTTATGTTATGAATATTTATGAGCTATGTATGTATGACATATATGAATGTTAAGGTTGACTTTACTTGTTACAAGTTATGATCATGAATGTCTCCTTACTTATGCATGTCGGCTATGGATGAATCAAAAGTAAGATATGTATGTTGTTGGTGATCTAAATGTGGTACCTAGCATTTGATAGGGTTATGGGGTCTTACCTTTGCATTGCACTAGTATGACTTTGGGTTGCTTATATGTTGGTATGAACTTATGTTATTCATGATCATGGTGGCCTAAACGTGACACTTAGTGTGGATAGGATTATGGGATCCTATCTATGCATTGCACAAGTTTAGCTTAGGGTTGCTTATGTGATAGTTCTATTATGATGATATGGTCTTGGTATGTTCTCATGCATGTGAACTATGTCTTGTGAAGATTGGAGTATGCATTATGTTGTGTTGAAGACTATGCTTGAAATATTGATGATACCCTTTATGTTGTGATGAATTGTGTATGGGTTGTCTTATGAGCTACATTCTCCAACTATTTCAAAGATGATGTTCAAAAGTGGCGTGAAGCATGGTTTCAAACAAAATGTCCCTTTTATGCATGTTTTAAGGATTTTCTTGCATCGCTTCCATACTGAGTACATTTTGTGCTAACCCATATTTCTACATTTTCTATAAATATAGGCTTTGGAGATATTGGATTCCATCGTCGTGGCTAGGACTCTAGTAGATCAAGAAGAAGAAGATTGGTGAGTCCTCATAGGATTTGAGGACTTGACCGCATGTCCTTTATGTCTTTGTTTTGTGTTTTAGATTTATGTAAGGGCAGTGTCCTAAGATTGTATTAAAGAGTTTTAATTCTAATATTATAGATGGTTTGAGACATAGTGTCATAGACTCTCTCATTTTATAAAAGACTTCGATTGTAAAGAAAAGTTTTAAATTTTCTGCATTTTTCCTATGTTTTATATCATGATATGCTAAGGGCTTCTATGAGACTTTTTTGAGTCTTGTACACCGTGTCACATCTAGGGGGTAGTCTTGGGTCGTGACAGGGGGATAATGTAATGACTCAGAAAATGATAGGTTGACTAGAGCCTAAATGTAGGGGGTTAACGTCAAGGGTTAAGGGAAAAAACTAAGGATTTTGGGTATAGGCCATGGTGAGGGGCCAAGGCTGCCTAAAAACTAGGCCTAGCCACTGCCTGCCAAGACCACGAGGGTCTTCACGACCCGTGGTGGCAACCACGAGTCGTGGTGCCACCTATGGTTGGCATGGTAGTGTGCCCTTATGAGGTGCCAAGCAAGGCACCCCTTCACGAGCCACTTCATGGCTTGTGGTCATGACCACGGGCCATAAGAAGGCTCGTGGGGTTGCCTTAGCTTGGTAGGAGTTGTGAAAAGTTGAGGAGGCTACTGCATATGGGTTTTCAGTCTTACAAAAGTCCTCGATAAATCATCTATAAAACCTGGCGTGTCCCACCTATATACGGTGTGGGGCCATATGACACCAGATTCCATGGTTAGCTTTCATGGTCTATGTCTGTTAATGCTTATTCCCATCATGTGAGATGTGCATTATGGTTTCTGAAGAAGTTATATGAAGTGTGGGTGGTAGTATAGGATGCTATCCATGCATTGCACGAGTAGGCTTTTAGAGGGTCATAGTGAGTTCTCTAATGTCTTCATGACTAATGAATGAATGTGCTCTTAATGAAGATAATGAAGAATGTTGACTTAAATGCTTAATGTGATGATGCATGCTATGCTTGGGTTGTATTATAAGTTAATTTCCCTTGTCATGACTTATGAAATGAAGGTGTTCCTTATGCATGAATATTGCTTGAAGTTAAGTATGAAATGGTAAGTTCATCTAAGGTGGTCTCAAACTGGCATTTAGTAGGGATAGTAGTATGGGATGCTATCCTTACATTGCACAAATATAGCTTAGGGTTACTTAAGGTGAATGTTCAAATGTGATGATTATGACTTGTATGATGATTATACTTGTATTTTATTTCTCTTATACTAATGTGCATGGTATTTCTAAAAAGTTGCGTAATGCATGGTTTCCAACCAAAATGTCCCTTTAAAGCATGATTTTTGCATGGTCATCATACTTAGTACATTTTTGTATGCTAACCCATATTTCTCTCATTTTACTACAAGTGTAGGTTCCGGCAAGTGATTTGCTATCCCTTTAGTTTAAGTGATTGGATTGAGTTCTTCCAAGGCGATTGGTATGTCCTCATATGTTCGAGGACACATGCTTTAGATGTTTCTTCTTTCATGTAATAGACAACTGTTAGACTTTCGATTGTAAAGGGCCGTGTCCTACTTTTGTTCTAGATATTGTTTTAAGATGTCCTTTTAAGATAATAGACTTCTATAGTTTCAAATGTTTTAATAAAGTTTTGATCGTATGGATTTAAAGTAAAATTTTGAATTTCGCTCTATTTCTATGTATAGAATGTTATGAATGCTAAGAGGCTTGTACGAAATCCCTTCGGGGTCAAGTACGCCATGTAACTTCTAGGGTATAGGCTCGGGTCGTTACACCAAGGCTAGCAATTGCTCATCAGGGAATTCTATAGGAATCTAGTCTTCATTCCTTACATGAGATGAGTCCCCCAATCTTGACATATGATCGGCTATCTGGTTCTCAGTCCCCTTTCTATCTTTAATTTCCATATCAAACTCTTGAAAGAGTAATATCCATTTAATCAACCTTGGCTTCACGTCCTTCTTGTTGAATAAATACCTGATCGCAGCATGATCAGTGTAAAAAACAACCTTGGTAAAGACCTGAACATATCCAAAGGCAATACTAGCGTTAACATCTCCTTTTCTGTGACAGTGATAATATAGTTCGATTGGGCTGCATCAAGTGTCTTGCTAGCATAATAGATGGAGTGAAACATCCTCTCCTTAAGCTGGCCTAGCACTGCACCAACCACTGTATCGCTGACATCACACATGAGCTCGAAGGGTAGCTCCCAGATAAGAGCAATCAAAATAGGGGATTCGATCAACTTTTTCTTCAATAACTCAAAAGCCTGCAAACAACTTTCATCAAATACGAAATTCACCTCCTTTTCCAATAAGCTGCACACGGGTCTTGCAGTCTTAGAAAAGTCCTTGATGAATTTTCTATAAAACCCGGTGTGTCCCATAAAACTTAAAACTCCCTTCATAGTGATGGGTGGTGGCAACTTCTCAATGAACTCCGCCTTAACTTTATCTACTTCCAGGCCATTTCTTGAAATTTTATGCCCTAGTACATTCCCTTCTCAAATTAAGAAATGACACTTTTCCCAATTAAACACTAGATTTGTCTCTTCGCACCTTGCAATGACTCTGCTAAGATTAGTCAAACAAAGATCAAAAGACTTACCGAACACCAAAAAGTCATCCATGAACACCTAAAAAAAATACTCCACCATATCATGGAAAATTGTCATCATGCATATCTGGAATGTTGCCAGTGCATTACATTATTCGAATGGGATACATTTAAACGTATAGGTGCCATATGGACTAGTGAATTCAGTCTTCTCCTGATACTCTGGTGCAATGACTATTTGATTATAACCTGAGTAGCCATCCAAGAAGCAATAATATTATTGCCCTGCCAGTCTGTCCAACATATGATCAATAAATGGCATAAGATAATGGTCCTTCTTAGTGGCATCATTAAACTTTCTATAGTCCACGCAGATACACCACCTAGTTACCAGCCTTGTAGGGATTAGTTCATTCTTCTCATTCGTTATCACTGTCATACCGCCCTTCTTAGGCACACACTGTACCAGACTCACCCATTTGCTGTTAGATATGGGGTACACTATCCCCGCATCTAACCACTTTATCACCTCTTTCTTTACCATATCCTTCATTACTAGATTGAGTTTCCATTGGTGTTGTGCACTCGGCTTATCACCTTTCTCCATATAAATCTTGTGCATACACAACATGGGACTCATCCAGTGAATGTCAAACATTTGCTAGCCTAGAGCTGCTTTTATCTTCCTTAGAATATTTAATGCTGCTTCCACTTGTGATTCAGACAAGTCTGCAGACAAAATAACATATAAGGTTTTATCTTCTCCTAAAAATGCATACCTGAGGTGAGCTGGCAATATTTTTAGCTCCAATTTGGGTGCTTCTTCGATTGAAGGTTTGGGTGGAGGACCCAACACCCTATTCAACAGCTCCTAGTGATCTCTTAATATGCCTACACTTGACACATCTAAAAACTATACCATCTCTTATGCTTCAACATCCCCATAGATATCATGTACCACTAATACAAGCTACAATGGGTCTTTGGATGCAATATAACAAGCTTTTGCTTCAATATCTATCACACTTATAGCAGACAACTCTTCATACATAGCTGCTAGTTTCAACTCCTTGTAGACATCAAACACTTCCACTTTGTCATGCGCTTACATAGTTAATTGACCTACTGCTACATATATCATAGCCTGCCCCTGTGGCCAAGAAAGGTCTTCTTAGGACAAAAGGAACCTTAGGATTTAGCTCAAAATTCAGTAACACAAAATCTACCGGGAATATCAAAGATCCCATTTGGACCAAGACATCCTCCACAACACCTTCTGGTCTAGCAATTGACTGATCTACCAACTGCAAGATAATAATGGTGGGTTTAGGATTACCCAACCCCAACTTTTTATACAGTGATGTTGGCACCAGGTTTATACTTTCTCCTAGGTCACACAACCCTCTCGCATGGATGCTCTGCCCTATGGTGATCTGAACTATAAAGTTGCTCGGATATTTCAGCTTAGTGGGCAATTTATTTTGGATTCTGGAGCTGCACTCTTTAGTAAGTACCACTGTTTCATATTCAGTCAACCTCCTCTTATTTGCCATGATCTCTTTCACATACTTTGCATACCTGGGTATACCCTGCAAAACATCTACCAAAGGCAAATTGATGTGAACTTGCTTTAAGAGAGAAAGAAACTTACCAAAACATTCATCCTCTTTTTGTCTTTTAAACTTCTAATGAAATAGTGGAGGTGGTTTCATTATTGGCTGCACTCTTTCATCTTGTGCAATAGTCTAACTCTCCTTTGGTTCATCCTCTTTGCTATGAGATTAATCATTTTGCTTTTTCGGAGTCAACTTCTCTAACTGCAACCCACTATGCGTACCTATCGCATTCACTTGCCTGGTATTTGGATCAATGTTTTCCGGCCGACCTCCTTGAGGTCATGAGTTTTGGGCACTAGCAAATTGCCTAAATTGTTTCTCCAGGTTCTGGGTTGCTAACTGGTTATTTCTCACATCAGCAGCTAGTTGAGCTTGATCAACTATGATCCTCTTCAGCATCTCCTCCATGCTCATGCTATTTTTGTTGATTATTAGGTTGCTCTCGTTGGCCCTGTTGTTGCTAATCATGTGCATTCCCCTGCGGTCTATATTGGTTCTGACCTTGAGTCTGATTTTGGTTTCCATCCTAGGAAAATTTTGAATGATTTCGCTAACTATGATTGAAGGAGTTCTCATAATTGTGATGACCTCCTCCACATTGTGCATTACCTACAAAATTTACAGAATTTGGGTTTTCCCACATGCCTCTGCATTGTGGTCTCCTCCTCCATCGATCTCACACCATGTAGGTGGGTACCCCGTTTACCTGAGCTAGCTACTGTCCTAACAATAGTTTGCTAAAGTGTGTTTTCATCATGTTCTACATTGCAACAATTTATGCAGTTAATGTTGTTATTGCATCTACCTCCAACATTCCATCAACCTTTTGTACTATTGGTTTAGCTCCTCCTCCATTCCACTCGGGGTTACCTTATGAAATCCTGTTCAACTGGGTGAACAACTCAGCATAAGTCTTCTTCAGAGCCTGCCACATGCAACTGAATCAAGTAAAATTTTGGTGTTGCGCTCCAACCCTTCAATGAAGGTGTGGACCAACACCTCGTTAGACTAATGATGGTGCGGAAAGCTCAACAACATTGACTTAAGCTTGGTATAAGTTCTCTCCTCCTTTTTGTCGGAAGCTCGGTATGTCACTTCTTAACTTAGCTGTTTTCCCACGTGGGAAAACCTGATAAGGAACTTCTGAGCAAGATCGTCCCATGAGGTTATGGAATTAGCGGTCTCATAATTCAACCATCTTTTTGCTTCCCCTAGCAGAGAAAAGGGAAATAAAGTGAGCCTCACGTAATCTATGTTCACTCCAGTTGGAGTGTAGGCGTCACTGATTTTGAGGAAATTCTTGATGTGAACTTGTGGACCTTGTGCAATAAACCAGTGAACTGTCCATTTGTGTGCAATAGTTGCAACATACTTTGCTTCAGTTCAAATCTTCCAGCAGCTTCAGGTTTCTGAATGCATGAAGTAACACTAGTGGTACGTGGGATTGCCACGTCTCTCACTTTCATCTCAGCCATCACTACAGGTTCTTCTCATTCAACTCTTGCTACAGGAGTTACTAGTTCACTAGCAAAAAGAGGGACTGGGTAAGTGAGTTATCTTTGCCTTCTCCGGTAATGGACAAATCTTTTCGGTTCCGCTAGAAGCTCCACCAAGTCCTGGTTGTATTCCAATTTGAAAGTTCAACACAACCTACAAAATAAATAGCTAAGATCAAGTTGTTGACACTTGCTTTCTAACTTTAGAAATTAGACAAATCAAATAATTTCTAATTCTAAATTCCCCAACAGTAGCGCCAAAAACTTTTTGCGTTCAATCGCACATGCAAGGGTACATGGTCGTTCAAGTATTAAAGTGTTCTTATAAAAGAGTCGGGTATCATACCCACAGGGACTCAAGATTAAAACAATTCAATCTACTAATACTTTCAATTAGACACAAGTGATATCAAGAATAAAGAAGTGAATGTTTTCATAATCTAAAATCTAATTAAGAGTTTAACTAAAGCGATTCAATTCCAAAAAGGTTTGAACAATGATTGTGTAAAGTCTAGGGCTGCAGCTCACTTCAAGAATCATGCATACTATCTTGTTAAATAGACATTTATTAACTATCGAATCAATGATCACAGTGTTAAATATATGCTTATGGTCTCCCAACCTCTAATCACCTATGATAAATGACAGCCTAACTACATCGTTGAGCGGGAATAGGCTGGACCAATTACCGAGCATTACGATTTCTTCTTGTCTAATAACCAGGCAGGATCTCTAGGTATATCCCTATCCTAGATACAAATTAACTTCAATTCTTAAGAGAGAATCTTGCTCCTCATACCCCACGTTCTATCCTCTTATCCCTCTTTCGAGTTCATTCAGACAAGATGTTTATTTCAGTGGTGATCAAGCACGAAATACGAAAAACATGAACATAAGAGTGATTCATATGATAATTAATTTCAATCCATAAAACTTCAATAAAATACAATCATCCAGTAGCCACAGCCCTATAACTAGGGAAAATAGCCACTCATATCAAGAATCTCGATTATGCAATGTTTAAATAACATATGGAGATCGAAAATAAAGAGTTTAGGAATGAACCCTAAGAATAGATGAAAAAGCTCTCCAAATCGTCGTTCTTCAAAGCCCAAAAAATGATTAAATAATAAAATAAAATATGAGTCTATTTATAATTAAGTCGAAACGACCAAATCTGATAGCTGGGTGCACGACACAGAGGGCCTTTTAAAATTCAGTTTGTGGAAATCTTCTCTTCTCTAAGACAAGGGCACAATACAAATTGTTCTGTCTCAAATTCTATTTCACAAACAAAATCTAAAATCCCTCTCCGTGATGCGGAGAGGATACAAACCTTCCTTGATCTTTATTTTTTTTGTTCTTCTTCCATGTTTCTTTGTGACTTGGATCCTTTCTTGCTTCCCAATGCCTGTTTCAGTGCTCATTCCTTCATTTAAGCTCACCTACACAGTTAACCATGTTGGTTAGTATAAATGAATTCAAATGACTCAACACTACTATCACTTAATGGAAAATGATTCCGAACGTGACCAAAATGCGGGTGTTATTTGGTTCTTAGGAATATAAATACGCCTAAGATCAGTTACCACATCCTTGAGTTTTTTTAATTGTCTCAAAAAATGCGTAACCACATTCTTAATTGAAACAAATAATTTTAAGGTACCTAAAAGTTCGTCTAACGTTAAAACAAAATATTTGTTCCTTGTAAAGAAAATCAAATTAAGTAAAATTAATCTAAACTTCCAGGATACAATATAAAATTTTGGATCATTTTCATATCTTTTTATTTTTTGTTATTCTTAAAGTTGTCAAAAATAAGCATTAGCTTTCTAATCCAATAAAACAATACCGAATTGTTAAAATAAATTTTATTTTTTGATTAGTAAAATAAAAATGCCAATAATTTTTTGAGCCCAATAATTCCTACTTTATCATTATTGACATCTAAATCAAGACAAGAACATCATCATGACCTATTCATTTTTAGGAAATAACAAATAGCAATTAAAAATAAATAAATAAAAATAATCACCGATTAAATCTATCTTCATTCATTAAATAGAGATATAAAACTTAATCCAATATCTTTTTCAACCATATTATGAATAAGACACAACTATAAGGAAACTAATCACATAATTACATCACCAAAATAGGTTGTGGTGCTGTGGTGGGACTGCTCCACCGTTAACCTGAGGTTTCGGGTTCGAACCCCTAGGTATGGAGAAAATCTTGTTGGGAGCGTTACCCTGAATGGGTCTTGCATAGCATGATCCGAATTTAGTCAGAGCTCAAATGTAGGCTCCAAACACCTGGTGTAAAACTAAAAAAACCCACATAATTACATCAAATTCCATAAATAAATTAAAGAAATAAGGTAAAGTTGAGTACCGTAAAGTCTTGACTGAAGCTTGATTAGAATCCCCAGAAATCTTTAGTAGGTGATATGTAATAGTCTATGTATTGTGTTTGTATGAAAACTAATGAAAAAGATGTGAATGTGTTGGTGAATTTTCGAAAGAAAAAATAAAATAAAATAAAATGGAGTCTCTTTTCTTTTTTTCTATTCACAGGTGTTGTTTCTTAGGTCATGATGGAACCTACTACATCCCACCGCTACGTAAGCCTAACCCTTAGGTCAAGCGAAGAAAGGATAATCAACAGAAAATAATATATGAACCATCCCAAGAGCTAACATCAATTAGTAGGTGAGCATCTAATAAAAAATAGGAGTACAAGGCTTTCACAAATACAAGGCAAGTACAGGTTACCTTTGAATACAATATAAAGACTAACCCTAGACAAAATAGATGAAAATCGATAGCTCCAGATGCCAGAAGCTCACCCTAATCTCTGATATCCCAAAATGCTCCACACGAATCCAACTATAATCTGCAGGGGGCAGAAGTGTAGTATGAGTACCAAAATATTTTTTAGCAGGAAACGACTAACTAATCTCAAAGATAGCATAAATAACAAATATTAAGGAAAGCATAGCACAAGTAACGAATTAGGAGATACTAAAGTAGCCAAGAAATAAAGAATAGAAATAGGAAACAAGGGGTAAGAAGTCGAGTTAAGAATGTACTTAGATCGCAAGCCAACAACCTAATCGCAAGCAACTAAGATACCTAGTCAACTACCCAGTGTCACCCACAACTACAATTATAAAGACAAAACCTACAAGGTAACAATAAAGCAATATTAGAGAACAAAATATAGTCAATGAAACCACACTACCAAAGTAAAGAGTACTAACTTGGGATCCAACTAGTCCTCACCTATGGCCTTGGGCCCAATAGTATAATCATAAGCTCAATAAGGATACACCATACCCACCACTAATCAACAAGCTAAGGGATCAAGAATAGACTTCAAATCAGTAAAGGGGGAGCCACCCAACACACGGTGCCCTACCCCAATCACATTGCTCAAGTCCTAGATTGAGCAAAGATAGGACCAACCCACGGCTACGGCGAACCACCAAGGTCGCAAGCATCAATGCAAGAAGAGCGATCCCAAACAACTTCTAAAGGGAGAAAATAATAACTACGAGGCGATACAACATAACCTAAAACATCTAATATCCAACCTATTCTAAGGCAACCACGAATCAATCCTAACAAGAATAAGTAAGATCATCTACTCCATAAGCGAAGCCACAATCCCAACACCTACAATAACAGAGGCTCTTACAGAATCAAGAAATGATGGAATAACAAGAGGAAAGCTAAATATCCGACAAATACCATCAAAAATTACATGAAATCTATACTAGGCATTATCTACGAAGCTCAATCAAGAAAGTAGACCGAAGCCTACCTCAAAGCCGAACACGAGTGGTCCAAATAAAAAAACCACAAGCTATCTGCATCCGTAGCACCTTCAAACACCGCCAAACTATCAAATTAGCAATCACAGTGTCATTATGGACGTTTAGACACAAATACGCACAATTGGAAATGGACCCAAAATGGAAATGTGGGACCTGCATAGAGAATTCCAAAATTGACTCAATCAAAAGGTTCTAAATAGCCCAAGAAACTTGTGCCTCGAAAACGGGCACAATCTAAGCTCAAAAATGGGCTAAAACAATCCATGCAACAAAACACAAGAAAAAACACTATCAAAGGACTTGGGTAGCCCCTTCTGGGAAGAAATTACTTGAAAACTTTGACTTTCACGCTTTCTTGATTAGTCCCACATGTAGCCACGCCGATTTCAGGCAAAACACAACTTGAATCACCCAAATCGGGCAAAGCTAGTCTAGCAACATATACAACAAGGATCAACATTACAACAAAAGCACACAACAAAGTGACAAAAAGGGAACCAGCAATCCCAAGGCCACAACCAAAAAATGAATATCAAGGCAAAAGCACAGTTGTTACTCAACCATGACTATCAAATCGATAAAATACAACCTAGCCGATCCACTAATAAAAGAAATCAACTGCTGGGGCAAAATACATACAAAATCCTCAAATCAAGTTGTCATAACAAGTTAGCAATATATAATAAGTCAAATATACCCAAATGGGCATGAAAACCCCAAATCACACAAAATAAGAACCAACAAGATAAACCACAAAATCATATCCAAAGAAGGGATACTTGAAGCCTTGACCTTTGACCAGCTTACAAAAGCATAGAATAGATGGTGTCCAACCTAAACATGTACAACTGATGTAGTAATGGCAACACCCAAGGCATCACCTCTAAATGAAGGAACCGGTAACCCATAAGAGTAATCTAGATGAATAGCTCTTATCATGGTCCCATGATGGCTGTAGGCTACTGAAAAAGTTCTCCACAGGTACAACTAAATCCGATCACCCCATCCTGGGGACTAGCAGAGAACATAATATGGTCAAAGAAACAACACTACCAAAGCAAAGAGTACTAATCTGGGATCCAACTAGTCCTCACCTGTGGCCTCGGGCCCAACAATATAATCATAAGCTCAATAAGGATACAATTCATTGCTAATTAACAAACAAATGGATCAAGAAGAGATTTCAAATCAGTAATGGGGGAGCAAGCCCAATGGACAACGCCCTACTCCAATTAGACCAATAAAGTCCTAGATTGAGCAAAGCTAGGACCAACCCATGGCTACAATGAAAAGGTCGCAAGAATCAACGTAAGAAGAATGACCCAAAACAAGCCCTAGAGGGAGAAAATCATAACTATGAGGTGATATAATACAACCTAAAGCATCTAATGTCCCGTCTATTTTAAAACAACCACGAATCAATCCTAATAAAAATAAGAAAGATTATCTACTCCATAAGTGAAGCCACAAACTAAACTAAGGATCCCAACATCCACAATACCCAAGGCTCTTACGAAATCAAGAAATGATGGAAATAACAAGAGGAAAGCTAAATACCTGGCAAATACCATCCAAAATTACTTGAAATCTATACTAGGTATTATCTAAGAAGCTCAATCAAGAAAGTAGACCGAAGTCCACCTCAAAGTCGAACACGGGTGCTCTAAATCAAACACACATGAGCTATCCGCATCCGAAGTGCCTCCGAACACCGCCAAGCTATCAAATTATATATCATAACGTCATTACATATGTTTACACACTAAAATTACAATAATTGGAAATAGACCCAAAATGGAGTCAAAATGGGAATGTGGGACCCACACTAAGAATTTCAAAATTGACTCTATCAAAAGGTTCTAAATAGCTCAAGGAGTTTATGCCTAAAAAATAGGCACAAATTGAGCTCGAAAATGGGCTAAAAGAGTCCATGGAACAAAACATAAGAAAAACACCATGAAAGGACTTGGAAAGCTCCTTTCGGGTAGAAATTACCTCAATACACTGACTTCCACACTTCACCAATTAGTCCCACACGTAGCCACAATAATTTCAGATGAAACACAACTTGTATCACCAAATAGAGCTTCCTAACTCAAGATATCAAAGTTTTAAAGTAATTGATATTTTTCTATTTAAATTTAAGTGATTCTGGTCACTGAAAACTATAGTTGGTCCCTAAAAGACTAAATTTCGGTTACTAAAGGTCTGCACCAGCAACGTTAGATTTTGTATTTTTCAAAGTCTCCAAATGGACCCTCAAAATATGTTTGGGACCCGATAAAAATAAACTAGAAATGCTACCGCACTACATTTGACTCTCGGACTTAATGGAATCATCGAAACTTCCATCCGAAGTCATTTTAATGAAAAGTGGGTCCAACACCGAAGTTTCGTGTTAAGCTTAAAACCACAAGAAGGCTCAAAATGGAACCAAAAGTTAAGGAACTGCACGAAAGGTCGCTTTAAACCAAAATCAATATTTCCAAGCTAAGTGCACTGACATAATTCTCATCTGAGCACATTTGCTAAGAATATTGACCAAAGTCAACCCTTAGCTTAAGCTTCAAAGTTAAAAGCCTAATGACACAAACTCACACCATAATTTTGGGGCTCGAACCAACAATGAGCCCAACCTAAAATGGCCCTTCTAGAGCTGATGAAACTGTCAGAATTACATTCTCAGGCTGTTTTCCTAAACTTTTGACTGAAGTCAACTGCTCAAGTTTCAAAGGCTCCAAAATATGAAAACTTGCACAAAATCTAAATGAATGATCCAACGATCAAATTGGTATGAGTGTACAAGAATATTCTGTAAAGTTTACTCAATTATCCAAGTATGCTCCAGCTTTGGTAGCGGACTCCAGGGATATGATGAGTAAGTATTTGACGGGTGTTTCTAGATTGGTAAGAAAAGAATGCCGTTCGGCAATGCTCCATGATAATATGGATATCTCACATCTCATGGTGTATGCTCAACTAATGGAAGAAGAGAAACTCCAAGACAAGAATAGGGAGGTGGAAAGAGCTAGAACCAGTGATGGGAATTTCTCTAATGCTAGGTCGGATGGACAAGGTCGAACAAGGTTCAAACAAAGGTTCTCCAACTAAGGCTCCTCTAATGCTTCCCTAAGGGTCAACAATAATAGGGTCTCCAATCCTAAACATCTAGGAGGTAATATTGGTGGTTCTTATATTGCTAGGCCTAATTGTGCAAAATGTGGTCGAATGTATGATGACAAGTGCCTAGTTGGCACCGATGGGTGTTTTAGTTATGGGAAGATTGGTCACAAGATAAGATATTGTCGTATGCTTATGACCAAGGGAATAGAGGTCAAGCAAGCTCCTCCAAGCGGTTCAAACTCCAAAACTCAAAATTAAAAGAGCTCTCTGAATGTAGTGACCATTATGTTAAATGTCTTTTCTATTATTGTGTATGCTTTGTTAGATCCCCGTGCTACTTTGTCCTTTGTGACACCTTTTGTGGCTATGAAGTTTGAAATACCCCCCGAAGTGTTAATAGAACCTTTTTCAGTCTTTACCCCGGGTAATGACACGGTAGTGGCTAAAAGAGTCTATAGAAGTTGTCCCATTTCTTTGTCCCATAAAGTTACCTTGGTGGATTTGTAGAGTTAGACATGTTAGAATTTAATGTGATTTTGGGTATTGATTGGTTGCATGCATGTTATGCCTCTATAGATTGTAGGACTCGAGTAGTTAAGTTCCAATTTCCAAATTAGCCTATCTTAGAGTGGAAGGGGAGAAATTCTATACCCAGAGGTCAATATATTTCTTGTCTTAAAGCTAGGAAAATGATCTCCAAAGGGTTTATTTACCATTTTGTTAGGGTGATGGATGTTGAGTCTGAATTTAGAGTCGGTTCCGATAGTAAATAAGTTTCCGAAAGTTTTCCCCGATGACTTGCCCGAAATTTCTCCCAGCGGGAAATAGATTTTTGCATTGATCTTTTATCAGATACGCAACCTATCTCCATTCCTCCCTATAGAATGGCTCCAACTGAGTGGAAAGAACAATTGAAGGATTTACTAGATAAGGGCTTTATCCTATAGAGTATCTCTCCATGGGGTGCTCCAGTGTTGTTTGTTAGAAAGAAGGATGGGTCTCTTAGAATGTGCATTGATTATCATTAATAGAACAAAGTGACAATTAAGAACAAATATCCTCTTACGAGAATTGATGACTTGTTTGATCAACTTCAAATGGCTAGCTATTTCTCCAAAACTGATCTTCTTTCAGGCTATCACCAACTAAGGTTGAGAGGGGTTGTGTAACGACCTAAAATACTAGTAAATGATACTAGAGCCTAATGAGTTTGTTTTTGAGTTTACTATGGGGTTTTGACTTGTAAAGTGATGTCCTGAGTTTAGATTGAGGGGTTTAGGGGTTAAACGTCAAGGTACGACTCCCTAAGGACCAACCAAGGGTCTTTGAAGAGGACCCTAAAGCCTAACCCCTGAAGCCCCTAAATCTGCCAAAAGTGGTAAATATTCTTGACCTACAGATGGGACCTACGGGGCGTAGGTCCATCCACACCTCGTGGTGGTAGTCCATAGGTCCTTGACCCAAATGGTGACCCTCAGAACCAAAGCACGGACTTGCAGAATGAGGCATCACCCTACCTATGGTCCACAGGTCATGGGGCTTAGGTCACCACTGAGTTGCTGTCCAAGACTCGACCAAGGTAAGGGCAACATGATAAATTCCTTTTATGGTTAGTTAAGTTAGGGGTTGGTTATTATTGATTAATTAAAGTATTTTAAGGCTTTTACAGGTATTAAAACTCCTTTTTGAACTCATTATTCCCAAACACTCAAAATAGAAATATCCTCTCCTCAAATATTCTCTCTCTAGAAACCATCATTGGAGAAGAAGGAGGCAAGGTTTCAAGCTCAAGATTTCATCTTCCTCACCAAATTTTTGTGGAGTTTCGAAAATAAAGGTATGGTAGTCTTCATCCTTGATTAAGTTTCATTCAGGGAGCCCTTTCAAAAGATGATTCCAAGTTTCTAAAATCCCCCAAAAAGCTAGGGTTTCAATCTAAGCATGGGTTCAATTCCAAAACGGCTTCAAAGCTTTATATGTGATAAATTATGAATGAATTATTGAATTAATGATGAATTATGATAAATTTTCTCCTATGAACCCATGTTAACCCCAAAGTACTAAATTGTGAATTGTGATTTGGGTTGAATGATTAAGGATGCATGTTGAATTGTTTATATCTATATTGAATTATTTATTGAATCATGTTAATTCCCTTACCTAATGTAGTATTCTAGATTTTTGGGTTGAGATTGATTCATAGCCTTGGAGGGCAATTTCCTGAAGGATCTATGTATGATCATGATATGAAGTATGTGTATGTGATCTCAATGAAAGTGTTATGATCATGTTTAGAATGTAATTGTGTTATTATTGAAAGCTTATTTTCAATTTTACACTCATGAATGATAATGACATAATGTGAAGGGTTTCTTTAATGTAATGTTGTATCTTGAATTAGTAGGCTTAAGCATCCTCTTCTTATATAAATGTAAGTACTATGATTGTTGTATCTTGAATTGGTAGGCTTAGGCATCCTCTTCTTGTGTAATGAATGTGTCTTGACTTAATGAACATGGAATCGATAGACCTAATGTTGGTAGGCCTTTCATAAATGAATGATGAAGTATCTAGGCTATGTATTGAACCGGTAGACCTAATGGTGGTAGCCCTTCATGATGAGTCTAGAAACTAATGTAATGATGAAAATTGAATTGGTAGACCTAATGGTGGTGGCCCTTTCATGTGTGAAATGATGAACCTTGAATCGGTAGACCTAATGGTGGTGGTCTTTCTTGAGGATTCAATGAGCTATCTTAATAATGTACCTTGAATCGGTGGACCTAATAGTCGTGGCCCTTCCATGTGTAATGTATTTAGAGTTGGCAGACCTAATGTTGGTAGCCCTCTCAAGTACAATAATGTTAATGTGAATGAACTACTCTATGGGAATGGAGGCAAAGTACCTAGAGGATATGGTAAGATGGAGGCTCTCCCTACACTACGCTGGTTTTTAATGAACATCTTTCTTATCCCATAACTATGTGGCCACATAGGTATAGCTAGTGGATCCACCTAAGTTAAAATACACTTAGTTGTACCTTAAGCAAGAAGGACACCTTCTTTCGGTGTAGGGTTATATGACACCAGATTCCATGGTTTGCGCTCATGGTCTATGTCGGTTAATGCTTTTTCCCATCATGTGAGATGTGCACTATGGTTACTTGAGAAGTTCTATGAAGTGTGGGTGGTAGTATGGGATGCCATCCATGCATTGCATGAGTTTAATAGCGTTTTTTTCTCAAGATGGAGCACATTGTAATTCAAATGAACTGATAACACAATTTATTCATTGTAATACTATTTTGTATTAAAACAAGGGAAAAGGGTAAAAAATACCCCTCAACTTTGATTTATTAGTTGACCATACCCCTATCGTTAAAACAAAGTTATTCATACCCTCACTGTTACTAATTTCACCATTTATACCCCTCAATTGACGGAAATCCCAAATTGACTCAAATTAACCAATTTTACTAAAATTGCCCAATTTTAACCCAACCCGATCCACCTAATAATATAACCCATTTTTGTTCATCTTCATCTTCATCTTTAAACTTGTGTTCCTTTTCAAAAATAATAAAATCATACGACACAACCCAACAATATCGAAAATAATGTAATAATGACTATGAACCCAAAAACGCAAGAACACAAGAACACAACAATGATTAAATATATGTAATCGAAGCATTATTTTTTCGTTAGATCTAAAACATTGTCAGAATTATTGGAGCTTGGAGCTCTAATTCATCATTGCTGATTCCCTCCAGTTTATCGGAGTTGGGATTTCGTTGTGGTGGCTGGACACTGTCAGCATGTGGGTCTGGATGAGAGAGCAGAGAGCAGTGAGTAGAGTCAGTTTTCCATGCTTGACCAGCTCTTGGAATCAGAGAGGAAGACCTAGCTCTATCTATAAAAATAGAATAGAATAAAATAAAAGTGCCAGTAGACTGAAGTTAGAGATACAATTCATGTGTTCAAGTAAGTAAAGTGAAATTTTCAATTGAGAATGGAAGTATGAGGGATATTAATATATGTCAAAAACTATACTAAATTATAACTAGAAAAAGGAACACATACCTCTTTGGAAACTTCTTCTGCCTCCTTTGAAGATCTCGCATGGTTCACAAGGAGCAGCCATCGACATTGAACTTTTTATAAAACAGGTATGGGAAAAATTATAAATTGATGAATAGTAATGCCTGTGTATCAATCTATGTCAGCTTAAGAACATTATTGGAAATTTTTGGAAGAACTTAAAACTACAGAATCCATAAGTTTAAAGATGAATATGAACAAAAATGAAAATTGAACAAAAATGGGTTATATTATTAGGTGGGTCGGGTTAAAATTGGGTAATTTAAATAAAATTGGTTAATTTGAGTCAATTTGGGGATTTCCGTCAATTAAGGGATATAAATGGTGAAATTAGTAACGACAAAGGTATAAATAACTTTATTTTAATGGTAGGGGTATAGTTAACTAATAAAACAAAATTAAGGGGTATTTTTGACCCTTTTACCTTAAAAAAATTGCAACATAAAAAAATTGTAATTAAGTTTACACTCAATTTTAAAATTAGTGTTGAGAAAAAATAAATTTCTAGCGAACTTATTTTTGCTAGTTCTAACCACTAGAAATACTACAATATTAATGAGCGAAATGGTGGAAAATGATCGTTACTCACTATGGTAGTCTTCTTTATCATGCACGCTTAGTGGATAATATTATAATCATGAAGAGTAAGGGGAGTGGAACTCGAATATGATCGAGGCTACTCTAATTCAACATCAAACTACTTGTTGTACTTCCATCTTTCTCAACCTCATTATTTTCCTACAAATTTTAAGAAAAAAAAATAAAGAAAATTAAATCCGATAGATGGACTATTAGACCATGTCTATCCCAATTCGAGTTCAAATAGGGTTTTTAAAAATAAATAAATAAAAGACTTGTCATGACCAATTTATTTAATAAGGGAATGTATACAAGATGGACTTAGCCTGAAGTGGTAAGACCATAATAAATCAACAAAGTGCAAAACAAAAAATAAATAAAATTAAAAATAAATGAAATAAGAAAGTAGAAAAGGGCAATAGTCCTTCTAGATTCCTTTAGTAGAATCTTTTCCATGACCCCTCTTTCATTATTGAGCTATTGGAGCTCCAATTCTAGCTTGAGCTCCCATCTGGGTCTCCATGAAGCACTTCTCACTTGTTTAACACAAATTCTTCTTTTTTTAAATCCAATCCCAGGGGTTGAATGCATAATGGAATTAATACCACCTGAGCTTGGATCTTTAAAAAGTGCATTGACTTATTAAAACTTGTTACAATGCTGACACAAGAGACACTCATGAAACCAAACCTGGATTATGACTTTTAAGAAGAAAATAACTGATACAATTCACATTAGGTACACAAATCTTTATGCTATTTGTTTGCCTTAAAATATTGAAGATATAGTTCAGTAAAACATATTCTAGATATATACAAGACTAACATCACTTGTATCCTAATGCAACTGTAATTCTACTAATTATATGACCTATGTATATATGTTACATTAAACGGTAGCCGATGAACGTAGAGAGAAATAATATACAAAATAAACAACTTTAGTTCTTTTCTGTCTCTTGATATTATATGATATCAAAGTCATGATGATTGCTTCCTCCGCCTCAAGCACTTTGCTGTGTACCCATGTATTTACGGTTGTCCTTCATCCCGTGTAAATGACATGCAAACCTAAATCTGATAGTAATGGAATATTTAGTGAACATGAAAGTGATGATATGGTTGTTGATGAAAATTATGAACAATAGACTTATATTAACAAAGTTATGTGTCATATAATACAAACATATGGTTAGTTTTGATAGTTTTTAAAACTTATGGTTATAAATCAAATTTCTTAAAAAGATGAAATATCTTTCCCAAATAATATGGCCAAGCACATGTTGAAATTTCACCCAAATTTTCACCCTAATAATATTTGTCAAAAATATTTGGAAATCTATGGCCAAACGCTAACTAAGACTTGAAAATGTTGGAATCGACTCTTTTAGAATAAATAAAATAAAATAAAATAAAACTCTTTTTTGCCACACTTTTTGTAATGGGACTTTCTAATAAAATTTTCTGGATTGGACCGAACCTCAAAATAAGGCTACATACATATCTTGTCAAAGCAAGAATCAGGTTGAATGTAGTTCATAAATCTTGTTTTGTTGTTGTTGGCATTTCTTTTTTTTTTTCACTCTTAACCCTCTCTTTTTTACTCTTTTTTTTCTTTTCTCTTTTCTTGGCCTTTTGTTTTGTGTGACTCTTTTTTTTTTTTTTTCTTATTTTTTGATTCCAAAAGAGGGGTATGAAGGAAAATAAGATTAAGTCTCAAAAGGGGTAGTAAAGAATTACACAATGTTTGGATAGCAGAATAAAATGCCTTCGTCATATCAATTATTTAAAATGTCAATACAAGCATGTCTTTTAAGATGAGAAGTGAAAATTCTACAATATCTCTATACAACATATGTATTAATGGATATATATATATCATTTTTTTCCATGCATGTCGATTAAAAATCTCCATTTGAGCAACATATTCTTAACAATAAATGGAATATGTCTTTTAGATGAAATTATTCCTTTTAACCATTTTTGATATTAAAGAATGTGTCGAAATGTTTAACTCCTTTAATTGTTTCATTGAATATTTTTTTTTCAATTTCTTTGGTATATTCATTCCATAAATAGATATAATTTTCATATCAGACCAAATTTCACATGCATATCCTGTCACCAAAACTGAATTGAAAAAAGATGTATATACGGAAAGCAAAATATAATAGATCAAAGTGACGCAAAATGAAAATTATATTAACTAAAAGATAACAAAACATGACGACAAGACAAGAAACTAAATTTTATGTCACAACCCTATATAACTCAAGCTACAACATGACTTGACAAACACACAAATAGGATAAATGATAGAAGGGCTTAACACACTAAAATAAAATAAAATCAATATCTGAATTGCACAACAGAAATGACGACAAAACAAACTATCTGTAACACCCTAGATTTAGAGAAGGGAAAATATTAACTTCCTTTGCCGACTAGGAAAATTAGGGTAGGAACGCCAAGTCACTTAACCTCCTCGCCTATTGGCCTAATTCTAGCATCTAGAGTTCTTGAATCTTAGGCGAGCCAAGTCGGGCTCGCTGTTCTATTTGGCATGCCACCAAAGCTCCCCTTCCCATCGCCTAATTGGTCTAGCTCCTAGGTCGACTCACTCTAAAATTTGGCGAGCTAAAGGCTCACTTTGCAAGTTGCCAAGTGACCTTTAGCAAGCACCAGTGTGGGCTGTTTTCAGTTTTAAGTTAGGGTCTTAAAAGTCCTTTTAGATTTATTTTAATTCTATATTACATCATTTTACCTTTCACTAAGACCCCTATATAAGTAATGTCAATGCCCAAATTAGATTATTCACCCCATTGTATTCAAATTCACCAAAAAGAACTCTCAAATATTTCTCTCTCTAGAAAGATTGAAGAAGAAGGATTCAACCTAGGATTTCAAGTCAAGAATAAATTCCTCCATTGAAGATTAGAAATTGGCTTGAAGATATGATAGTTTTCATCCATGGATTTCTTCAATTCATGGAGTTCCCAAATTCCTCTATTTTCAAAGTTAGAAATCCCCAATTGAGTTAGGGTTTTCTTCAATTGTTATGGGTTCTCTTCATTATTGATTTAAATGATTGAATTATGATCTATTATGCATGAATTGATGGAATACTATGATTTTATGATGATTTCACCATGAACCCATGTAATCCCCATATTTTCAAGTCATGATCAGATGATGTGGGATTTTGATTATAGAGGAAGAGTTTTATGAACTTAAGCATGTATTGATAGCTTTACATGAATTTATGATAAAATCCATATCTAATCCATGTTTTCTAAATGTTGATGATTGAAAGTGGGTTTTAAACCTTGAAAGGGTAAATTATGGAATTATGCATGATCTTATGAAATCTATGCAAATGTTTCAAGGATGCTTTGAGAGAAACTTATCAATGATGATGACGTTGATGTTGATGTTTAATTGAAAATATTTTCTTATAAACGCACAAAAGCAAGATGTGAAAGGTTTTCTCACATAATAAAAGATTCTAAGGTTGAAAGGTTTTCTCACCTAATTTGATCAAAGATTAAGAGCTATCCTATGAAACCTATCTTGGATTGGTTTTTGAAAGATACCTTTCCATGGATGATGACTTAGCTTGGATTGTCAAGATGACGTGTCTTTCCGTGGATAATAAGAACAAGAAGAAATGATTATTTTGTGGGATTTATGCTTAGCACTAAGAGGATATTGAGATGGAAGCTCTCCCATTAGTAGAGGGAGGGTTTCTAGTAGAAATCTCCTTATCCCTTACCTATGTGCCCCTATATGATGATTTTCTAGATAGACATTAGAAGTTATGGTCCTTACCTTGGCAAGTAGGACAACCCTTTTCGGTGTGGGAGACACCGAGGGATCATGTCAAAGCTCACATGGTATCTATGTCGGTTAAGGCTACTTCCCACATTAATAATGAAATAAGGTTACTTCAAGAAGTATCTCACATATGTTCAAAGGCTTTAAATGATGTTAGCATGCATTGACCATGTTTTGTGACTTATGTTTTCTAACCCCCTTTATATCATGTTTTAGCTTGGTCAATTGCATGTCATGAAATGTCCTTTTTTAGCATGATTTAAATGTTTTATGCATAGATATCATACTTGGTACGTTATTTTGTACTAACGCATACTCTTGCCTACATTTTCCCAAATGTAGAGTCTGATAGTTGGGTTTCTCAGTTTCGTGGCTAGTGGTTGATTCTGAGGTTTCCAAGCTTTGGTGAGTCCTCATGTTTCGAGGATGAATTTTCATTATTCTAGTTTGCTTGTTGTATTTCTTTTTTTGACATGATGTATGCGTTAGGCCCAATTTCATTCTATTTTACTAGATGGCTATTGAGACAAGTGTTTTAGACTTTCGTTTTTCCTTATAAAACCTATTGGACTTGGACTATTATTTTATTTCTTTTGTTTTATTTCTTATGTTATGAATGCTAAGTATCTTGTATGGGGTCTCTCGGGGTCCTATACACCATGTTACATCTAGGGGGTACCCCTAGGTCGTGACAAACTTAGTATAAGAGCACAAGGTTTTGAATGGTCCTAGGATGTCTCATAAGCCACATCGAGTCGAGTCTTGTTCATAAGTATGAAGCACGCCACATTTATGAATGAGAGGCAATAAGATATTTAGGAAACTCCATTTCTTTCATTACTCTAAAGTCGTGTGATAGAGTTTAACTCTATAAGGCCTCTCTCCTAATCCTTATCCGATGCTCTACAAGATATGGCTACTCGAAGAGCTTATGCTAGAAGGAATGTGAGGGAGAATGCGGAACAAGAAGCTTCTCCCCAAGCTCCTCATGTTCTGGTCGATCCTTTGGTCGAACAAGTTACTAACGTGGATTTTAAGGCTGCTTTTCAAGTATTGGCTCAAGCTGTGATGGCCCAAGTCAATAGAGAGGTTACGGTTTCTGTGAACCCAAATGTGGGTATGGCGGCATCTAGAGTGAGGGATTTCACTAGGATGAATCCTCTGGAGTTTCAAGGTTCTAAGGTTGAGGAAGACCCTCAAGAGTTTATTGATGAGGTATATAAGGTTTTGATGATCATGGAAGTGATGCTGGTGAAAAAGGCGGAGTTTGCCTCTTATCAACTTAAGAGTGTGGCTAAAATTTGGTACAACCAATGCAAAGAAGGGAGACCGGAAGATGTGGGTCTCCTTGATTGGGAGAAGTTTAAGGCTGCTTTTCTTGATAGGTTCTTTCCCTTTGAGATGAGGGAAGCAAAGATGCTTGAGTTATTTAACGTTCGGCAAGTAGGGTCAGATCTATTAAGGCCTGTGGGGATGCCACGCCACCCACAAGCTTCGACGAAAATTCTATTTATATATAGGTATTTATATACATCATATCTATAAATAATAAACGTGCCACCCAGAAAACAAAACTATTCTCTAGTGCCAGTGGTAGCTAATCAAATTTATGTGTCTAAGTTTGCGTGATCGAACCCTACTAGCAAATTTTTGTTTTTTTTTTCAACTACAGGCAACCTTTTTTTTTTGTTGTTCTAATTTTTTTTTAACTGCAGGCGGCGTTTCTTTATTAACTACAAAGCACATTCTCTTTTGTTTTTTTTGAATTTTTTTTAACTTGTTAACTTATTATTAAGTATTAATCACTAATTATATTTTAACTAATTTAATTTAACTTTTTGTCTTTTCTTTTATTTGATTAAACATAAAGTTTTTTTTATCTCTTCACCATTGAAACCCTGGATGTTCCTTTAAAATTTTCAACAACAAAAATCTTCCATTAATCAAAGTTTCAGCCTTCAATCCGTCATCCAATCCCGCTCACCAATCTGCCCACAAGATGAATAATTCTATTTGAATCTAAAGTTGATTTAATCTTAGTCTATTGGGCATTAGAAACAAATCCAAAATTTGAAGATTTCGGTGCATCAATACTATCTTAATTTAGGTAGTTAGCGAAACTTTTACTAAAATAAATGAATAGTGTAGTATTTTCTTGGTCACTAATGGCTCAAATATGTGCTCTAAACTAAACTTAAAATAAAAATAATGACATGGCTCTAACTAGATTTGAACCGTATTCTTGCGAGTGATTCCTCTGGTTTGTACCAACTACACAAGGTCACCCTTACACTTCTAATGGGTGCACTGTTGATTATATTTTACTTTCTATCAGTTTCTCATAGGATTTTTTTTGAAGTTAATGGGTGCACACCTATCAAATCATATGGGTCCACCTCTACTTGGCACCCAGTGACTCTAAATCCAAGATCTGCCTCTGCCGACAAGGGAGTATGAGTGTGAGGGTATATGCTCTAAAGTTCACACAATTGTCTAAATATGCTCCAATAATGGTTGCCGATTCAAGGGCAATTATGAATAAGGTCGTTTTGGGTGTGTCCGAAATGATGGTTAAAGAGTGTCGTACCGCCATGCTCATTAATGACATGGACATCTCTCTTCTCATGGTTCATGCACATCATATTGAAGATGAGAAACTTAAGGAAAAGTCTAGGGAGATATTTCAACAAAAGTTTTCCAGTCAAGGTTCCTCCAATGCTCCTAAGTTAAACAAAGATAGGTTGTCTAACCCTAATCCTCAAGGAGGAAATCATAGTGGATCTTCATTGCCTATGTCTACTTGTACTAGGTATGGAAAGAAGCACAAAGGTAAGTGCCTAATCGACACGAACAATTGCTTTAGTTGTAGTAACAGTGGTCATAAAATGAGGGATTGCCTGATGGTTAATGATAAAGAAAGAGAGGGCAAGCAAGCTCCTACTAGTGGTTCGGGTCCCAATGCTCTTAAGCAAAACCAATTATATGTACTTCAGACTCGTGGTGAATAAGAAATTTCTCTCGATGTGGTTACCAGTATGTTGAAAGTTTTCCCACTAGATGTATATGCTTTACTTGATCCCAATGCTACCTTGTCTTTTGTGATGCCATATGTGGCTATGAGGTTTGATGTGCTTCCCGATGTGTTGTTAGATCCTTTTTTCTGTCTCTACTCCTATTGGTGATTCTATTGCGACTAAGAGGGTCTATAGGAAGTGTCCCATATCCTTGTCCCATGGAGTTACTCTTGTTCACTTAGTAGAGCTTGATATGCTAGATTTTGATATTATCCTTGGTATGGATTGGCTGCACTCATGTTATGCTTCCATTGATTATAGAACTTGTGTAGTCAAGTTTCAGTTCCCAAATGAGCCTATCCTAGACTAGAAAGGGAAAATTCTATGCCTAAGGGTCAGTTTGTCTCTTGTCTTAAAACTAGAAAGATGATTTCTAAGGGTTCCATTTACCATCTAGTTAGGGTGAGGTACGTGGATTTCGAAAACCCTACTCTCGAGTCGACCCCCATTGTTAATGAGTTTTTGAAAGTGTTCCCAAATGAATTACTCGGTATTCCTCCTGAAAGGGAAATAGACTTTGGTATTGACCTTTTCCAAGATACACAACCTATTTCTATTCCTCCTTACCATATGGATCCGACAGAACTAAAGGAGTTCAAAGAGCAATTGAGGATTTTTTGGATAAGGGTTTCATCCGACCAAGTATCTCTCTATGGGGTGCTCCAGTTTTGTTTGTAATGAAGATGGACAGTTCTCTTCGTATGTGTATTGACTATCGTCAGTTGAACAAGGTGACTATTAAGAATAAGTATCATCTTCCAAGAATAGATGATTTTTTTGACAAACTTCAAGGATCGAGTTACTTTTCTAAGATTGATCTTCGATCGGGTTATGACCAACTGAGGGTGAAAAAGGATGATATTCTGAAGACAACTTTTAAAACTCGGTATGGTCATTATGTGTTTTTGGTAATTTTGTTTGGGTTGACTAATGCTCTAGCGGTGTTTATGGATTAGACAATATCTTGACATGTTTGTGATTGTGTTCGTCGATGATATATTGATCTATTCAAGAAGTGAGGGTGAGAAAATTGATAATTTGAGGATCATGTAGCAAGTTCTTAGGGACCAACAAATCTTTGCCAAGTTTAGAAAATGTGAGTTTTGGTTAAGGTCCATAGCTTTTATTGGTCATATTGTTTTGAGTAAGGGTATTGAGGTTGATCCTAAGAAGATGGATGCGGTCAAGAGTTGTCCTAGACCTCTACCCCATCAGATATTAGAAGTTTCTTGGGTTTGGCCGGTTACTATAAAAGGTTTATTGAGGGATTCTCTTTGATTGCCTCTCATTTGATCGCTTTGACTCAAAAGAAATCAAAGTTCATATGGTTCGAAACATGTGAGACAAGTTTCTAAGAGTTGAAAGATAGACTTACATCTGCTCTGGTGTTGACTTTACTATAAGGGAAAAATGGTTTTGTGGTTTATTGTGATGCCTAAAGAATTGGGTTAGGGTTTGTGGTTATGCAAAATGGGAAAATCATTGCCTATGCCTCAAGGAAACTCAAGATACATGAGAAGAATTATCCTACCCATGACCTTGAACTAGCGGCGGTTGTTTTTGCCTTAAAGATTTGGAGGCATTATTTGTATGGTGTTCCTATAGATATGTTTACCGACCACAAGAGTTTGCAATATGTGTTTAAGCAGAAGGATCTAAATCTTTGACAAAGAAGGTGGCTTGAGTTATTGAAAGATTATGATATGAGTGTTCTCTATCACCCCGGAAAGGTAAATGTGGTGGCAGATTCTCTTAGTCGGTTATCTATGGATAGTGTTGCCCATATTGAAGAAGAAAAGAAAGAGTTAGTTTAAGATGTTCATAGATTGGCCCGATTGGGTGTTCGGTTAGTGGACTCTACCAAGGGTGGTGTTATGGTCCACAATGGTTCAGAATCATCTTTAGTAGCAGATGTAAAAGCTAAGAAAGGTCTTGATCTAATTTTGGTTGACTTAAAAGAAGCGATGCTTAAGAAATCTGTTGAGACTTTCTCCTAATGGGGAGATGGAAATCAAGGTCGTTTATGTGTTCCAAATGTTGATAACTTGAGGGAACAAATCTTGTTAGAAGCCCATAGTTCACGGTATTCCATTCACCTGGGAGCCACCAAGATGTACCGTGATATATGGGAGGTCTATTGGTGGAATAGGATGAAGAAAGATATTGTGGAATTTGTGAATAAGTGTCCTAATTGTCAACAAGTGAAAGTTGAGCATCAGAAACAGGGAGGTTTATCCCAAGAATTTGGTATTCCAACTTGGAAGTAAGAAGATGTAAATATAGATTTTATTGTTGGTTTTCCTCGCACCGAACGACAGTACAACTCGATTTGGGTCATAGTAGATGGATGACGAAATTGGCTCATTTCCTTCCCGTTAAGGTTTCCTATTCGGCGGAGGACTATGCAAAATTGTACTTGAGAGAAATGGTAAAGTTGCACGGAGTGCCTTTGTCCATTATTTCCATTTGTGGTACCCAATTCATTTATCAGTTTGGGAAGTCTTTACAAAAGGGTCTTGGTACTCGTGTTAAGCTTAGAACAACCTTTCATCCCTAAACTGATGGCCAAGCGGAGTGTACTATCCAAACTTTGGAAGACATGTGTCACGACCCATGGGTACCCC
This sequence comes from Solanum bulbocastanum, assembly GCA_037074985.1. Lineage (NCBI taxonomy): Eukaryota > Viridiplantae > Streptophyta > Magnoliopsida > Solanales > Solanaceae > Solanum > Solanum bulbocastanum. The sequence continues at coordinate 29,424,024 of CM073608.1, forward strand.
TTAGATGTAACAAGGCGTACAAGACCCTGAGAGGCCTCATACAAGCCATTTATCATATCATAACATAAAGTAATAGAAAATGGTGCAAAAATTTAAAACATTTCAATACAATCAAAGTCTTTTGTAAATGAGCGGAAGTCTAATACATTGTCTCAAACCATCTAACCAACATAAATAAATATTGGGACACAACCCATACAATAGTTCAAACATAAGATAAAGAAATAAAGGAAAAAGGGTGGTCATATCCTCGAATGCTATGAGGACTCACCAAATCTTCACTCCTTGATCAACTATGAACCTAGCCACGAGTGTGATAATCAATGTCGTCGGACCCTACATTTTGACAAGAAATATAGGAAAGAGTATGCTTTAGTACAAACATGTGGTAAATATGATAGTACACTTTTCTCACAAGCATTTGACCATATAAACTTGGCCTTATTTTGAGTCAAAGACGTCAATGGAAAGGCAATCATAGAAAACCCCTCAACAAATCTTATATAATAACCGGCCAAGCTCAAAAAACTTTTATTATTAGTTGGTTATAGAGGTTTAAGCTAACTATTGACCGCTTGCGTCTTAATCTGATCCACTTCAATACCCCTTCTTAAAATAATATGGCCTAAGAAAGCCACAGACCTTAACCAAAATTCACATTTGCTAAACTTAACAAAAAGTCGTTGGTCCTTGAGGATTTGCAATACGATCCTCAAATGAATAATATGCTCATTCTCGCTCTTTGAGTAAACAAAGATATCATCTATGAACACAATTACGAACATATCAAGGTATTGTCTAAACACCCTATTCATCAAATCCATAAATGCCACTGGGGCATTAGTCAAACCAACAGACATCACCAAGAACTCATAATGACCATATCGGGTCCTAAAAGACATTTTTGAAATATCTTCTTCTTTCACCCTCAATTGGTGATAACCTGAACGAAGATCAATCTTGTAGAAATAACTTCTTTGAAGTTGATGAAACAAATCATCTATTCTCGAAAGAGGATACTTATTCTTAATGGTCACATTGTTCAATTGTTTATAATCAATACACATACAAAGGGACTCATCTTTCTTTCTAACAAATAAAACTGGAGCACCCCATGTAGAGATACTTGGCCGAATGAAACTCTTATCCAACAAATCTCTCAATTGCTCTTTCAACTCCTTAAGTTCTGCCGGAGCATTTCTATAAAGAGGAATAGAAATAGATTGCGTGTCTGGGAGAAGGTCAACACCGAAGTCTATTTCCCTTTTGGGAGGAATACCGGGTAGATCATCTGAAAATACTTTCGGAAACTCATTTACAATGGGGACTGACTGAAGAATAGGGGTTTCAGAATCTACATCCCATACCCTAACTATATGGTAAATTCAACCCTTAGAAATCATTTTCCTTGCTTTAAGGTAAGAAATAAATTGACCTCTAGGCATAGAATTTCCCCTCTTCCACTCTAGGATAGGCTAATTTTGAAATTGAAATTTGACCACATGGGTCCTACAATCAATAGAGGCATAAAAAGAGTGCAACCAATCCATGCCAAGGATAACATCAAAATCTAGCATATCTAGCTCTACCAAGTCAATAAGAGTAACTCTATGGGATAAGGACACGTTACATCCATCTTAGGCACCACAAAATAACCAACAGTGGTAGAGATAGAAAAAGGTTCTAACAACACATCGGGGAGTAAATAAAACCTCATAGCTGCATAAGGGGTCACAAAGGACAAAGTAGCACCTGGATCAACTAAAACATACACATCAAGTTGAATACCTTTTAACATACCGATCACCACATTCAGGGAACTCTCTTGATCTCCTCTAGTCTGGAGTGCATAGAATCGATTTTGCTTAGGAGCATTTGCACCCAAACCACTTGGACCAGATGAAGGTTAGGGTTGAGCCCTACGACGAGTATCTCCCTCATTATTAGCAACCAAAGGACAATTTCTAACTGTCTTCCCACAACCAAAGCAAGCATTAGAACCCGCTAAGCACTTACCCTCTTGATTTCTCCCATATTTAGCACAAGTAGGCATCGAAGATCTATTACCATCTCCTTGAGGTTTTTGATTGCACACCCTCTTGTTGTTAGACGTTGGATGAGCACTAGAAGAACCTTGCTCGGAGAACTTTTGCCAGAACCTTGAATGATCCCGTCCACCGGACCTAGAATGTGAAAAGTTACGTTTATCCGTTCTTGCCCTCTTTCATTCCCTAGATCTTTCCTTAAGCTTTTCTTCTTCAATTTGTTGGGCATGCACCATAAGGAGAGAAATTGTCATGTTATGGAGAAGCATAGCGGTGCGACATTCTTTGACTACCATGTCGGACACACTCGACACAAACTTGCTCATCTTGGCCCTACGATCGCCACAATAGAAGGAGCATACTAGGACAATTGAGTGAACCTCAAAGCATATTCCCTTACACTAATATTTCCTTGTAGAAGGTTGATGAAATCAAGCACCTTGGCCTATCTCATCTCAAGAGGAAAAAATCTATCAAGAAAAGCACTTTTGAACCTTTCCCATTCTATGAGACCCGCTGCTTCCAGCCTTGCCTCTTTCCATTGATTGAACCAAATCTGAGCAACCCCTTTGAGTTGATAAGCAGCCAATTCTGCCGTCTCTAATGGATTCACTCCCATAATAGCAAGTGTCTTATAGACCTCGTCAATAAACTCTTGAGGATCTTCCTCAACTTTAGAGCCATAAAATTCTGGAGGGTTCATCTTTGTAAAGTCCCTCACTCTTGACACCGCCGTACACATATTTAGGTTCATGGGGACTACCACCTCTCTACCAGCTTGGGCCATCACAGCTTGAGCCAACACTTGGAAAGCCGACCTAAAACCCACATTTTTTACATTCTCAGCCAATGGGTCAATCAGAGCTTGAAGAAAAGCTTGGGGAGGAACTTCTTGCCCCATATTGTCTCCCTCATTCTTTCTAGCAGACCTTCTAGTATTCATATCCTGAAAACCATCGGGCAAGGATTAGGAGAAAGACCTTATAGAGTTAAACTCCATGGCACAACTTAGAGAAATGAAGAAGTGAGATTTCCTAAACATCTAGTAGCCTCTCATTCATAAATGTGGCGCGCTTCACACTTATGAACAAGACTCTACTAGACGTGGCTTGAGACATCCTAGAACCATTCTAAACCTTGTGCTTTGATTACCAAGTTTTTTCACTACCCAGGGGTACCCCTTAGATTTAACAAGACAAGCCACTTAGCTTATCATAACATAAATTAATAGAAAATGGTGTGGAAATTTAAAACATTTCAATACAATCAATATCTTTTGTAAATGAGAGGAAGTCTAATACAATTATCTCAAACCATCTAACCAACATGAATAAATCTTGGGAAATAGCCCATCCAATAGTTCAAACATAAGATAAAGACATAAAACAAAAGGGTAGTCAAATCCTCAAATTCTATGAGGACTCACCAAATCTTCACTCCTTAATCAACTATGAACCTAGCCATGAGTGTGAGAATCAATGTCGTCGGACCCTACATTTTGATAAGAAATGTAGGCAAGAGTATGAGTTAGTACAAACATGTACTAAATATTATAGCTTGTATCAACAACGTATATATAGGCATTAATCAATATAAGGCATAAAGCATAATCAATATATATAAAGCATCATAATGAAAAAGGAATACTTCCTTAAGTAACCTCACTTATCCTTAGCCAAGACATAGGTCATCCACCTCTAGTCAAGTTTACATCATGGAAGGCACATATAGCAACACACCAATCTAATCATATTCATAATATAATTACATTATTCATACTTACATTTAAAGACATGCGGATTCGCCTCTGTGCCTACTTATAAAGGATAATGGATATTCGCCTCTTTGCCTACTTATAAAGGATAATGGATATTCGCCTCTTGCCTTAATTACTTTAAGATCATGGGTACCCACCTCCACAACACATCATATGACACATGTACTCGCCTCCTGTAACACTTTGGAAATTAGTAGGCTAAAGTATAGCTTAACGTGAGGGTTAGACTTATGGAAGTAACTCCCTGTACTTAAAATAAATGGTTTCATGTTATAACGTCAAGGTACTACCCCTCAAGGACCAACCATGGGCCCTTGAGGAGGACCCCTGGAAACTGCCCAAAAGCAGTGAACCACTGCAGGAACCACGCCCCGTTGGTAGAGCCATAGGTCCAAGCCTTGAAATCAGACTCCCAGAACCGAAACCACGATTCACCAGCACGGGATGTAGGTCCAACCATGGTCCTTCAGTGAGGCCTTGTGGATGGTGACCTGGGAACTGGTTTGGTGATTAAGTTTAGGGGCACTTTAGGGTTTTTTCGATTTTAATTAATATTAAGTGATGTTGTTGTAGCCTAATTTAGACCACCTATATAAGGATTTTAGACCACTAAATTAAGTCATTAATCTCATTATTTCTAAAACCCAAATCAATTCCCAAAATTCATCCTCACCAAAAAAATTCTCTCTCTAAAAAACTTGCAGAAGAAGAAGAAGGAAGTTGGAGCTAAGGTTGAAGAAGCTAGGGTCTTCATATCAAATTCATAGGCTTTGTTGCTAAGGTATGGTAGCTCTTCACCCATGGATAGAATTCATCCATGGAGTCTTTTCAATATCCTAATTTCAAAGATACAAATCCCCAAAAGCTAGGGTTTGATTCCTAAGTCATGGGTTCCTTTCAAAAATTATTCTAATGCTTGAATTACTTTATATTATGTATGAATTGATGATTCCTTATGGTTTTTATGTTGGAATCCCCAAGACCCATTAAATACCTATATTTCCCAATTATGATATTGTGATGTGGGTTTGTTGATGAAAGAAGAATGTTATGGGATTATGCATGTAGTGATTAAGTTACTTGAATTATGTTAATATCCATGTCTAATGTACTGAATTCTAGATTTTTTGACTTGATATGAGCTTTGACCCTTGAAAGGGTAAAATATGATATTATGCATGTTTTATGAAGTTTATGTATATGTTTTAAGAACACTTTGAGAGTGAAGTGTCTATGATCATGTTGATTGTGTTGTTGTGTTGTTGAAAGGTTATTCTCATGAAACACTTACAACCATGATGTGAAAGGTTTTCTTACATAGAAAGGATTCTTAGGTTGAAAGGCTATTCTTACCTGATTGAATCGATGAATAAGAGCTATCCTAATGAACAAAGTTGGATTGGTTGTCAAGGACATCCTTCCATGATACATGAGGTAAGTAAGACTTAAAAGTATTCCATGGGAATTATGCTTAGCACCAGTGGATATTGACAATGAGATGGAAGCTCTATCGTTAGTTGAGGCCGAGTTTCTAGAAGAGGTCTCATGAGATGGAAGCTCTCCTGTTAGTAGAGGCCGAGTTTCTAGTAGTGATCTTTGTATCTCATAAACTATGTGCCCGCATAGGTTATCTTGCCAGTGGATCCACCTAATCTAAGAGTTCATGGTTCTACCTTAGGTAAGTAGAACAACCCTTTTTCGATGTGGGAGACATCGGGTGATTATGTTTTAGCTCACATGGTTTCTATGTTGGTTAAGGTTATTTTTCCCACAACAACAAGAACAAGATTATGAATTATGAACTATGGTTACTCAAGAAGCTTTTATATGAGTTTTTAAGGTATTAAAGATGACGAATATGAATGATGGCCTAAAGAGGTTTACTTAGCATGGGAGAGACTTATGGGGTCTATCTATGCACTGCACAAGTATGCTCTGAGATTAATTGTGTAGTGTTTCTCTTATGTTATGATGATCTACGTATTGACTATGCTTATGACTTATGCCTTTCCACTATCTTCATGATGATGTTTAAACTTAGTAAATTATATGCTTTCAAATAAAATGTACCTTTTAGCATGTATTCAATGTTGTTATGCGTGACTATCATACTTAGTGCATTTTTGTACGAATGCCTACTTTTCCTACATTTTCCCCAAGTGTAGGGTCCAGCTCTTAAGTTGATCATTCTAGTGGCTAGTGATTGGACTTGACTATCTTCCAAGCTTGTTGGTGAGTCCTCATGGTTCGAGGATGACTTTTTCTCATGATTTAGTTTCCTTTATTGTATTTCCCATTTGGAAATTTTGTATGGGCTAGGCCCTATTTCATTCAAAGATTGTAATAGATAGCTATATTGAGACAAAATGTCTAGACTTCTGTTTTCGTTTATAAAAATCTTAGACTTGAAATGTGTTTCTACTCTTATTGTTATAATGCTTATGTTATGAGAACTGAGTGGCTTGTATGGAGTCCCTCAGGGTTCTATATGCAATGTTACATCTAGGGTGTACCCCTGGGTCGTGACAAACTTGGTAATCAGAGAACAAGGTTTAGAATGGTTCTAGGATGATGTCTCATAAGCCATGTCTAGTAGAGTCTTATTCATGAGTGTGAAGCATGCCACACTTATAAATGAGAGTCTACAAGATGTTTAGGAAATTTCACTTCTTCATTACTCTTAAGTCTTGCCTTAGAGTTTAACTCTAAAAAGTTTTCTCTCTCATAATCCTTCTCTTGTGTCTTCAGGATGTGAATACAAAAAGGGATAATGCTAGAAGGATGGAGGATGACAATAAGAATGAAAGAGCTGCTCCTCAAGCTCCCCAAGCTCCGGTAGATCCTTTGGTTGAGAATGTGATGGAGGAAGACAATGAGAATGAAAGATCTCCTCTTCAAGCTCCCCAAGCTCTGGTAGATCCTTTGGTTGAGAATGTGACCCATGCAGAGTTTAGGTCGAATATCCAAATATTGGCTCAAGCCAATAGAGAGGTTGTAGCTCGAGTGAATCCTTAATGTGAATTCAACTGCTTCAAGGGTGAGGTATTTTGCACGAATGAACCCTCCATAATTTTATGACTCCAAAGTGGAAGAGGATCCTCAAAGGTTTATCGACGAGGTTTATAAAGTACTTGCTATTATGGGGGTGTCTTCGGAAGAGAAGGTGGAGTTAGCCGCCTATAAACTAAAAGATGTGGCTTAAGTGTGGTATGATCAGTGGAAGGGAGAGAGACACGTAGGAGCGGGCCCGGTAGAATGGGAATAGTTTAAATAGGTATTTCTTGAAAAATTCTTCCCCCTAGAGTTAATGGAAGCAAAGGTACAAAAGCTCATCAATATTCGTCAAGAAAGTATGAGTGTTAAGGATTATTCTCTAAATTTCACCCAACTCTCTAAATATGCTCCAAATATGGTGGCGAACTCAAGGGCTATGATGAGCAGGATTATTTCGGGTGTGTTCGACTTGGTTGAAAAGGAGTGTCGTACAACAATGCTCCTCCATGACATGGATATCTCAAGGCTTATGGTGTACTCTCAACAAATTGAGGAATCAAAACTCAAGGAAAAGAATAGGGAGGCGAAAAAGACTAGAACCGATGATGGGAACTTCTCCAACACAAGCTCCGATGGACAAGGTCGACCTAGATTTCGACAAAAGTTCACTGGTCAAGGTTCCTCTAATACTCCTTCTAAGTTCAACTAAGAGAAGGTGTCTAACCCTAAACCTCAAGGAGGAAATGGAGGTGGTTCTTCTTTTGCTACATCTCTACATGTGCCAAATGTGGGAAGAAATATGATGGTAAGTGCCTAGCAAGAACCGATGGATGCTTTAGTTGTGGGAAGAGTGGCTATAAGATAAGAGATTGCCCCATTCTTGCAGTAAAAGGAAGGGAAAATAAGCAAGCTCCTACAAGCGGTTCAAACTCCAATGCCCCAAAGCAAAACCACTTTTATGCTCTTCAAATTCAAGGTGACCAAGAGAGTTCCCTAGATTTAGTGACCGGTATGTTAAAAGTCTTTCATATTGATATATATGCTTTGTTAGATCCAGTGCTACTTTGTCCTTTGTGACACCTTTTGTGGCCATGAAGTTTGATATGCTCCCCGAAGTGTTATTAGAACCTTTTTCAGTCTCTACCCCGATTGGTGATTCTGTGGTGGCAAAGAGGGTTTATAGAAGATGTCCCGTTTCCTTATCCCATAGAGTTACTCTTGTTGACTTGGTAGAGCTTGACATGTTAGACTTTGATGTAATTACTAGTATGGATTGGTTGCATGCATGTTATGCCTCTATTGATTATAGAACTCGAGTGGTTAGATTCCAATTTCCGAATGAGCCTATGTTAGAGTGGAATGGGGGAAATTCTATGCCTAGAGGTCAATTTGTGTCCTACCTCAAAGCTAGAAAGATGATCTCGAAAGGTTGATTTTACCATGTTATTAGGGTGAGGGATGTTGATTTTGAAACCCCTTCTCTTGAGTCGGTACCTATGGTTAATGAGTTCCATAAAGTTTTCCTCGATGATTTTCCTGATATTTCTCTAGAGAGGGAAATATATTTTGGTATTGACCTTCTTCTAGATACGCAGACTATCTCTATTCCTCCTTATAGAATGGCTCCGACTGAGTTCAAGGAGTTGAAAGAGCAACTAAAGGATTTGTTAGATAAGGGTTTCGTCCGACTGAGTATCTCTCCATGGGGTTCTCCACTGTTGTTTGTTAGAAATAAATATGGGTCTCTTCGAATGTGCATTGATTATCGTTAATTGAATAAGGTGACCATTAAGTACACATATCCTCTTCCAAGAATTGATGATTTGTATGACCAACTTCAAGGGGCTAGTTATTTCTCCAAGATTGATCTTCGTTTGGGTTATCACCAATTGAGGGTGAGAGGGGTTGATATTCCTAAGATGGATTTTCAAACTCGGTATGGTCATTATGAACTCCTAGTAATGTTGTTTGTGCTGACTAATGCTCTGGCGGCATTTATGAACTTGATGAATAGAGTGTTTAGGCAATATCTAGACATGTTTGTGATTGTGTTTATCGATGATATTTGATATGTTCAAGGAGTGAGAATGAACATGTGGACCATTTGAGAATTGTGTTGCAAGTTTTTAAAGACCAATAACTTTTTGCAAAGTTTAGCAAGTGTGAATTTTGGTTAAGATCCGTAGCTTTCGTTGGTCATATTGTCTCAAGCAAGGGTATTGAGGTAGATCCTAAGAAGACGGATGCGTTCAAGATTTGGCCTAGACCTTTAACCCCTTCCGACATTAGAAGCTTTTTGGGTTTGTCCGATTACTATAGAAGGTTTGTTGAGGGATTTTCTTCCACTACTTCTCCTTTGACGACTTTGACTCAAAAGAAATCTAAGTTTGTGTGGTTGGAAGCTTGTGAGAAAAGTTTCCAAAAGTTGAAAGATAGGCTTAATTATGCTCCAGTGTTGAATTTACCAAAAGTTACAAATGGTTTTGTGGTGTATTGTGATGCCTCTAGAGTTGGGTTGGGATGTGTACTTATGTAAAATGGTAAGGTGATTGCCTATGCTTCAAGGGAACTTAAATTCCATGAGAAGAATTATCTTACCCATGACCTTGAGTTGGAGGCAGTTGTGTTTGCCATAAAAATATGGAGGCATTACTTGTATGGGGTCCATGTGGATGTTTTCACTGATCACAAGAGTCTACAATATGTTTTTAGTCAAAAGGACTAGAATCTTCCTCAAAGAAGGTGATTAGAATTATTGAAGGATTATAACATGAGTGTCCTTTATCACCCCGGTAAAGATAATGTGGTAGCAGATGCTCTTAGCTGGTTGTCAATGGGTAGTGTGGTTCATGTAGAGGATGAAAAGAAAGAGTTGGTTTGTGATGTGCATAGGTTGGCCTGACTAGGTGTTAATCTAGCGGATTCCACCAAGGTGGTGTCATGGTCCATAATGGTTTCGAATCGTCCTTCGTGATAGATGTGAAGCCTAAGCAAGGTCTTGACCCTATATTAGTTGAGTTGAAAGAGGTGGTACTTAAGAAGTCCGTTGAGGCTTTCTCCCAAGGGGGAGACGGGGTGCTTAGGTACCAAGGTCGGTTATGTGTTTCAAATGTTGATGGTTTGAGGTAACGAATTTTAGAGGAAGCCTATAGTTCTCGATATTCTATTCACACGGGAGCCACCAAGATGTACCATGATCTATGGGAAGTCTATTGGTAGAATGGGATGAAGAAAAATATTACAAGATTTCTGGCCAAATGTCCTAATTGTCATCAAGTTAAGGTTGAGCATCAAAGGTCGGGAGGCTTTTCCCAAGATATAAGTATTCCCACTTGGAAGTGGAGAGATGTAAACATGGACTTTATTGTTGATTTGCCTCGCACCTGGAGACATCATGATTCTATTTGGGTCATTATAGATTGGATGAAAAAATCTGCTCACTTTATTCCCATCAGAGTTTCTTTTTCAGCGGAAGACTATGCTATGTTGTATATAAGTGAAATGGTGAAATTGCATGGAGTTTCTCTATCTATTATATCCGATCGAGGTACTCAATTCACTTCTCACTTTTGGAAGTCATTCCAGAAAGGTCTTGGTACTAAGGTTAAGCTTAGCATGACTTTTTGTCCCCAAACTAATGGGCAAGCGGAGCGTACCATCCAAAAATTAGAAGAAATGTTAAGGGCATGTGTAATAGAGTTCAAAGGTAATTAGATGACCACTCGCCATTAATAGAATTTGCCTATAATAATAGCTATCACACAAGTATTGGTATGGCTCCTTTTGAAGCCTTGTATGGTAGGATATGTAGGTATCCGGTTGGATGGTTTGAGGTGGGTGAAATTGCTTTAATTGATCCCGAATTGGTCTATGAGGCCATTGAGAAGGTCCAACTCATTAGAGAGAGGTTGAGGATGACTCAGAGTAGACAAAAGTCTTATGCCGATGTGAGAAGAAGGGATATAGAATTTGAGGTTAACGATAGGGTCTATTTAAAAATCTCACTCATGAAGGGTGTGATGCGATTTGGCAAGAAAGGGAAAATTAGTCCCCGGTATGTAGGCCCATACCAAATTTTGAAATGTATTGGGAAACTGTTGGATTTTCCAAATGAGTTGGCTTTGGTTCATCTGGTATTCTATGTTTCTATGCTTAAGAAGTGTATTGGAGATCCAGCATCCATTATTCCCCTAGAAGGGTTGGGAGTTGACGAAAGTCTTTCATATGAAGAGGTTCCGATAGAGATCCTAGACCAGCAAGTCAACAGATTGAGAAATAAGGAAATAGCTTCCGTAAAGGTTTTATGGAGGAATTAGTTAGTTGAGGGTGCTACGTGGGAGGCCGAGGCCGATATGAAGTCCCGATATCCTCATCTCTTTCTACTCCTATTCAAGCTTGAGGTAAGTAGTTCCTCTTGAGTTTTCTTGTTGTGGGAGTCATGTGTGTTATGTATGTTTTTCCATGATCTCCTTATGTTATACATGTTCTTGAGAAATTTATGTTTAGTAAGAAAATGAGTTTTATATGATTGATGTTCCTCATGATGTTGTGCATTGAATACAGATTGCCTATCTGCTTCATTGGATGAATTGTTGAACATGCTTCATCTGTACATGCTTTTCTTGAGTAAATGGCATAATGATCCTATGAGATTGTGTTGAGTATGCTTTTAGTTTGGAGAAGGTAGTTCATCCTATGAATATGAGAAATGTTTAGTTTCCATGTATAATGGGTTGTTAGATGTAGTTCCTACTTTCTTGTGATGCATTGATTATGTTTAAGTTGGAGTTGATGTTTCCTCCTTTAAATTGTGCATTATTTTGATGTTGCATGTTTGATGGACTACTAGTATAAAGACTTTACTTCCGTAAGGTGTCTAGATCGTCATTCGACCCCTTGACTTTCTAGTATCATCGTGCTTTTTTTATATAGTTTATTTTTCTAAGCTCGGTCGGCATACGATGCCTATGGGGTACCCTATGTTTTGGTACTCATACTGCACTTCTGCATCTTTTTCTGATCTAACTCCTTGTTCAAGCCACCCTTAGTGAGCGTTTCAATATGCTATTATTGTCACATACTCGAATTTGTATTGAGCTCCCAACATTTAAAGACTTGTTGTTGTCCCTCTTTTGTCCTAACTCTCATGTTGTATTTTGGATTAGTTAGTTCTCTCTCTCTCTATATATATATATATATATGACTTTTTGTTCATAGTAGCCTTGTATAGGTGACACTAGGTCCCGAGGATTGGTAGCTTATTTTAGTTCGTCTTTTGGTCACTTCCGAGCCTAAAGAGTATAAAAGGGAGTAGGCAAAAGACACCAAGCAAGATACACACAAAACATACAATCCACACACTCAAAGTTAACTCATGCAATGGTACAATGTAACACTCCAAAGAAAGGAAAGATCCTAAGCCTAGAGGAAACATCGAGCCACTTGGAACGGTACCTTAAGCTTAACCGTAAGCCAATAGCCTAGATAGATGTATCCACGGGCCACCTAGAATGGCACATCAAACTTACCTACAACATATATATATGTAATACATTGAGCTTATCAACAATGCCAAGCTAAATGATAAAATATAGCCCGAGCCTCAGCCAACGGGCCACCTAGAAGGTACATCAAGCTCATTAGAGTAAAAGAAGCTGAAAGGTGTGACAAATCAAGTAAAATAGCCTTTCTACCACTTGTAAATCAAAACGGGTCTCAAGGACTTCCACTTATTAAGGCTAATTTTCCTTTTTACAATCCAAGTCATTTTACCCAAAAATCAATCAACTAGAAACTCCTCTGAAGAATTATCACTACCAAGTCATGTCATATGCACAAAATCAGGTATAACATTCGTCACACCATAAAATTACTGACCTGGATCTTCTACCAATCCAAGCATACGACCTTAGGTCTAACGGTGTAATAAACATCCAAAATCACAACTCAAGGATCCATACCACCAGTTAAACAAACCAAACCATTCAAACATAAGACAATCCTAAGTTTCTTACTACCTAGAAGCAAGGTCTAAGGATACTACTCACACAAGGATCACCTAAACTAAGGCCTCTCTGACTACAACTTAAGCTAAACAACCCAACCAATGACCATAATTATCCAAGGATCAATAGAACTCAACACAACCTAAGTGTTCAACCTAAATCATGTGATACTACCATAATATAATTAATCTAACTAAGCGAAGTCTAAGAAAAGGAAGCCATAACTTACCTTAAGGCCAATAACCACACATGAGCTATAACTCGGGTGCTTTTCCCTTCCAGAAAACCTTGGATCGCTGCCCAACTATCAAGAACACAAAAAGCAAGTTAATATGGATCTAATGATACCTATATCACTAACTCAAATTTCAGACCAGAATTGGGTAGAAAATTGACACCAAATCATAGCAACATAATTATGAAAATGAAACCATTATAATGTCGTTCCCAAAATGAGAATTACATGCCCAAAATATATGGGAAAATGGGACTCTATTCGGACCTAAAATAGCCAAATTACCACACATTAAAGCTTAAAAATTGGGGAATCTGAGGTCGAAAGTCAATTTGAATTATATAATTAAAGAAGTATAAGCATCAAGGAATTTAAATTTCAAATTTGAATTACGAGCAAGTCTAAAAGCCTAAATCGGGACACAGACCCTTCACTAGACCCTAAACACTCCGCTTAGGGCACTACTAGCCATTAAGGGACAGTGGTTGGCCTTTTAAGGCCACCTGAATTTGGCCTCACTTGTACGGGTATCTACACAGTCCATTGTCAAGTGTATGGGCCGTATAGAGGTGGAAGGCCAGTCGTAAAAGACTTTCTGACTCAGGATCCTCTGGACTGTTCCCAATACAGCCAGTGAGGCCTTGTTCGTATCATCAAGCCTTCCATATAAGTCAGCGTCAGCTTTTGAAGTCAGGGTTATTTTGGTTGTTTCCTTTGTGGTTAATACCTAAGGTATGTAGTTTTAACTCTTATTCTAAGCCTAAACCCTAACGTTACTAATCAGTTCTTTTAAGTTCAATAAAACTTCAAGTCTTTAGAGCAAGGTTCTAAGAGGAGAAAAATCTAGGGTGTCGAGCATTTTTCTTGCTTCATTGACTTTGTAGAGAACTTTGTTCTTCTAGGTATGTAAGACTATCATAGAGTTGGACTAGTTCATCCTCAAACGTACATCTATTTTCAAATCAGTAAAAGACTAATCTAGGGTTCTATCCTTAGATATGAGTATTCTTGAGATAAGTTAATGTTGAGTTCTAAGTTCTAGATGATTGAATTTCTATTCCTTATTATTGAATTGTTGAACATTGTGCATTGATTTATTGAATTGATTGTTCATGTTACTTCTTCAGCATGAACCCTATCTCTGAGTATTCACTGAGTTCTAATTGAGAATCTTTAAAAAAAACATAAATGTTTTAAACTGAGTTGTGAGAAAGCAAAGAGACATTTTGAGAAAGAGTATAAGGGAACTAAGTAGTCCCAAATGTATCATTTTACTATACTGAAAAAGAGAAAGTTTGATTTCTAAATGAGTTTATCAGTTTAATGACACTTCAAAGCATTACCTATTTTAAGAGGGTATTTTGAATAATTATCTCAAATAAGAGAAAGATTATTTGTTATATATTTGAGCATGAGAATATAATATTGGGAGTAATATTGATCACTAGTATGAGGATGAGTTCAGACAACTCAAAATCCTCACAAAGCATGTCTTTTCAACATTGGTAAAGGATCATACCTTTTAGATGAAACCTTTTTTTTAGTGGATCCACTTAGTTGAGAGGCTCCATACCCCAACATGGCATATGACAATTTTGGCAACATGGGCGTGATGATGTATCATCACGTGCTCACAATGATGGTTGTCGGTTAGAGAATCTCCCAAGTTGAGTTAAAGTGTATTTTTATATATTATTTAGTATATGGAGTTCATACGTAAGTAAGTATTTTGTAATGTTCTAAATGATTTATCTCCTTCATCTCTTTACATTAAACTTGAAAATATTTTATCTACTGTTATCCTTTCTTTTAGTTATTTCGTTTACACTATATTAAATACTCATACATTCAATGTACTAACGTCAATGGACTTGTAGCTTTTTGTGATGCAGACACATGTGTTCAGGATCATCAACAAATGCTCTGTTGAGATCCCTCTACACTCTAGACAATTTTGGTGAGCCTCCTTGCATTTTGAATGACGTCACTTTTACATTCGGTTTAGTTGTTTTGAGGCCTCGTGGGTCTTGTCCCGACACATATCTTAAACATTAGAGGCTTCATAGATAGTTAGATTTGAGGATTGTTTCAACATTTTTCTTTTATTTTGAGATGTTTTGCAAGCTATTATATTTATAATATTGATTACTTTCAGACATTTGAGTTGAGTTTATTTGAGATAAATAAGTTAACTGTGCATTTTAAGTTCCTTATTTCTTGAGTTAAGTCTTGCGCTAAATAGTCATCCAGTCTAAGGGTTCGCTGGGGGACCAGAAATGGTCCTCTAATGCCGGCCATGCCTAGGGTGTTGGCTCGGGGTGTGATAAACTTGGTATCAGAGCATAGGGTTCAAGAGTCCTAGGGTGTCTATGATGTTTTGTCTAGTAGTGTCCTTCTTATCGGTGTGAAGCACGCTGCATATATAATTTGGAGGATGCGACATTTAGGAACATTTCACTTTATTTTTACTCCTATTCATGCGATATAGTTCATCCCTATAAAAAGTTCTCCTAATTCATGGTTACATGTTTCTTTTTAGATCATGCCTCCGTAAATAGCTGTTGGAGGATGTTCTGCTAGGAGGAATGCTGATCCTCAAGATAAAGACACTCTCAATGTACAAGAAGTGCAACCCGCATAGGGAGATGTTACCAATACTGAGTTCAAAAATGTAATTTAGATGCTAACTCAGGTTGTGGAAAAATAGGATGGTCAACCAAGAGTGGGTCACCAGAATATAGCTAATGCAGCTAGAATCCATGAATTCTTGAGAATGAATTCCCAGAGTTCACTGGGTCGAAGGTCACTAATGATTTGGAGAACTTTGTGAAAGAGCTTGAGAAAGTATTTGGCATGATTCGTTTTGATGTACAGAGCATGTGAAGTTAGCCTCATATAAGTTCAAAACTATTTCTAGGATATGGTATGATTAGTGGAAGAAGAACAGGGCAGAGGGGGTACAACTTTTGAGCTAGGCTATGTTTAAGGATGCTTTCTTGGGGTGCTTCTTTCCCCAAAAGCTAAGGGAAGCTAAGGTTAAAGAGTTCCTAAATCTAAAATAGGAAGCGATGAGTGTGCATGAGTACACTCTCAAGTTTACTTAGCTGTCCTGCTATGCATTAGAGATAGTAATGGATATAAGGAGCAAGATGACTTTGTTCATGTACGGGCTATCCTGCCTATCCAACAAGGAAGGTAAGGCAACTATGTTGATAGGGAACATGGACATAGCTAGACTCATAATTCATGTGCAGCAGGTTGAGGAGCATAAGTTTAAAAAAAGTGAGGAATTTTGCAACAAGGGGCCAAGACAACAAGTAATCAAACTGGATAGTAGAAGAGAAGAAATGGAAATGAGACATCTTTTCAATAGAGGTCATCTGGACCTGCTCCATCTTCAGCTAGTGCACCAGCATCAAGAAACATGAACGATCACATGAATCAAAGTTCTTAGAATTTCAAAGCTCAATGTATTAAGTCTTAGGGTAGTGTGGCACAAGGGGCTAGCTGGACCCTGTTTGCACTAGGTGTGGGAGAAATCACCATGGTGAATGTTGTGATTTCTCTAATTTTTGTTTTAGGTGTGGTCAGATAGGTTATTTCATGAGAGATTTCCCTAAGAATAGGTAAGGTAATGGGGGAAATAGATCCTAATCTTCTTCAGCTGATCTTATAGATAAGATTGCTTAGAAAGGAGCTACTTCAAGAGCAAGCGGAGGTACAAAACCATTTGTGTGCAATGGCTAGTCGCTAGGATTAGGAGAACTCACAAGATATTATCCATGATATGCTTAAAGTAATTACTCTTGATGTTTATGACTTACTTGATCAAAGTATGAGTTTGTCTTTTGTTAGTCCTTATGTAGCCATGAGGCTCACCATTTCTCTCGAACAACTTATTGAGCCCTTAAGTGTTTCCACACCTGTGGCTGAGTCTATTCTAGTAGAAATAGTCAATCGTTATTGTATCATCTCTTTATATCACAAGGAAACCATGGTTGAGTTAGTTGATCTAGACATGGTGGACTTTTATGTTATTCTATGTATGGACTAACTTCATGATTGCTATGCCTCAATCGATTTTAAAACCCAAGTAGTCAAGTTTCAGTTTCCTAATAAGCTAGTTTTTTAATGGAGGACTAGTTCAATAGTGCCTAAGGGTTATTTCATTTCATACCTTAATGCCAAAAAACTAGTTTCTATGGGTTGTATCTGTTACACAATCTGATTGAATGACTCTATTGTTGAGACACAATCTATTTAGTCAGTTCAAGTTGTGAGTAATTTTCTAGAGGTGTGTCCAGAGAATCGTCCTGGAGTCCCTCCTGAAAGAGAAATAGACTTCTGAATGGATATTGTTTTCAATACTCAACCCATCTCTATTTAGCCATATAGAATTGCTAATGCTAAGTTCAATGAGTTAAAAGACAATTTGAGAGATATTCTTGATAAGGGTTTCATCCGACCAAGTGTCTCACCTTGGAGCGCTCCAGTCTTATACTTGAGGAAGAAAGATGGTTCCCTTAGGATGTGTGTTTATAACCGTCAATAAAACAAGGTCACCATAAAGAATAAGTATCCTCTTCCGAGAATTAATGACCTTTTTAACCAACTTCAGGGTGCCAGTTATTTCTCTAAGATAGATCTCAGATCTGGATATCATCAGTTGAAAGTGAGATAAAGTGACATAACGAACAAATCATTCATGACCAATTATGGTCATTATGAGTTCTTTGGTATGTCCTTTGGTTTGTCTAACACTCCTTCCACCTTCATAGATATTCTGAATAAGAGATTTAAGTAATATTTGGACATGTTTGCCGTCTTATTTATTGATGACATATTGATATATTCGAGGAATGAGGAGGACCATACTAGTCATCTCAGAATATTCCTCCAAAATCTCAAGGATCAGGAGTTGTATGTGATGTTTTCTAAGTGTGAGCTCTTGCTTGAGTCTGTGGTATTATTAGGCCATATAGTGTCTGGCGATGGAACATGAGTTGACACTTAGAAGATTAAAACAACGCAGAATTTGCCCAGATCCACGTCCCAAAATGATATATAGAGTTTCTTAAGATTTTCTAGTTACTACAGAAGATTTTTCAAAGGGTGTTCATCTATCTCATCCCCAATGACTAAGTTGACTTAGAAAAAAGCTATGTTTCAATAGTTAGAAGCTTGTGAACAAAGATTTCAGGAATTGAAAACTTGGTTAACTATTGCCCCAGTGTTGACCCTACCAGAGGATACAAAAGGTTTTGTCGTCTATTGTGATGCATCCAGAGTGGGACTTGGTTGTGTATTGCATGTTATAGCCTATTCCTCCAAGTTGATTATGATTCATGAGAAGAACTACCTGAATCATGATCTCGAGTTTGTTGTAGTAGTTGTTTCTCTCAAGATATGGTGTCACTATCTTTGTGGAGTTCATGTGGATGTGTTCACCGATGACATGAATCTCAATTATGTCTTTAGTCAGAAGAAGATACACCTTTGACAAAGGGGTGGTTGAAGTTACTTAAGGATTATGACATGAGTATTCTCTATCACCAGGTAAATCTAATGTTGTTGTTGATGCCTTGAAAAGGTTATCCATGGGGAGTACCACTTATGTTGAGGAAGGAAAGAAAGAATTTGCTAAGGAAGTTCACATAAAATCACGTTTGGTAGTCCGTTTGTAGATTCCAGTGAAGGTGGAGTTGTCATGATGAATGGGGCCAAATAATCATTAGTTTTAGAAGTGAAGGAGAAACAGGACAAGGATCCTATTTAAGTGTAGTTGAAGGAAAATTTGCATAATCAGAAAGTTATTATCTTTGCACAAGGGCGAGATGGTGTATTAAGGTATCAATGTAAGTTGTGTTTTCCAAATGTTGATGAACTCCTAGAGAGAATCATGGAAGAAGTCAAAGTTCCCGATATTGGATTCATCTAGGTGACACCAAGATGTACCATGACTTGAGAGAGGTCTATTGGTGGAGTGGCATAAAGTGGTGCATTGCAGAGTTTGTTGCTAAGTGCCCAAATTACCAACAAGTCAAGGCTAAGCATCATAGGTCATGTGGTGTAGCTCATAATATATCACTTTTGGAATGGAAGTGGGATGTGATCAATATTGACTCATTACAAGCTTATCAAGAACTTGCATACAACATGATTCCATTTGGGTGATTGTGGATCAGATGACCAAGTCAGCCCTTTTTTGCCGGTAAATACTACCAATACAAAGGAAAAGTATGCAGATTTGTACATTTGTGAGATAGTTCGACTGCATGAAGTTTCCTTGTCCATCATTTCAGATACACGTGCTCAGTTTACCACACATATTTGGAAGTCATTTCAGGAAGGTTTAGGTTCGAAGGTGAACCTTAGTACTACTTTTCATCCTCAGAATGATGGTCAAATAAAGTGCACAATTCAAACCTTACGGGAAATGTTGAGAGCTCGGTATTGCATTTCAAAGGTAATTGAGATGACCACTTGCCTCTTATTGAGTTTGAATACAATAATAGTTACCACTCAAGCATTTAAATGTATTTGTATAAGGATCTATATGGGTGAAGGTGTAGATTTCCTATTGGATAGTTTGAGGTTGGTGAAGCCGAGTTGATAGGACTAGATTTTGTTCATCAATCCATGGATAAGGTGAAGACAATTCAGGAGAAAGTTGAAAATAGCGTAGAGTCATCATAAATCCTATATTGATGTTAGAAAAAGAGATTTGGATTTTGAGGTTGAGGTTGAGGATTGGGTATATGTGAAAGTTTCACCCATGAAGGATGTTATGAGGTTTGGTAAGAAAAGGAAGCTCAGTCCTTGATTTATTGGTCCTTACCGAATATCCAAGAGGGTTCGTAATATAGCTTATTAGTTGGATCTACAACCAGAGGTAACAACAGTCCATCCAATGTTTCATATTTCTATGCTAAAGAAGTGTTTGGATGATCCTGTTATTATTGTGCCCACTGAGAGTATTGGAGTATATGACAGTATATCCTATGATGAGATTTCTATTGGGATCCTTGATTGTCATGTTTGAAAGTTGAGAACCAAATAGGTTACATCAGTCAAAGTCTTGTGGAGGAAATAATTTGTTGAGAAGGCTACCTAGGAAGCTGAGGAGGATATGAAAAGGATATACCCTCATTTCTTTTCCTCCGAATCAGCTCCAGTCCAAGGTACTAACTCTTTGTAAGGTACTCTTTTCATTTGGATATGTTGAGTTTATGTTGTTTGTTTATGATCATTTTGGGATGATAGTTTCTCTCCTACCATTTTCATGCTAGATTGAGTTCCATTCGAGGACGAATGTTCCCAAATGGGAGATATTGTTACACCTTGGGCTTTGAGAAGGTAAAAGTGAGTTAATGCGTAAGTCCACAAGTCTAAAAGAGGTCATGGAACCTTCAAAAGACCCTAAATGGTATATTTAGGGCACCACTACCCAATTAGGGAAAGTGGTTAGACGTTTAAGGCAACCTGAATTTGGCCTCACTTGTACAGGTCCCTAGACGGTCTGTTTGCAAGTGTACAGACTGTAGAGGGAAGACAGTCCTTCCGCAAAAGACTGCTAGAATTAAGTTCATCTAGATGGTTCCCTATACGGCCAGTGAGGCCTTGTATGGATCATCCAACCTTCCACATAAGTCACCTATCAACTTTTTAAATCAGGGCTATTTTGGTTGTTTCCTATGTGGTTACTACCTAAGTTATGTTATTTTAACCCCTATTCTAAGCCTAAAGCACAACATTTTTACACCTAGTTAATGTCTTAGATAGTTCTCATAAGTTCTTTTACATTCATGAACACTTCAAGTATTTAGAGGAATGTTCCAAGATGAGAGAAAGCTAGGGTTTCGAGCATTCTTTGAGCTTCATCGGCTTTGCAAAGAACTTTGTTTTTCCAGGTATGTAATGCTATCATAGTGTTGGACTGGTTCTTCCTTAGTCCCTACATCTACTTTCAAATTAGTAAAAGAGTATTCTAAGGTTATATCCTTAGACTGGAATATTCTTGAGATGAGTTAATATTGATTTCTGAGTTCTTGAGTTCCCGATTATTGAATTTCTATTGCTAATTATTGAATTGATGATTACTGTGCATTGAGATTTATTAAATTGATTTTTCATGTCTATTATTCAGCATAAACCCTATCCATGAGTATACATTGAGTTCTTATTGAGAATCTTTGAAACAAACATAATGTTTTAAACTGAGTTCTGAGAAAGCAATGAGGAGTTTCGAGAAAGAGTATAAGGGAACTAAGTAGTCTCAAATGTATCATTTTGTTACATTGAGAAAGAGAAACTTTGATTTCTTAGATGAGTTTATAGGTTGAGAGTTTCTTTAGAAAATTACATTGAGAAAGAGAAACTTTGAATTCTAGATGAGAATGCATATATAATTATTGGGAGTAGCATAGAGCACCGATATGGGGATTAGTTTAGACAAATCTAAATCATCATATACCATGTCTTGCCAACATGGGTAAAGGATCATACTTTTTATATGAATCTATTGTTTACTAGATCCACTTAGTTGAGAGGTTCTATACCCAGAACATAGGACAACTCTGCTAGTGTGGGTGAGATGTAATATTATCACGTAGCTAACAATGATGGTTGTCGGTTGGAGAATCTCCCAGATAGAGTTAAAGTGTATTTTCATATATCACTGATTATATTGTGTTCATAGATGAGTAAGTTTTATTAAAGCCTTAAATTATTTAACTCATTTATCTCTTTACAATCAACTTGAGTATATTTTATCTATTACTATCATTTCTTTCAGTTGTTTTGCTTTGGCTATATTACATATTCTTACATTAAATGTATGGACGTCATTCGATGTGCATATTTTTTTGATGCACACACATATGTTTAGGATCAATAGGCGCTCCATTGAGATCGCTCTACACTCCAAACTGTTTTGATGAGCCTTCTTACATTCTAGAGGACTACACATTTACTTTCAATGTAGTTGTTTTGAGGCGTCGTGGATCTTGTCCCGACATGTATATTAAACATTTGAGGCTTCAAAGATAGTTATAGTTCAAGAGTCTCTCAGTATTTCCCTTCTATTTTTAGATGTTTTGTAAACTATTATATTTATAATATTAAGTACATTCAGACTATTGAGTTGAGTTTATTGGAGATAAATGAGTTAAATTCTTCCTTTAAAGCTCCTTATTTTGTTAGTTAAGTCTTCCACTAAGTTATCAGTCATGCCAAGGGTTCTCTTGGAACCAAAAATGGTCCTCGAGTGCCGACCACTTCTATGGTGTAGACTCGGAGCATGACAACATCCTTCCATCTATTAATTTCCAAAGTAAACTTAGTTCTCCAGTGTTTCATTTATATGAAAATCTAGGATTTTACGAAAAAACATGAATGTGTTTTTATTTCAGTCTCTTCTCATAAATAGCCTATAAATACATGGTTTCCATATGGTTCATTATCTTTAGTTGAGTATATTTTCATGAACCTTCAAAATATCGATATTTCATGTCTCTGGATTATGTTATTTTAAATTGCATGTTACCTTCAGAATATAATAATTATAATGATTTGCATTTTACTCAATTTATCAGTTTCCACATATTTTAGAATGCTTTTATATTAAGTGTCTATCACTCAGTTTCACACATCAGAGTGAGCTTCAGTATTATAAGTTTTATAGACCATCAGAATGATATCTGATGAAGTATATTGTTAATGGTATTTTCATATAGATATATGTTATTAGATTGTTAGTACATTCATGAGTCATGATTTAGTATTCAAGTCCAGTCTTATAGATTCCTTTCTAAATATCAGTTCATTTGCATTTCTTTTATGCATTTTACTCTATCCATATAAGGTCTTCCATACACCTACAAGTCTCAAGATTAAGAAATACATCACTTATATATGTGTAATCATTTCATAAAATAGGAGCTTCGGCTTATAACAGTAAGGTATATGACATGAATAGCATCCATGTGCTTTTGAACATATTTCCAAAAGTAAGTTCCCGATTAGTATGGTACTCGAAATGCCATCAATGATCTTGGATAACTTTTCTTATTAAAAAAAATTCACTAGTAGTATGGTAATCAGGTATGACATCCATGATTATGAAAGCATCTTAGGAGCTAATCAGTTATGTTTAGTTGGGACTAGTATTAAAAATCAAGCCAAACTAGGGTCAGTGTACCCAAGTCCCAAAACTATGTTCTAGTGTAGGCCTAGGTAGTCCTTGTTGGTGCATGCTCTAAATTTATTGGTATCACTCAAATAAGACCAACCCTTATACCTTAGCAAGGCATATTGGGCCTTTTTTTGGGGATTATACATCGGATTCCATGTTTTGATCACATGGTTATAGTTATTGCATTGAATTTTTACTTAGTTATATTAGTTCAATACTTATCAGTTGCATATTTTACTACTTGGTCATTGCCTTTCAAATTATATATGTCGGTTGTATTTAGTTCAACATTTCATTTTGGGCATGTTTAGCATAATTGTATAATACATGTCTCACATACTCAATACATTTAAAGTACTGACCACATACCTTTCTTCGCTATATTATTATATAGTATAGATTCAGACGCTTAGCATCCAGCTTGTAGTTAGTATGATTTTTTATCAGCCCAACAACAGTGTTGGTAAGTCCTCGCCATTCGAGGACAACCCTTAGGTTTTTGTTTTTTGTTTTAACTTCAAGTTTTCAAACAGTTAAAGTTAGCTAGGAGTATGTCGCAGCAACTCATCTTAGTAGAGGCTTTCAGGAAGGCAGTGAGATATTAGTTCTTAGCTTTTCATTATGTTCAATGCAATCTCTTTTTGGTATTAAGGTCTATGATTTATACTGCATTTATATATTGGGCTCAACTTCCTTATAATTTATTTTCATTTGTCTTATTATACAAATCTTAGTGTTATGCCAGACCATAGGTTATCTTGGGGTCACTTGTGGCTCTAAGCATCATGTTATGACTAGGGGTAGTCTCAGATCATGATATTATAACCATGTTCTATGGAAGAGGTAGAAAGATACATCACATCTGTAGTCTATACAATAGAGATAAAAATACACAGACTTTACCTCATACAAATATAATAAATTTGTAAATTCACTTTATGAAATAGACTTGATGAACTCATTTCTAATAGAAAGTAAGCCAATCAATCCAACACAAATAATGTAGCTCCAAAAAAAATATGATAGTGGAATATTATGAACTGAAAAATCATCTTCACCAATAAAATATCAACAAAGGGTTCATATTATTAGGTTAAAACTTTCAAAGTATGATTCTATTGAGTCCATCTTAGAATCCTCCAAGTAAAATTGAAAATTAGAACCAAATGACAAGAGAATTAACACTTGCAAAAGCCTAACTATAGGATGAATTGACAATATCTAACCAAAATGAAGGTAAATCAATACAATAAGTAGATGATCTTACTTACAATAATTATTTGATAACAAATCAACAAAAAGAAAATTAATGAAAATTGATCAACCTAGATCATACAATTTTAGAAAATTATTGAGGCCTACACGAGACACAAAGTGGGAAGATTAATTAATTTGAATTACCTTGGAATAACTATTAGGCATATCTTGCACAATACAACCAAAAGGACCCCTCCTACGATTCCAAATTTTATGTTTACATGAACCTTTTTGGATTGTTGTAAGAAACAAATCCACAAAAACCTAAATATTTATAGAATGTTGGTTTAGAAGAGGAAAAATTATATTTCATGATCAGGGACAATATCATAAATAATTTGAAATAATGTTATATTCTGATAATCAATACTTTCTAGATCTTAGTATAAGAAATGAAAACAAAACAAGATCTAGAAAGTATTGATTTTCAAATTCAAACATACTTTCAAATTATTTCTGATCTGGTCCCTATTGTGAAATAAAAGTTCTCCACTTCTGCCACCAACATCCTCTAGGTAATTAGGTTGTTGTTGAATTGTCTCTTGACACAATCCAAGAAGGTTCATGTCAAAGCAAAATTGAGAATTGTAGGAGGCACCCTTCTGATTGTACTGTGCAAGATATGCCTAATGGTCTCTCCAAGGTCATTCAACTTAATTTATTTTCCCACGTTGTGTCTCATCTAGGCCTCAACAATTTTCTAAAATTTAATGAGTTAGGTTGATAATTTTTCATTATTTTTCTTCTTGGTTATTTGTTATCAAATAATTAATGTTAGTATGGTCCACTACTCATTGTAGTGATTTCCCTTCATTTTTTTTAGATATTGTCAGTTCATCCTATATTTGCAAGTGTTGATTCTCTTGTCATTTGGTTCTAATTTCCAGTTTTCCATGACAGACTCTAAGATGGAGTCAATAAAGTGCTTTGAAAGGTTTATTGTAATAATGTGAACCCTCTATTGATATTTTATCAATCAAGATGATTCTACCATTCATAGCATTACACTAATCTACTTTCGGAGCTACATTTTTGTGTTTGCTTGATTGACTTACTGTCAATTGTAAATTAGTTCATCTAGTCTATTTTGTATCA
The DNA here is from genome assembly GCA_037074985.1 of Solanum bulbocastanum. Taxonomy (NCBI): domain Eukaryota; kingdom Viridiplantae; phylum Streptophyta; class Magnoliopsida; order Solanales; family Solanaceae; genus Solanum; species Solanum bulbocastanum. The sequence goes on from CM073608.1 coordinate 29,449,624, forward strand.
TGAATAGATATATTTATTTTTTGTATGATTTTTTAAAATTCATTTTTTAAACAATGATGATCTTTGTATGAGGTAAAGTATCTCTATTTTTATCTCTAATATATAAAGTACACACGTGATTTATCTTTCTACCACCTCCACATGAGATTGTTATTATCTCACACCTTACTTGGGTTATGCTTTCTCTGCATTAGTCTTAATGACTAAGATATACACAAGATGATTATGGTCTCACAACCTCAAATCGAGACCTGAATGCATCTTAAAACTCCAACCGACCCCTACTCAAGAGGTGATATGAGAGCCGACCCAAATACGGACTTGAGACTTGACCCTGTCCTCCATCCAAAGCTCGAACCATTATTTTGTTTTATATATTTAGTTAAAATTAGTTTTTTTTTAAAAAAAAAAAAGAATTTGTAGTTGTACAAGTAGATAAATTCATAAAATCTTATAATATGTACTGCTCCTATCCCAATTTATATGATATACTTTCTTTTATAGACCATCTAAAAAATGAAACATTTATCTGTTTAGTAACAATTTAATTTAAATTATTCATTTTACCCCTAATAAGATGATTTATAGCCATAAAATATTTATGGCTTATTTTAGACCACAAGTTTTAAAAGTCGTTTTTTCTTTCTTAAAATTTGTGTCTAATCACACCACGTCATATAAATTGGGTTGGAGGGAGTAATACTTAATTATTTATGAAGATTTCTTTGGATATTTTGGTACGAAAAAATATTGATATGTATAAAAGGAAACAATAAAAGTTGAGTCAAATTGGGTGGGTTGGGTTATGACTATCATTTAGCCCAACTTGACCTCGCCTTTCTTAGCCCCAAGATTGATTTGTACTAGGTTAAGCATTGACCCATCTATTGTTTCAGATCATCTTAACCTGCCCAACTTTAGTCCAACCTATCCATTTCCTACACCTATGTATGGAGTGGTTGTCGATGCTCGTGGTAGCTCGTTATGGGAGCAGGATCGTGTCTCAAAAGTTGATGATAGTGAGTAATTATTTAATGATAAATTCCATACAATATTAAACAATACATACCTATTAAAAAAAACTAGGGATTATATCAAAGAGAAAAACACTTAATAAATGGTAATATAAATTATACAAATTTAGACTTTCCGCAACTAGAAATAAACGGGACCTCAATCAAAGATTCTTTTAGTCTTTACATAGCTAGGTTGCCTGCTAACCAGATAAAACAAAGAGAAGTTGAACAACACACTAATTTTATGAGGTATGAATTTAAGGTTTCACTTTACAAGTGCTACCCCCACCCTCATAACTTGGTAAAAGGCCGTAATTTCTTATCTACATGCTCGAATTGATTTTCAAGCATTAATAGTGGGGGCTTTCTGAAACAAATTTATAGGCATTGGACTTCAAGGTTACAAGTCATATATTTACTAATCCTAGAAAAATATGTAGAATTTGCAACTCTAAGATAGTTTGGATCATTAGAGTTGCCTCGCATAATATACAAATTACACATGTAAATATAAAAACACAAGATTTCAAATCCACAAACTAGATTATTACCTTTAGCCATTTGAATATATATGAAGATTGGTATTCATTTCTCAAATGGATTTTTTCCTAGAACTGAGTTATCTATCTCCAATCCTTTCTTCCAAAGTTAGTGATGTTGGACAAGCCTTGATCGCCATGTTGATCTCAGGTTCAACTTTCTTGCCAAATATTATTGGTAGCCGAAGATCAAAGATTACTAATTAATAACTTGAAGTTATAAAATAATGAGAGCATATGCTTTTGATTCCATTTTAAGTATATACCTAGATGCCATTCTTTCTCCATCAGAACTAATGCTTGACTTTAACTTTGATATGTATAGTTTTTGTCATGAAACCAAGGATCATTATTAGTATAGCTTACTTGCAATCTTAAATAAATTTGATACATGTGAATTCTCATTGCACGACAACTCGAGATAAGCTTAAAACTGAGGTGTGATAGAAGAAGAATTCTGAGGAGAGGAAATACAACCATCTCTTTAGAGTGAGAATTACTTAACCATTGTTAGTTGAAACTCATGGTGAAGCATTCAAAGTACTTGCATCGCACCAGTCTTCCATCAAAAGTTAATGAAACACAACTGCCTTTCAAATTTGTAATTGTAAATAAAGCACCACTTTCATTAAAATAACTAAGTGGCTTCTTCGACCTTTTACATTTGAAATTGGGTGCCAATAAGAATGTCCTTGAAAGACTCATGTTTTTCATCCATGGTAGCAAGCATGGCTAGAATATCAACATGTAGGCCTAAGAGAATAAAAAAGGAACAAGGAGCTTTGACCTTAGAGGAGATGATAACTGCAAGAACATCAAGCTCATGCATGAGAACCTAGGGATCCTCCTTACTAACGAAAGCCTTAGAGTTACAGCATTGTTTGACATGACGGGGAGGGATTTCAACCAAATTGATATTATTTGCATCAAGAATACGTGAGATGACCATTCCATAATGCTATTTGTGAGGATCAAAAGCAACTTCAACCATATAGTTAAGCACGAAAGAGGAAAGCTTAAGTTTATACTTGGATATAAGGTAGTAGGTAAGGAGAGAATCATGCTACATAAAGGAGGAGATAGACCTTGCATGAGGTAGGAGAGTGGTAGCCACGATGTGAGCGATGACCCTAGTTTCAAAAGAAAGTGTTTGAGCCTTCACGAGAAACAAATTTCATGGCTTATAGTTTGTACCTCATTGACAATCCTAAACATGTTTCTTCCTATAGTTCCAGTAGAGTCCACTTATGAGATGGTACATCTACTAATGTTTCTCATATTTGATCACCCAACTCATCAGATTTTCTCCATCTTGACAATGTTCTTTACACTCTCAAAAAATGGCAAGCAACAGTCTCTCTTTAAATGCTCCACAGATTTCCACACACGAAAACTATTAAATTTGGTCTATATGCCTAAGTCATATTTTGATACCTATGTGATATGTGATATTCTGATGAAAGAAAAATCCTAAGAATAATATTTTGCAAATCCTACAAAAGTTCATATTAATGAACATTCAAAAGTGCTTTTAGACATGACAAAGTTATTGAAGGTGTTTTTTAAGCACAAAACCAAAAGAAGAAAGTTGGAAAAGAAGAAATTTTTAAAGAATGAGTGTTGAATTTTACAAAGTTCATATTAACGAACATTCAAAAGTGCTTTTAGACATGACAAAGTTATTGAAGGTGTTTTTTAAGCACAAAACCAAAAGAAGAAAGTTGAAAAAGAAGAAATTTTTAAAGAATGAGTGTTGAATTTTACTTTAGTTACTGTAGTAATTTTTAATATGATAAACTGCCTAGGTTTAGGATAGATTTGAAATTTAATTTTTCACTAGATTGTTTTAGTCGTTGAGAAATTTTAGATTTTTTGAATTTTAAATTGCAAATTTCTAAATATTGTGTGGTCAAATTGGAAATTTAAAGCCCTTCAATGCTTACTAAATTATTTGAGAGACATTTGAATCCATAGTTTTTGCTTTCCCATCTTTAAAAAAACCTTCATCTTCATTCTCCTCTCCCTCCAACTACAAATTTTCCCACAACTAACTTACACTCTGAAGATCTCTTTACTTCTTCTCCTGAAATTCCTAATATGTCCTCTATTCTTGATCTTATTTTTACTTCTACTTCTTCCTCTATTCCTGCTTCATGTGCCCCTACAGGACCTCTTGAAAAAAACTACTTCTTGTAGCTAATCATTCATTTCTAAATAAGTTTTTTCTTTGCGTTTGTTAGTTACTCGTAGGGGTATGACACTAGTGCTTATCAAAACTGTGTGTTCATCTCACAAGACAATCACAATGATGCAACAATATCCCTTTTAATATATGGAACAATTGATTCTCTAGTATTAAATTTGGATACAAATGGGGGGGGGGGGGGTGCTCTTCCTGTGTGGCTCTCTTACCCCACATGTAATTCCGATAGTTCCTGTTTGTCATAAAGTTTTTCAGGGGAGGGGGAGGGGGCCTCATAATTGTAGTGGAAATTCTGGGAAGAAATATAATGACATTAGCTGAAGTGTATCGGTGGTGACTTTTGAGTTCCATGTATTGGTAAATAGCACCTACCGCAACTCATCACTCATAAAATTCATGATATCAAAACTGCTATCAAGTGCAACTGATATTGCAAAGTGGAGGTGATGGTTTGATATTGACGCTAATGCTTCTAAAGATTAAAAGTATGTTTTTTTTTTAATTATATATGTTATTCTGTCTAAAGATGAGACGCTATACAGGTTGTTGCTCTTTTCTTTTTTTCTTCATCAATAGTCTTGAATAATATGTGTCGTATTTTTAGTGGCAATGGTTGGTAGTATGATATTATTATATCGTATTATTTCGCGATTAGCTAAAATTACGCATTTTTGATAGTTTACTGCCCGTTTGATTTTGTTTTGCATGACTCATCTAGATCACCAACAAACTTGATAGTAAAATGAGTGGAAATTAGTATAGATCTAAATCCCATATTTGTTGATAAATCATACTATTTGAAACATTTAGGGTGCAGGCTCAACCAGATGTTTAAATAAAAAACTATTTTTTTATACTTATTTTTGTTACAGGTTTTGTTTACTTGAAACTTTTATTTTAGTTTTTTAAAGACCGTGAATTTATTCCAGCCTCAAAGTTTGTTGTTCTCTTCTTTTCTTACAGATTCATTTTACAATTAGATGATATATGGGAACTCAACCCACTGATTGATAAAATGGGGAATCAAACCAAAAGATAGAGATATCGAGTTGACATGCAAGTATAGTTGATTAACTTTTATTAGTTAGTTATCGTTTGTACATTTGAGTCAATTTTATGGAAAATATGACAAAGCCAATTAAGTCAGATTTTCAAATGGAAGAATCATGTTAAACCAATTAAGTCAGTTTTTTACTAAGTTCAATTTTCTCCAATTTATCAAGCTTTTTTTTTTTTTTTTTTTTTTTTTAAAATAAGGTTGATTGATTTTATAAAAAATGTTGTTATTTCTTGCAAGATATTCGTTATTAGAATGATCTAATTTTTATAAATCAAAGAATGACCAAAGGAGTCGACAACAAAAAAAAACTGACTGCTCAAAAGTGAATAATATAAGCAAATCAAAGAAACTTCATGTATTTTCTTTCATCACTTAATAACATAACAAAATGGAGCCATAAACTTATGTAGAAAATCGACCTCAATACGTGCTTACTAGATGTTGCACTTGTAAACAATGAGTTACTAGTTTCTTGCCCATTATAACAGAAATAAACAAGTGAGGATGACGAACCAAGAACTGCTCAACTTATTCAGTATTCTCCACTTCCAGTTCTTTCACCAACAAGGTTTATACTCAATCAACAACCGATATCATTATATTTCTGCTTTAACTTTACCTTGTTATTATCATTGAAATTTATGTATGTAAAAGTATGATTTATATTGTCAGGCTCAACAAAGCACATTAGTTCCTAGTCAAGCGATGAAACATCTCATCAATATAGATCAGGATGTTGAATCAACTTTCTACAAGGTTTAGTCATTATTGAAGTATTTACCAGAGCAGCATCCCAGGCAACAATTCGGCCTCCACATCAATAGTACCACTTCTTTAGCACAAATTCACGCAAAGTTGATAATTGAATGCTCCATCAGACTGCCTTTGGAAGTATTTGTTGATGACCCGACAAAAGAAAAGGAAGTGCATGATGCAATTATTGCATTAAGTGATAATCCCTCGTCGTTGTTTAGTGATGAGTAGGCCAAGCAATTGCGAAGAATCAAGTTTGAATTCCCTTTCATGGTTAAGAAATTGAGGGACTTGGCACGATCCAAGTCAAGTTGCCAGGAGTTCTTGACCAACTTTGAAGAGGACATGAAAAAATTGGGTGATTGGATTAGATTAGAACCAAGATTGAAGGATGAGAATGACAAAAAGGAGGAAGAAGCTCGAAAGTTAGAAGAATGACTTCAAGATTTAAGGACCAGGCAGAAAGTAATCATGGATGAACAACAAGAATGTTCTGGAAAATCTCAAAGCACCAGCAATGAATTAGATACAACAGAAGTGCAGATGGATGGATTGTCGACAAACATCCATAGTAAACCTGAGTTTTTTGTGATTTTTGAGACCATTCTTGTCGTTCATCCATGATTTCTTTTTGCTTGTCCTTATATCTTGAAGTCGTTCTTCCAACTCTCGAGCAGTATTCAACCTTGGTTCTGATCTAATCCAATCATCCAATTTTTTCATGTCCTCTTCAAAGTTGGTCAAGAACTCCTGGAAACTTGACTTGGATCGTGCCATGTCCCTCCATTTCTTAACCATGAAAGGGAATTCAAACTTGATTTTTCGCAATTGCTTTGCTTGTTCATCGCTAAACAACGATAAGGAATTATCACTTAATGTAATAATTGCATCATACAATTCCTTTTCTTTTGTCAGGTCATCAGTAAATACCTCCAAAGGCAGTCTGATGGAGCATTCAAATATCAACTTTGTGTGATCCAGAATGACTGAACCTTGTGGAAATTTGATTCAACGTCCTGATCTATATTGATGAGCTACTTCATCGCTTGACTAGGAACCTATGTGCTATCTTGAGCCTGACAATATAAAGCATACTTTTACATACATAACTTTCAATGACAATAAAAAGGTGTAGTTAAAGCATAAATATAATGATGTCAATTGTTGATTGAATATAAACCTTATTTGGTGAAAGAACTGGAAGTGGAGAATATATAATAAGTTGAGCAGTTCTTGGTTCCTAATCCCTAGTTGTGCCACTTGAACATTTGTTCTTTACCTATTTTATTTAATAAGGCCCAAAAGAATAAAATATAATATATGTTATAAATTTTGAAAATATGTGTAAAATTATAAATATTACATGGTATAGTTAGTTTGATATGATTCTTTAAATATCTCTTTTACATAAAATAAAAATCAATACAAATTTTATTGGTTTTTAATATTAAAAAACAAACCTAATTTGTTTTGAGTTTTTATGAAATGATTTGATTTTTGGCTTGGTTCAGTTTATTTGTTTTTTGTGAACACTGCTACCTACAATTACCTAGATGATTCAAATATACCCCTTATTCATGAGGATTTGGGATTGTCCAATGTTGACACATACATTCTTATGTGATACTGATACTTTTATGATGTGTACACTACATAGCATGACACCTCAATGCTCCAACCCATTATATCCCTTCCCTTTCTTTATTCTTCATCCACAAGCATTTACTATCCCTCTCTCACGATTGCTAATACCATTAACATTACTAAAATTACATTTAGGTCTCCTTTATGAAATTTTAGTTGATTGTCTCTTTTATAGAGCACATGTTTAGTACTCCTACTACTAACATTGATAATGTCTCGTTATTGTTGTTACATGTCTCTCTCTTTCTCTCTATCTCTCCTACTTCTAATACCAAAAACTCAATCCTTCAATGACCTAGATCCTTCGGCGATAGGTATGTCGCCTATTATGGCTACCCCAACCCATGAAAACCTTAAGCAAACACCGATGTAGTTCAATGAACTCCATTAAAGGCCTTCGACGATGATTGAAATTAGGCTTCTTGTTTCTTCTTTTTTTAATATTTATAGCGCCAACCAAGTTATGTCTCTGTTTTCAATCATAGTTACTTCATTTCAAAATTGATTGTGATTTACTCCACAACTCATTATGTCAAAGTAGGGGATTAGTGTATTGTTTGTTGAGGCACTATGAAAGAATCTAGAGAAATATGGTCAAATTGTGTGGCACCAAAAATAGATGGCTTAGTCATTCAGAATGGGTTTGTCTGTCATATTGATCATATTTTGACTTAAATAAAGAATAAGGTTAGAGTCAAGTGATATTTTTCAAGTAGAAATTTTTTTTTTCAAGCTTATGTTAAAATTTTGTAAAGAATATTCTTAACAACATTCAAGTTCAAATATTTCAAATGCTTTTAAATGTTCTCATGGTTTTAAGAATCTGTACATAATGCGTTCAAGTTTTGCTAAGTCTCATTCCATCTTTAGTGAGGGGATTATTGATGTTTATTGAGTTTATTTGTGGGTGTACTAACTTTTCATTTACTTGCGACCTACATTGGTTATGTTAATGTTGATACATATTTATGAAATGACCAGGTTACAAGGTAGGGCCTTCTCTTTCTCCAACATATATTGGTTAGCTCTGGTATGCTTCATGGAATATTTTGTTTTCTTCATATCAATTGTGTATTTATTTGTTTGTTGTTTAGAGGATTAGCTAGGAAGTCCCCATCATGTAGAATTCATGAGCTTTTTGTTTGAGGCTCCATAGATAGTGTCAGTTAGGTCATAAATTTCATGTTTATCTTAAAGTTAATACAAAATATGTTAACTTCATTTTGACATAAAATGTATCGATTTGGTTTTTTAAAAAAGAATGATCAGTTTTAGAATTATTACATTCTTTTATCAAATCACATTTTAAGTAGATTTTTTTTTAAAAAAAAAAAAATTGCATTGTGCTACATAGTATTTTATATTTATATATGGAGATAAAAGTGAAGATGGTCCACGTGGTCAAGTCAAGGAACCAGGTGTCTATTCCAACTTGATTAGAAATTGGTGTTATGAGAAAATTATTTTTTATTGTTACTCATACTATTCATAAGTTTGTTTGTACCAAATTTTCATGTTTTGCAGATGTACATAGGAGTTGGCCTTATATTGTGAAAATTTTGAAAGGATGGCAGCCTAGATATAGTTATAAGAATATGAGGTGCTTGTATCCTCCTATTTGTAGGTATAAGTGTAATATACATAGTACTGTTGGGCTACATACTATTAAGCATGTGTTTAGATATAGTATTTATCATAGAATAATTATTTATTCATTTTTAATAGATCATATATTCATTTATGATATTTGTTTACTTATATAGTTGATAATTTCGTGTATAGAGTTTTATCTTATACGCAGATGATTAAATCATCCGTTCTTATAAGTACAAAGTTTTTCGTTCAGAATCTAAGATGAGAATTGGACATTCCATTGGTACAATTGATCATTGTCGCACCCCATTTTTCGCAAAAAAGGGGTTTCGATGCACGACCTAACAACTCTTTGTGCTTGTTTTTGTGAGTGAGAAAGAGTGATTGTTTATTCTTAAAGTCTTACACCGTCAGAGAATGAATGAGAAAAGATTTTTTTATATAACAGGTAGAGGGCCAGTCGGAAAAGGTAAAAGAGATTATTTTGATTCGGTTGAAATTATTTTCCTTAAATGGAGAGACAGATCGATCCTACTTTTACCAAATATCAACAAATAAGAAGCAATCTACTATTAAATAAGGTAAGGAAAATCAATCACAATTTTTCCATATTAAAAGATAAGTAGGAAAGTCTGCCCCAAAATTTAAATAAGGGAAATCAAACTTTAATTACAAAAAAGGGTAGTGATACGTAATGACAACTCAATCCTAGTGAACCAAAAATATATTAGAATATACCATAAAAGAGTTAACAACTAACATATTTTCACAATGAACCACTAATACCACAAACCCAAAAATGGCAAGCAATGACAATACAGAAGATTTTTTCAACAGTGATTTAAGGAAATCATCAAAGAAGAAGAAATTTAAGAAATATTGTAATTTAAACACCCAAACTTGCGCACTTTAATCCAAAATCAACAATTTCAGCAAGGAAGCGGATTATATTCACATAGATAACAGAACACACTGATGACTTTTTAGAGAAACAAAGCTCACGAAATTCTCACAATGATTAATAGCCTCCACATAGAGAAAATATGCAACTCAACAACATGAACTCCATAAACAAGCTAAAAAAATTTAAATAATGAATCGAAAAGGAAGCAAACATAGACAGAGGGGCTTCGTCGGAGGGAACACTATTGTTTCTGCCGCTTGGCAGGGCTATTATTGTAGTTGACTTCGCTAGCTGCTGGGGTTTGGCCGGTAATTTTGGCCAGAACCAGAGAAAAGGGTGGCGTTTGGAGTTTCCACTAGCGTTGCTAGTAACATGGTGGTTCGCCGGTTGCTGCTGGCTTCACGTTCTCGTCGGAGTTTGTTGTTGTCGTTCGTCGCTGTTGGCTGGAGCAGTTGAGAGATAGAGAGAGTAGGTGAGCTTTCGCTACTGCTGCCAGTGCTCACCGGTGATCTGCTTGGTGGCTTTTTCCGAAGCTACTAGTTGCTAGAGGGGAGAGGGAGAAGCAACGGGAGAGAGGAGGTTGTCACTGGACTGCGTGGTGGCCATCCTCACCGGCAAAGTGGAGGCAGAGAGGTGGATGAGGCAACGGACTTTTTGGGAGAGGAGAGAAAAGAATAAAGTCATGGGGGTTTAGGTCTTTTGATGTTTAAATGAAAGAAATAATTAAAGGATTTGGGCCATTGGATTAATTTGTATGAAAGGCCGAAATCTTATGAGATTGAATGGGAATTTGGAGTCTTGAAAATTGGAATTAGAATAGGCCACAACTGAAATTAATAAATGCCTATAATTGAAATAAAATAAATAGACTAGGCGATTATTTAAATGATTTAGGAGGAGATAAAGGAGAGGCTATTCAATTAATAAAATACTACATATATTAAAATATTTTCATATAAATTAAACACATCTTGATGTTAAAACAATTGAGTAAAGTAATTATTTCAAGTTTAATTATCGATAAAAATAAGAATTTAATAATAATAAAATAATTTAATAATAACTTTTAATAAATCACACATACTAAAATATGTAATTTTTAGACAAAATCGATTAAAACTTTAAACTTGAAATGTATTATTAAAAAATACATACTTAATCGAATAGCACTCCCGAAAGGGTTATAGGTCAGTCAAAATTGTGTGTCAACAGCTGCCCCTTGATCGTTTGAGAATGAAGGATAAATTATCAGGCAACCAATGTTGACTTAGTAGTCAATTTTTTTCGACAAACGAGAGATGTCAGTGGGATCAATTGAAACTATATAGAGTTGGAGAGGGGTATGACCAACACTTTGGTATTAAGTCGCCTACATATCTCTGATTATACGAGAATCAGGTCGTGTGTAGTTCTAGATTTAGGAACAAATGAGGCTCCTAAAATTTGATGTATCGCTAAGGCATTAGAACGGGAACGATAACGACTTGAATGGATACGGTTTGAGTAGCGAGGAGAGCATGATAGAGCGATTTCCAACTTAAGCAAGGATCAGATGAAAATAAGTAATACGAGTAGCAAATAATCAAATGAAAAACGGTAATACAAGTAGCAAAGAGTTGAGAGGGCCTTTGTTGCGATAAATATGTAAGCTTGACAATCGTAGCTGAGAGGGTGATTGATCTCGTCTGCATTATATCAGTCTCTGCAAGTCTGCAGCTTGTAATACGACTAAATAAAGTGATTAGAACAGATATATCAAATGAACGATAAATGTAAATGCATTTTCCCATATCGACCATAATATTTGCCTTAAGACTATGAAAATGATATCTTAGGCTATGACATCTAGGGCCATGATACGTAAAATTAATTCCTCAGGTCATGAAAATGTTGTTTGTGGGTCATGAAAAGTGATGCATTTAGACTATGACACCTTTGGATCATGATAGACATAAATTAAATCCTTAGGCCATGATATGATGTCTGCGGGACATAAAGATGATGCTTTTAGACCATGATGCCTTCAGAACATGATAAGCATGAAGTAAATCCTCAGGCCATGAGATGATGTCCACAAGCCATGAAAGATGACGCCTTTGGACGATGACGCCTTCAGAATATAAATAATGAGTAGAGAAAGCGTATCTGTGTTGGTGTAATTCAAGCATCTTGTGGCTAGATTTGTAAGTGAATATGTACAGATGTATTCGAGTACAATGCAATTTTTGGGCACATACAACTCTCGAACACATGCAATCTTCGGGCATAATGCAGTCTCGGGTTCAATGAAATCTCGGGTACATGCACTATCGAACACATGGAATCTTCGGGCACAATGCAATTTGAGCACATGCAATCTCCAAGCACAATGCAATTCTTGGGCATAATGCAATCTTCCGGCACATGTAATATCGAGGAACAGTTTAATTCTCGAGCACAATGCAATCTCAGACATAATGCAATATCAAGCACATGCAATCTTTTGGCACAAAAAAAAATTGAGAACTATACAATCTCAGGCATAACACAATATTGGACACATGCAATCTTTGGGCACATGCATTCTTCGGGCACAATGCAATTCAAGCACATGCAATTTCAAGATCAGTGTAGTATTGGGCACATGCAATCTTCGGGGCAATGCAATTTCGGGCTCAATGTAGTTCTCGGGCTCATGCGATAATTGATTGAGGGTGTAGACCTTTGCCTTATTAGAAGGATTGAGTGTCATTTGTTGACAAATGCCAAGCTCGGAATATTGTAGCTTAACCCTTTGTCCTATTGTAAGGAGTGGGTGCAGTTGAATGTCGATTTGTAGGGCTTGATATAAAGTAGTTTGATCCTTCCTTATGATTGGGAGGATAGGGCACCATTTACTGGCGATTTGTCGAGCTTAATAGCTATCAGGCGATGTTGAAATTTCTTTTATATATGTACCTGTATTTTTTGCATTCGAAGAAAAATAGTTAGTTTAAGGGGTGGTTGATCTGTGTCCCTAATTTGACACAATATGATCCTTTGATGTCTGGTCGAAGGTCAATCTTTATGATGTTGTTAGAAATTTTGTGATCCCTCCAAAATTTCTGCCGTAATGTAAAACTTTAGACTTTCTGATGCTCCTTTTGTAGACCGGAAGTAGTGCTCTTGAATTTTTGAGAAGATCTCAAAAGTTCTGCCCCAGTCTCATTATTTGTAAATAAATGGGATTGTTGGGGTCCTTTCTTGAGAGAAAAATATAGGAAAATGCTCTTTGATGGAATTTTGAGACCCTCTCAAAAAATTTCCCCATTATTGACTTGCAAGAAGAATGCTCTTTTCATGGAATTTTTGAGTCTTTCTCAAAAATTCGGCCCCAGTTACACAATAGAAGGGGAAAATGAAATTTTTTATTAGGATAAGGTCGAACTCCATAGGAGCACCTACGTATCCCTCTTAAACGGGAATCAGGTCTGCATAATTCAAGACATTAAAAAGGAACAATCTTGAGAAGCAACTGAGATGATAGTTTCTAACCAACTTTATTGTCCACGTGCTAACATGGGTACTTTCCATGTCAGAAATTAATGGAACTTAAATGTAGAAACTGCTTCAAATGCACTGTTGGGACTCCTTTGGCACAAGGTCTGTCCAGTGTATCACATTAGCCTCAATCAGTTGCTGAATCTTGTATCTTAAAGCACGACATGTTTCGGTAGTATGTCCCTCCATCCCTGAATGATAGTCACAAATATTGTTTGGGTCATACTGCTTGGATTGAGTGTTTGGATTCTTGGCAGGGATATCTGTCACACAGCCAACCACTTTAAGCCTTTCGTAGAATTGGTCAAAGGATTTGGCTAAAGAACCGTAAATTTTGATGGGTTCTTCTCAGCAATGAATAAGTTTTTGTGAATATGAGGTTGAGCGAGGGTTTTGACATTATGGACAACATTGGTTGGTTGTTGATATGGTAAAGGGGGAGGAATTTGATATGAAGGAATTTGGAATTGTATGAGAGGCGTGCGATACCAAGGGACTTGGTGCAGAGGCATTTCATGTAGAGGAGCTTGCATGGTGGGATTTTGCAGATGTGGAGTGAGATATGGAGGTCTAGAAGCACGGGCGAGATGTTGGAGAGGATATGGGCAATTTGGGAAGTGAGTGTTCTTTTGAGATATTTGAATGGAGCTTAGCTGATTTTGAGGTTGAGAAGTAGGGTGAATTGGTGGAGGATTATTTTGAAAAATGGATTGACTTGTGATGGGCTGCTTATCCATATTTGTCTCCAAAGTAAGATTGACAGAGAGCAACAACTTAGCCCACTCGTGCATATAAGATATCACTTCTTCTAAATCTTTTATTTTCTGTTCCAAACTTGGGTTCGACTTGTTCAGAGGATGCTCCTTCTCAATAGTTTTACCCATAATCTTATCATTAGTCACCTTCTTCTTTCCTTTGCGATTCTCACCTGGGAGATAGGAAGGAGTGCCCTTTGATCATGTGTCGTGAACCATGATCTACAGATTAACCATAGGGGAGGGGTAAAATAAAAATAAAAGCGAAAGAAAACCCAAGTTAGAACATTGCATAAATTGAGATAACAAGCACATTGTTTAAGATAAATGTCCTAAATGCAAGGGGCCTCATTGTGCCAGAGGTAGGCCTAAGACGACACATAAGTAATGCACAATAATTAATTCAGACCTTATTCGTCAATTTGGAGTTTAGTTTAGAGGAATTCTAAACTCCATTTTGGCATGACTTGGATTAGATTAATTATTGTGATCACATTGACACATAATATGCAATTTGTCTCAAGGGTGTTAGGACCCTTTATATGGTAGAGTGGATACTAAGAGTGTGAATTGACACCAAGAATCAAACCACCTAAGGTTTATACAACATGTATGATCTAATTAAAATTTCTAAGAGTTTGGTAGACACGGATTTGAAGAGGTTCTATGCGAGAAGGCACATGGTTCCACGATAGTAAAACTATTTGCTTCTACCATGCCTCAGCCATTTCTCTAATATAGGGTGTTTGAAGAGAATTGGAGTATTTTGTGAAATGTGCAAAGTTGCACACCATCACGAAAAAACAAAAGAAAGAGGAAGAGGGTCCCAACTGGAGGAAGTATCAGCAGAATGTCAGTTTACCAAAGCAGTAAACATTTAGCATATAGATGAAAAATAGTAATACAAAGGCAATTTTAAAAAAAGTAATAAATAAATAAATACATGAATACAAGGAAATAGACATGTAAAAACATAAAGGAATTAAGCAAATAAGAAAAGGGGACAACGATTAAAATGGAAGTAAGCAAATATGCAATTTAGACATGGAATTAACAAAACAAACAAGGAAAACATTCAAAAACAAATAAACCCCACATAAAGCATGAAACATGTAATAGTAAGAACCAAAAATCCTCAGCAGATTTGTCATTCTGTTGCGCCCCATTTTCCAAAAAACGGGTTTCGATGCACAACCTAACAACTCTTTTGGGTTTGGGTTGAAGTGAAGAAAGAGTGATTGTTTATTGTTAATGTCTTCCACCGTCGGAGAATAAATGAAAAAAGGTCTGTTTATATAGCAGGTAGAGGGCCAGGCGGAAAAGGTAAAAGAAATTATTTTGATTCGGTTGAAATTATTTCCCTTAAACGGAAAGGCAGATCAATCCTATTTTTACCAAATATCAACACGTAAGAATCAATCTACTATTAAATAAGGTAAGTAAAATCAATCACTAGTTTACCATATTAAAAGATCAATAAGAAAGTCTGCCCCAAAATTTAAATAAGGGAAAGCAAACTTTAATTACGAAATAGGGTAATGATACATAATGACAGCTCAATCCTAGTGAACCAAATATATATTAGAATATACCATAAAAGAAATAACAAATAACATATATGCACAATGAACCACTAATACCACAAACCCAAAATGTCAAGCAATGACAATACTGAAGAATTTTTCAATTGTGATTTAAGGAAATCATCAAAGAAGAAGCAATTTAAAAAATATAGTAATTTCAACACATAAACTTGCGCACTTTAATCCAAAATCAACAATTTCTGCAAGGAAGCGGATTACATTCACACATATATCATAACACACTGATGTCTTTTAAGAGAAACAAAGCTCACGAAATTCTCACAATGATTAATGACCTCCGCACAAAGCAAACATGCGACTCAACAACATGAACTCCATAATCAAGCTAAAAGAATTTAAATAATGAATCACGAAAGAAAGCAAACTTGGACGGATCTATCAAGATCCGTCTTAAATAAACTCGAAATTTCTGGAAGAAAGGGGCTTCGCCGGAGGGAGCACCATTGTTGCTTCCGCTTGGCAGGGCTATTGTTGTTGTTGACTTCACCAGCTGCTGGGTTTTCACCGATAAGTTTGGCCGAAACCAGAGAAAAGGGTGCGTTTGGAGTTTCCACCAGAGCTGCCAGTTACATGGTCGTTCGCCTGTTGTTGCTGGCTTCGTGTTCACACCGGAGTTTGTTGTTGTTGTTCGTCGCTGCTGGCTGGAGCAGTTGAGGGAGAGAGAGAGAGCAGTGAGCTTTTGCTGCTACTGCTGCCAGTGCTCGCTGGTGGTCTGCTCGGCAGCTTTCACCGGAGCAGCTGGTTGCGAGAGGGGAGAGGGAGAAGTGATGGGAGAGAGGAGGCTACCACCGGACTGCGTGGTGGCCATCCTCACCGACGAAGCGGAAGCAGAGAAGTGGATGAGGCGGCAGACTTTTTGGGAGAGGAGAGAAAAGGATGAAGTCTCAGGGGTTTGGGTCTATTGATGTTTAAAGGAAAAAAAAAATTAAAGGATCTGGGCCAGTGGATTAATTCGGATGAAAGGCTGAGATCGGTTCTTTGAGTTGGATGAGTTAAGATGGATGGATGAGATTGAATGGGATTTGGAGTCTTGAAAATTGGAATAAGAATAGGCCACAATTGAAATCAATATATGGATATAATTGAAATAAATTGAATAGACTAGGCTATTATTTAAATGATTTACGAGGAGATAAAGGAGAGGCTATTCAATTAATAAAATACTACATATATTAAAATATTTTCATATAACATAAACACATCTGGATGTTAAAACGTTGGGTAAAGTAATTATGTTGAGTTTAGTTATCGATAAATATATTGATTTAATAATAATAATAAAATAATTTAATAATAATTTTTTATAAGTCATACATACTAAAATATGTAATTTTTAGACAAAATCGATTAAAATTTTAAACTCGAAATGTGTTTTTCAAAATACGTACTTACTCGAGTAGCACTCCCAAAAGGGTTATACGTCGGTCAAAATTGAGTGTCAACAATCATTGAATTAAATTCATCAATAATTTAATTTATTTTATTAGTATCTATAATCTTAACATGAGGAATTACATATGTGTTTAATGGGAAATTTCGAAATAGAAATAGAGGAGTGCATTTACGAATTTCTAGTGGAATGAGTTGTTATTTATTATGGTAAGAATAATTCAAATTTATTATTTGGAATTATTTTCATAATAATAAGTCTCAGTAATTAAATATGTGGTCCCTATCGTGCCCATATTTAACTAGAACTATGAATCTATTATAAAGGGAAAAGGGAGAAGTATGTGTCTTTCTCTATTCTAAGGAAAGAGAGAAGTATGTGTCTTTCTCTATTCTAAGTCAAGGGAGAAGTATATCACTTTTTCTATTATAAGGAAAGGGAGAAGGACATGACTTTTTCTATTCCAAGGAAAGGGAGATGTACATGTCTTTTTCTATTCTAAGGAAAGATATGGTATTCCTTCTCCTCCTTGGACTAGGAAGTAATCTCTATAAATACGGATTTTTCTAACCCTTGAAAAGATGAAGTTTTCTATAAAATATTTTCCCACCCAAGTGTTGAGAGAGTTTGGAAGTGAACTTGGGATCACTATAGAAGACTGATTCTCATTCAATTATGAAAGGTAGTAAGGTACTTTGGTTATTAATCATTATGCTTGCACATAAAGGATACTACGAAGAGGCAATTTTACTTTAATATAATACCTAAAAGAATTTCATATAGTCTACATATCATGTTATCTGGTGACAATTTAAGATGTATAATACTTATAGACTAAGACATAGACATTGGGTGGGGTTTTCGTTTCCTGCTTTTTGGTGCATCTAATTAAAATAGGTGACTTTTGGTTTAAGGACGTTTAATCACCTACTTTTTACTGATTCTTATCTTAGAGTTCTCCTTATGATATGTGGTATTAATCTATTTAAAATTCAACTTATCAAGGAAGAACAATTGAAAAAGATTAGTGAGTGGTGAGTGACCTTGCATCCTTTAAACAACAACAAAAAACTATCTATATTTTTTTTCATTTGTGCTGGAACTTAGAGATTATTTTTTATAATTGGCCTTAGTTTCTATAAATATATCTTATCAATGATAATTAATAAGGAAAAACACAATGTTTCTTACCTAATAGCTTTTTTGATGAAGAAATAGTTTTGTTTTGAGTATGTTTTAGATCGAAAACATATATAACTTTTGAGTATGTTATATATATATATATATGTCTTGACAATATTTCTATTATTCTTCTATAAAACAATCGTAGAGGATTTTCAAATATGAGGTTGGTAGCTAAAGAAGGCTATGTCGGTGTAGTAGTGGTTGAAATACATAACAAAGTTAATTTTATCAGCATCTATAAAAAAGGGACAAATAGGATCAGAGTAGCAAGAACTGAATCAAAGCGTACCTTGAACGGTAACTTGTCCTCTTGTTTCCGTTGTTGCTAACTTTCCTATCTTCATATACATCATGGCATGTAGTGGAGAACAAAGAGAAAATGTTGACGATATCTCCGAACTGCTAGCCGAAGTTCTCAAAGATTTCTCTAAACTTTTTGAATCACTTTAATTTCCTATGTTATTTTTGACTTTCCACTTTTGAATTTGTTTTATTGGATTTGTGTTTTTTGTAGGAAAAATTACATAAATACATAAATTAAGAATCATCATGTCTAAAATTTTCTACCATGTAAAAAAATTACAAATTTTTTCTCTCGGATACATTCTTATCCCTTGTCGGATACATCCCTATCACTTCTCGGACATATCCCTCCCATTAAGTAATGTATCATGTGCAATTTATCACACAACCAAAGAATGTATTCGAGTGCAACGAAAAATATTTTTGTAATTGGAGAAACTTCTAGGACAGGATGTAATTAGTCCCCAAATGTTTGAGATTTCTATGCATTATACTTTTTTTTTAATAAATAGGCTTAGTAGTTTGAGCCCATTCATATAAATATATATTTGATTGATACATTTGACCTATTGGGTGATTTTGAAGAAAAAAAAAGCCTAGTACATATGTGTTCGGCCCACAATGCACTATGTATTTGAAGTAAGATAATGTAAGTTCCATATGACGATGTTAAAAAACATAAGTATTCAAGAAGTTAAAGTCTCAATTATTTTATTAGTATGTAAATCTTTCTTGAAGTGTCGAACTCTGCTCCAACAATCTCTTTTGGCCTCAGCTGTTCAAATTATGAATAAGATCCCTAAATAAATCTGGAGAAATTAATTCCATAATTATAGAACATTTCATAATAAAGTCAACCCTTGATCAAAAGGATTAAATATCTATTATATATACGTAACAAAAGAAGAAGTAATTTTGACTTTGTATATGAAACCAAGGCCTCTGTGTGGGGTCATTCATATGTCTTACTCCTACATATTAGTTAATCAATTGTATGCTTGCCTCTTAATTATGAATATTTCTTGTTCTATATAGTACTCAATTCTTTGTATACATTACATTTTACCTGGTTTATTATATATATTACATTTTTCTTGTTTTGGTAATTCAATAATTATTATTTGAAAAAAAAACTATATATGTAATTAGGGAATTGATCTTTAAATAGACCATTTTAGCTCATTCGTTACAATCTTTTATGTATCAAATAAAATATTGCACAATCAACAATATTTTTTTAGGGATAATGCATAAGTACCCCTAAACTATGAGGAAAATTTTAGTTATATCTAAATTTATCTAGGGTCCTATGAAACCCCCCCCCCCCCCCCCCCTCCTAAAATATTTTAAAAAGGAATAAACCCACCCTCATTAGTTGACCTGGCATAGAGAGTGTGCACACTCTTTTGAAAGCAAGTGAAGATCGACAAAATAGGACACATGTTTTGTATTGATTGGCCTATTTATAATTAGTTAGTACACATAATTATCAACATTAAAACTTATATATATTTTTAATTATTTTCATTTCTTTCTTTGTAAAATATTTATTTCCACCCTCACTTTAAACTTGCAATTGTTTAATTAATTTTTTTAATCTTTTCATGTTGAATAATTTTAAAATTGTCTGTAATTTATAAAAAAAAAAAAAAATTTAAAATATTACTTTAATTTTAACGTCCTTATTATTTTTTAATGTTTTATTTAATTTTCTTCACTTATTTTGATATCCGTCCTAAATGAACTTATTTTAAATAAAATACATTTGAAATTAAATTTTAAATCACTTAAAAGTTAAATAAAATAAAAAGGATGAATAAAATCAATAGGAAAAAAAGAGAACAAACAATGAATGATGTTATTTTTTAAATATACGGCAAATAAATTTAAAAAACAATATGTATTTAGTTAAATACAAGATAAATAAACTAAAAGGCTTTTCTTTTTTACAAAAAAATAAATTAAAATAAATAAATAAATAAATAAATAATATATATATATATATATATATATATATATATATAAAATGTTGCAATATTATATTTTACTAAGCTTATTATTCAAATTTTCACTTAAATAAGCAATACTATTTACTATAATATATATTTTTGAAATTGTTAATCACGTGCAATGCATGTGTCAAAAAACTAGTATATTACCTTAAAAGCATGAACTCCTAACTTGAATGTTAAATTACTATAATATCCCTAATTTAGGTTGTGGCTTTTTCGATGAGTTGTGACTTTCCTAATAAGTTGTGACTTTTTTCGTAGGGTTGTGATTTTTCGATGAGTTGTGAATTTTCCAAAGAGTTGTGACTTTTCCATATAGTTGTGACTTGTTCAATAAGTTGTGACTTTTTCAAAGGGTTGTGATTTCTTGGAAATGTCATGACTTTTTAAATAAGACACAAAAAACACTTGTTCATACTACCCTTTGTTGACTATAAATAGAGGTGTTTCCTCTCATTTTTCAATCACTATTTTTTTTTAATCTTCTACTCTTCTTATTCTTCTTCTTGCATTTTAAAAAATTTCGTGTGATTTATTGTCGTTGAGTGAGTTCAAAGTTTAGTAGAATATGATGTACCACTATTTTGATGAAGTAAATTGTTCTATCGTAAGATGGTATATTCCTTAACTTCAAGTACTTGAGAAAAAAAAATTCTGATGATATAATAAATATTGTTTTGCTTAGATAGTATATAATGTTCCAATATATGAACTTAACATGATATAGTCTAAACTCATTTGTTTTGTTAACAATTTCTCTTGTAATGTAGATATATGCTTCTGAATATCTTTTTCAAAAATTATTAAACTTCTCAAGAGTTAGAGAATTGTCATGCTTTATTTTTTGATGGTCAAGACAAAAGAATGAATTGATTTATCAATGTTACTTATGTGATTTAGATTGTCAGGAAGTTTGCTTCAAAATAGTTATTACTATATAAACATTGTCATTTGTTAATATAAGCATTTCCCTTTTGTTTTATTGATTTACTATTTCTTAATATTTAAGTAGTTTCAACGAAAAAAAGTTTATATGACTTGTAATAACGCAAGCTGAAGTTTGTATTAAATTAAATTTTATTGTAGTATAAATTAATTTGTTATTGTAAAAAAATTATCTTGTGATGTAGATATATGCTTCTGAATATCTTTTTCCAAAATAATTCAACTTTTGAAGAGTTAGAGAATTGTCACGATTTGTTTTTTTTATGCCAAGACAAGAGAATGACTTTAATTATCAATGCTGCTTATGTGATTTAGATTGTCAGGAAGTTTGCTTCACAATAATTATTATTATACAAACATTGCTATGTTGATTTATTGATTTACTATTTCTTAATATTTCAATGTTTTCAACGAATAAAAGTTCATATCACTTGTACTAACGCTAGTTGAAGTTTGTATTAGTTTAATTTTTATTGTAGTATAAATTCATTTGTTTTTTTTTTAACAATTTCTCTTGTGATGTGGATACATATTTCTGAATATCTTTTTCCAAAATAATTCAACTTTTGAAGAGTTAGAAAATTGTCACGATTTGTTTTTTTGATGCTCAAGACAAAAAATGACTTTATTTATCAATGCTACTTATGTGATTTAGATTGTCAGGAAATTTGTTTTAAAATAGTTGTTACTATGTAAACATTGTCCTTTTGTTTTACTAATTTACTATTTCATAATATTTAAGTATTTTTAACGAAGAAAAGTTCATATGACTTCTAATAACGCAAGTTGAAGTCTGCATTAGTTTAATTTTTATCATTTATTTAATAGATATTTTTTATGAGATATATATTTTTATTAATGCATATATATATATATATACATACACACACACACAAATATATACATATGTATATATATATATATATATATATATATATATATATATATACATATGTATATATTTGTGTGTGTGTGTATGTAGATATTTATATATATATATATATATATATATATATATACATATGTATATATTTGTGTGTGTGTGTATGTAGATATTTATATATGTCACAAATGTATTATCAAGTTAACAAGATCTTCTAACTTCAAAATATATAATTTTAAAATTTTCCGAGTTCTTTTTTTAAGAAAAATAACTCACAACAAATGTGAAAATATGTAAATATATATAACTCAATCTAAATTTATTATTAACAAAATAATTTTTTTATTTAGTAATATGAAATAGACATTTTCATTTTGTCCCTACACTAAATTAAAATCTAATAACTATAAAAAAAAAAAAAAGTAACATTAGTTAAAAGTCCTATTTATTTATGTAAGTATAATAATTATTAGAAATTCATCTATAATTCATTAGTTGTAACATTAAAAATTCTCTTAGTTATTACTAATTATTTAAAATGTTATTCACACTCTTTTACACTCTTTAGTTATAATATTATGAATTCTCATAGTTATTGCATTAATTATTTCTATATTTCATCTTTCCCTATATTAACTTTTGACCAATAATTTTTCATATTATTATACCATCCCTATATATGTGATAACACGGTGTTGTTATTTTTCCTTGGGTGTATCATGCTTGGTTGAATAAATTGAAATTGTTTACAAGTATATGAACTATATCTTTGTTGGTTGTAAGATAAATAGGTGATTATATATATAATTTCATAGATAGAATATATTCTTTAATTTTATTTTTTGTAAAAAAAAAAAAAGGAAACCTTTCTCAGTTAACTATGGATAGTCAATTACCAATCATTGATTTATGTACACAGTCAATCGAAAAGTCAATTATGAGATCCAACAAAAAGAACGTCATATATTATGTTATAACTTATAAAATAAAAATTACAAAAATAGTTCTAAAAAATAAAATGTAGTTGTTCTCCACATATTCATATGACATCTAAACAGATTAAGTGGTTTACACGTGCAAAGCACATCTAGATAGATGACAAGAAAAATTCACAAAAAATATCGTCTATAAGGTAATATAAGTGAGATAAGACTAGTTACGTGATTGAACCTCATCAAATTGAAATAAATATATACATTATTGCATTTAACTAATAAAATTTTTCATTGACCATCTTCATAGGTTCGTGTGAATAAGAGATATATATGATGATCCACATTGAACATTCACAAAAGGATCTGTAATATTATTTTGTGTAAAACCTATTATTCAAATCTTCGCTTAAATTTTCTGAATTGATAATCACGTGCAATGCATTTGTCGAAAAATAAGTATATATGTACATATTTATATATATACACACACACACACACACACAAAAAAAAAAAAAAAAAACTAAAACACCTCGGTATTTGAAAGAACTAATTTGAAAGGAGCCAAATCTAAAATTTTACAAATTATGCTTATGTTATGAGATTAGGGTCAACTTCAAACACCCCTAACTTTCAGTGTAGGATGTGTTAGGTGGCCCATAAGATATTAAATGAAAGGTCTTGGAATCCACTTTCCAACACCATCGAGTTTGCTAATTTTCGAGAGTGTATGAGGGAGATATGACAGTTTGAAGTCAGGTTGTTCATTTAAGAAAAGTTACCCGAAAATATGAGGGGTATTTTAGTGTTTTCCTTACCCAAATATGATTAAAATGTTTTTGTTAATATTTTGGGATCAAATCTATTTTGGGTTAGTTTTACAAATTCTAAATTACGGTTAGGGTTTTAGAAGATAGTTCAAGAAGAGAAAAGAGGAAAAGGAAGAACGATCGAGGTTTCTTGCGAATCGAGGATTTATTTCGCCAAATCGAGGTATGTGAGGTCTCATAGTGTTGGGTTTGTTCACCGACACTCCACTCATGACTCATGATTGACATAATTGAATTCTTCCATAAAGATTAAAAGATTTAAGTTCTTAATGTGTTCTTAAAGTATTGTTTTTGTTCTTTAAACAGGATGAGTTTGATGAGTTCTTGAGGTAATCATATTGAGTTTAAGAGTTTTTTTTTATTAGATTCTCGTATACTTGTATTGGGTAATTGAATATAAGTAGAATTTGAGAAAAGAAATCGACTCTCTACAAATTAGGGTTAGAAAATGAGAAAGAAAATTCGTCGGAATGAACTAGGGAAGGTGTAACACCCCGTAGTTTAGTAGGCCAATTAGAGCTAAGTGTGAGGGCAACAAGAGACAATGCAAGGGGTAAGAGCCAAGGCCAAGGGGCAAGGCCTAATCCAAGGGCCAAGGCCCAATCCAAGGGCCAAGGCTTCCCGAAGGTTTCCTAGCACTGCCCCACTTCACGACCACACCACGTCTCGTGGTGACCACCACGCTCTTGGTGGCTAAGGCAGTAGCTACCTTGAAGCTGCCTCAAAATAGCTCACCTTCACGAGCCACTTCACAGCCAGTGGAAGACCCCGATTCATGGAAAGGCCAGTGAAGGTGCCTTAGATTTTTGGAGGCCAAAACACCCTAGCCTAGACACTGCCAAGGACCATGGGCAGTACCATGGCTCATGGAGCCTGCAGTGGTGTCTGACACTAGGCTACCTAGTGCGGGTTGTTTTGGTAAATTCCATTTCAAGTGGTTATTTAGTGAGGTCGTTTTGTATAGTCTTAGTACACCTATATAAACTATTTTGATCCTTTAATCACCCCAATTTAGTCATTATTTCCCAAGACCCAAACTAAATTCCCAAAAGCTCTCCTCCCAAATATTTCTCTCTCTAGAACTAGAAGAAGAAGAAGAAGAGGGTTCAAGCTAGGTCAAATTCCTCCAATCTTCCAAGCTTTGTATCCAAGGTATGATAGCTTATTCATATTTTGATTCTTCCATCCATGGAACCCCCTAGAATTCCCCCCATTTGGTAAAGAATTCCCCAATTCAAGTTAGGGTTATTCAATGTTGTGGGTTATGATGCATGTTGATCCAATTGAGTGGATATTGATTGTTATTAATAAATTAGTAGTGAATCATGTTATTATGAAGACATTACATGCTTTCCATGTCTAACCCTAGTCTAATTGATGGAATTGAAGTGGGTTTTACGCCTTACGAAAGGAAAATTGAGGATTTAGAGATAATCTTCTAAGATTGATGATAGGTATAGTAGATTGCTTGAGATTAGGGCACATGAATATGAATTGAATGAGGTTAAAGAATACATGTTGAATCATGATGAGTAATTGTTGGCTTTAAGCCTATATGAATATATATGATTGAAATTAGCTAAGAATGAAGACTGTAGGTAGAATACGTTGAGACTTACATCTATGAGATGCTAATGAGAAGTATTTCTTGAGAGTAAAGCTTGTAGTTATGAATGTTGACTTCTAGGACATTGAGAGTAAGGCTAATATGTTGAATTATGGATGTCAAGGCTTTGAGAGTGAAGTGTTTATGATTATGATATGTTGTTGTATTCTTGGAAGGATATTCTCACACATACACCTATGTATGAATATGATACGATATGAAAGGTTCTCTCACATAGAATGATTCTAGGTTGAAAGGCTTGCTCACCTAAAATGAATCAAAGCAGGATTAGTTATGTTAGCTTGAAGTTGTGTTATGAAATCCCTTCATGAATAAATTTACTTGGTAAGACAAGACCATTTCATGGTATCTTGAGTATAAGACCTCATGGTTGCCTTGGATTAAGAAATCATACTCTTTCTAAGGGTAGCTTACACTAGCATCTTAGAATGCTTTCATGGTAGCATGACTTGGTTAGGCTAAACCATTTCATTGGTAGCTAGGATGGATCAATAGTATCTTTCCTTGAATAGCTTGGACTTGCATGATAGTATGTTTTCCTTGGTAGCTTGGTTTAGCATAATGTAGTTATGTTAGCAAGATGATTAGTTTGGTTTTAGCAATAGTACCCCTCCTTCAATAACTTGGACTTGCATGATTGTATGTTTTCCATGGTAGCTTGATTTAGCATAATGTAGTTATGTTAGCAAGATGATTAGCTTGGTTTTAGCAATAGTACGCTTCCTTGAATAGATTGGACTTGCATGATATTATGTTTTCCATGGTAGCTTGGTTTAGCATAATGTGTATATGTTAGCAAGTTCCTTCAATAGCTTGGACTTTCATGATAGTATGTTTTCCATGGTAGCTTGGTTTAGCATAATGTATTCATGTTAGCTAGATGGTAGCTTGGTCTAGCCTAGTATGGTGCTATTCCTTGCTAGCCTAGAAATGATGAAAAGTAATCATTTATGTATGATGACCTAAAGTGGTACTTAGTATGGGTGGAATTATGGAGTCTTATCCATGCATGTAGAAGTATGACTTGAAGCTACTTATGAAGTGTTCTCTTATTTGTTGTATGCTTAGCTTGGATTGTGGTTATAGTTTCCTTCCATGATATGTTGGACTAAAAGTGAAGATTCCCTTCTTTATGAGAATTAAGCTAAGGATCAGATCCAAAGATGGTAATTTTGGCTATGAGGGTCTAAAAATGGTGCTTAGTATGGGTGAGATTATGGGGTCTTATCCATGCATTGCACAGGTATGCTTTGAATTTACTTGAGAAATAATTCTCTCAAGTTATGAAGATTTAAGTATTGGCTATGCTTATGAATATGATGTATCTCTTATGGTTATAGATTATGTCTTATGTTGACTAATGCTTATATTATGTCTATGTTGGAGATTAATCTCATGATTATGTTGTTATGCTCTTATGATGTTATGTTAGCTATCATATTTAGTACATTTTGTACTAACACATACTCTTGCCTACATTATTATCAAATGTAGGGTCCGTCTATATTGAGTTCTATCCTCGTGGCTAGGTTCTTAGTAGAAGCAAGGAGTTGAAGATTTGGTGAGTCTCATAGCATCAAGGATTTTCCCACCTGTAACGACTGGTTTACGTCGTTACAGAAAAGCCGATGGAGAAAAATTTCGGGCCGAAAAACTTTTTTGTAGCAACTTAGAATTTTCCAACCTAGTCCAGATTTGGACCAAATTAGAGTCAGTAAGGTCTAGGGAAATCTTGTAGAAATTGGGTGATCTAATTATGATTTTGATCGCATGAGTAGATAGCTAAGACGTTAAGGAACCCATACTACTGTACGAAATTGAATTCGAGTGAGTAGAACTCCCAAAACTAATCATAGCGTGAACATGTACTTTCTGATTGTCATTGATTGAAGATGTGTTGTGAAATGGTGTTTTGGAATTCTTTAGTTAGATCTCTATTTTCATGCAATCCACTAAGGATGGATTATTCTCTCCAGAGCAGGGCCAATATGGCGGGATGGGTGCCACCATAGCGGGCCAGTCACGAATTAAGTCGAAAATAAACCCCAAAAATGTTTTATTATACACTTTTCAACTTTGAGAGCTACGAGACAACCCTAGGCAAGTTCTTGACCATTTTTCACCATTCTTAAGGCTAAAAGTTAGGATTTAACTCCTTGAATCCGTCTTTCGATCCATAGAACATAAACTAGAGGGTATTTATCAATGGGAAAGGGTTTTGATCAATAATTTATAGTGGAGAGGCCCTAATTTGGATATTGGGAGCATGGGTTTGATCTAGGGTTGTTAGGGCTGTTGGTAGTTCGGGTAATTAGATATTGTTTATTGATTCCCGTGTTGTATTAATTCTTTGTAGACTAAGAACAAGCGGAAAGAATTTGGGAAAGCAAGAATCAAGTTTCTTAGGGGATTCAAGCTTGTTTCAAGGTAGGTGATGGTTGTGATTTCATGTTGTGTGATATATGTTTGTTCTTGCTTCATTATACTAAATGTATGTATGCGAATTTTGTATTATTGATCACACTAATTATAAATGAGGATAGATGGATGATGAATGCCATGAATCATGACTTCATTGTATGATTTTGAGAATATACTTGTGATTGTGATTGTGGCTTGTTGAATGGATCAGGTGTTGCATTCTGACAAACTAACTGGGTTTGGATGCCACATTCCAACATAAACATGGATCAGTTGCCACGTTCTGGCATAAACATTAGATCGGGTACCACGTACCGGTACACTAACAATTTGGGTGTGGGTTCCATGAGAGGACCATTGACTTGACATAACTTTATATCTTGAGCATTTGGAAATTGTGCGTTATACATAAATGATATGGATATTGTATATGTTCGGTGTATGCATATTATTATTATGTTGGAATGGCTTATCTATGTTGCACTTAGTAGGATAGCCGCGTGATCCTACCAGTACACTATGGTTGTGTATTGATACTACACTTTCTCTTTATTTGTTGAGTCCAGGGCATCTTCAAGCGGCTATTGCAGACCTCGTTTAGAAGATTAGTGACCATTTTGAATTCAAGGGTGATCCTGTTCTTCTGGGCTGCCATGAGTTCTCTTTTTGTTTATGTCCACACTTCGGAGTTAGACTTGTTGTTTAGATTGCATATGTTTTGTATGGAGTTTTACCCCTTCTTGTTTAGATTTACGGTTCTTGTTAGAGTTTTGGTACATTGACTTTCAGGTTCTTGGCGTTATTTCCGCGTTTGTTTTGTTAAACTTTTTAGAGTTTATGGGAACTCTATTTCTTTCCTTCGCATTTAAACCTGCTTCTCTAACTTTAAATTCCTTAGTTATGATTAATTGTGTAGTTCCTTGGTTAGCTAATTAGCATTAATGGTTCTCCGATCGGAGGGTTAGTGTGGGTGCCAATCACGACGGTCTGGGTCGTGACAAAGTTGGTATTAGAGCCTAAGTTTGTTGATCTCGATGTACCAAAATGATTCTAGATGAGTCTTGCGGAATGGTACAGAGACATGTCTACTTTTCTTTGCAAGGCTATAGGACTTTAGTAAATCTCTTTGTTTTCTCTTGTCTCATTTCGTGCTATAACTTGATTCCAAATGGTATATGCCGATTCAAATTGGTATCTAACCTCCTTCACTCTTCTGTCCGCAGATGGTTAACACTAGGTTTATTGTTGTCTGGCTCGTAGCTGCGTCAATGCTCCAGTTGAGGAATCTACAGCACGAGGTCGTAGTCGATGCAGGGGTAGATGAAGAACTAGGGGTAAAGTCCGAGAAAAGGTGGCGCCTACTAGGGATAGAGCAGCAGTTGAGAATGCTCCCAGAAATAAGGCCCCTCCTATGCATCATGAAGAGGTAGAGGAAAATGTAGAGGTTGACAATGTGGAGAATGTTGGACAAGAGTAAGAAGTGCAGGCTGAGACTACATGTATTCCTCCCTTAGACCCAGTGCTAGCTTAACAAATTATGTTCATTATTGAAAGGATTGGTTGGTACTAGAGTGCTTCCTTCTGTTCAAGCAACTCATGCTCCCGCCAATCCCCTTATTGCTATCACTGTCCCCAAGGTTGGTGGAATTATAGGTAATGATGTTTTCTTCCGTCCTTTGTTGGGTCCTGTTATGACTGGTAATGAGCATGGGATGTTGACTAAGTTCTTGAAACTGAAACCAGTGGTGTTCCTTGGTTTCGAGAGTGAGGGTGCCTATGAGTTCATCCTAGATTGTTATAAGAGGCTTCATAAGTTGGGAATTGCCCATCAACATGGAGTTGAGTTTGTGACTTCTCAGCTTCAAGGTGAGGCTAAGCAGTAGTGGAGAGCCTATGTGGAATGCAATCTTCAGTTTTATCCCCACTCACTTAGACCCAGTTCATGCTCCATTCTTGGAGAAGTATGTGACTTGGACTTGGAGATATCGTAAGAAAGATGAGTTCATGGCTTAGGAGCAAGGTGGTATGTCAATGGCTGCTTATGAGGCCAAGTTCCATGCTTTGTCTAGATATGCTATGCAATTGGTGACTACTGAGGAAGAGAGGATCTGTCTATTTGTTAAGGGGCTTAATTTTGAGTTGCAGGTATTGTCCGTTCATATGACTTCTACAGGAAAAAGCTTTAATAAGGTAAAAGATTTTGTGAAGAAAGTACAGAGGGTAAGGCAAGACAGTCATGCTAAGGCATTGGCTAAGAAAGCTGAGAATTCAGGAAACTTTCAAGTTTCTTACTTAAGAGGTTTAGGGATACCGATACTTGCAGCCCAGCCAATCCAGTCAGCTATGCCTACTTTTATAGATAATTACTTCGGAACTCCACCTCAGAATTTGATTTAGGATAGCCAAGGAGCCGCACCTTTGGCGCACAATAGGCCATCTTTTGATCATACTTTCTTTAATTGTGGAGAAACTGGGCATATGAAGAGAGATTGTCCCCACCCACACATAATATATTCCGCACAACAGTAGACTAGAGCAGTGGTACCCGAGGGAAATGGTAATAATCATCGAGGGCGTCCATAAGATGGGCGAGGAGGAAATCAGTGAGGCCGTAGAGGTAGGGAAATGGTAACGCATTCAGAGGAACAGTGCAGCCAGGTAGGGAAGTGTCTCGTCACGATGATAGGGCTCAGTGTTATGCCTTTCCAGGCAAGACCGAGGTAGAGGAGTCTGACGCAATGATCACATATACTATTCTTGTCTGTGATCGAATGGCAAATGTGTTATTTGATCTGGGTTCTACTTATTCTTATGTATTCGTGTGATTTGCCTCAGAATTTTCTATGATTTGTGATATACATGATGCGCCCATCCATGTTTCTACCCCCGTTGGAGAGTCTATCATAGTCACCTATGTCTATCGTGCTTGTCCTATTTTGTTTATGAGTTTTCATACTTAGGTTGATTTGGTGATTTTGGATATGACTGACTTTGATATAATCTTAGGCATGAATTGATTATCCCCATATTATGCTGTGCTTAATTGTAATACTAAGTTTGTAACTCTAGAAATTCTGGGAAGGGAAATGTTAGAGTGGGAGGGGTGTACAAGCCTAAGCAAGCTAAGATCATATCCTTCATTCGGTCTAGGAAATTAGTAGGGAAGGGTTGTTTGGCCTATTTGGCTCATATTCGGGATGTTGAGTTTGATTCTCCATCTATTGAATCTGTTCCTATGGTGTTAGAAATTAGAGAAGTGTTTGCTACTGATTTGCCCGGTATGCCTCTAGATAGAGATATAGATTTCTGCATTGATTTAGAACCTGATACCCATCCCATTTCCATCCCTCCCTATCGCATGACTCCGATAGAATTAAGAGAGCTTAAGGCTCAAATCCAAGAACTTCTTGATAAAGGATTTATTTGTCCTAGTGCTTCCCCGTGGGGTGCTCCAATTTTGTTTGTTAGGAAAAAAGATGGTAGTATGAGGATGTGTATAGATTACCGGCAATTGTATAGGGTCACCATTTGAAACAAGTACCCATTGCCTCGAATAGATGATATTTTTGACCAATTGCAAGGTGCATTAGTTTTCTTTAAGTTTGATCTAAGGTCTAGTGACCATCCATTAAAGTTTAGGCCTATGGATGTGCCCAAGATGCCGTTTAGAACCCGTTATTGGCACTATGAGTTTCTAGTTATGTCTTTTGGTTTGACTAATACGCCTACAACTTTCATGAGTTTGATGAATGGGTGGTTCAAACCCTTTCTTGATTCATTTATTGTAGTCTTCATTGAAAACATTTTGGTCTATTTGAAAAGTGAGGAAGAGCATGTTGACTATCTTCGTATTGTTCGGGGTGTTCTTGGGAAACAAAGGTTGTATGCAAAATTTTGTAAGTGTGAATTTTGGTTGACTTCAGTTGCATTTTTGGGGCATGTAGTTTCAAAAGAAGGGGTGACGGTAGATCCTCAAAAGATTGAGGTAGTTTTGAATTGGGTTTGGCCTAGCTCTATGATGGAAGTTAGGAGTTTTGTGGGGCTCGCTAGCTACTATCGTCGATTTGCGAAGAACTTTGCTTTTATTGTCACACACTTGACAAATTTGACCAAAAAGGAGATACCATTTGAATGGACTATAAATTATGAGGAGATCTTTCAAAAGCTCAAGACTCTCTTGATCACAACACCTATTCTAGCACTACCAGTGGAAGGTAAAGATTTTATAGTTTATTGTGATGCTTCACAGTATGGTTTGGGTTCGATGTTGATACAGGATAAGAATTTCATAGAATATGCATCACGGTAGTTGAAGGTGCATGAGAAGAATTATCTAACACATGATTTGGAGTTGGTAGAGGTACTATTTGCTCTTAAGATCAAATAGCATTACCTTTATGGTGTTAAGTGTGAGGTGTTTACTGATCATCTTAGCTTGCAACACGTCTTCGCTGAAAAGGATCTGAATTTGAGACAGCGAAGGTGGATGGAGTTACTCAAGGATTATGATGTGACCATTCAATACTATTTGGGTAAGGCTAATGTAGTGGCAAACGCTTTGAGTCGAAACACGGTGAGTATCGGTAGTTTAGCTTTCTTGAGTGTAACTAAGCGACCTTTGGCTAAGGAAATTCAGACCTTGAAGTCTAAGAAAAAGTTGGGGTGTTAGCTAGCATTGAAGTTAGGGCCACGCTCATTAAGGAGATCAAGGCCAAAAAATTAAGGATGAAAATTTGAATAAGCTTAGAAAGAATACGGTGATTGGTAAGACTCAAGAGACCACTCTTGATGCGGAAGGTATGCTCAGTTTTAAAGGAAGGATTTGTATTCCCCGAGTTGATGATTTAATTCAGAATTTGTTGACAGAATCCTATGGTTTGTGATAATCAATTCATCCGGGTGTGACCAAGATGTACTGGTATGCAGAGAATGCCAATTCCAGAATGGAAGTGGGAAAGGATAGTCATGGATTTTGTGGTTGGTCTTCCCAAGACTTGGGGGAAATTTGATTCTAATTGGGCAGTGGTTGACAGATTGACAAAGTCAGGCCATTTTATTTTGGCAAGAAGAGATTATAATGTTGAACAATTGACTAAGGTTTATGTGAAAGAGATAGTGAGGTTGCATATGATGCCCCTTTCTATCATCTTAGACCCTGGTACGCAGTTTACCTCCAAGCTTCGGAGGATGTTACATGATGAATAGGGCACACAACTCACTTTTAGCATAACCTTCCATCCACAGACGGACGGGCAGTCAGAGAGGACTATCCAAGTATTAGAAGACATGTTGAGGGCATGTGTGATTGCTTTTGGAGGGCAATGAGATAAATTCTTACTTTTGTGTGAGTTCTCCTATAATAATAGTTATCACTCAAGCATAGATATGGCACCGTTGGACGCACTTTATGGAAGGGGATGTAAATCATCCATATGATGGTTTGAGGCTGGAAATGTGAAACATTTGGGGATTGATTTAGTGAAGGATGCTCAAGATATGGTAAGAAGCATCCAAGCTAAGCTTTTAGCAGCCCAAAGTAGGCAGAAGAAGTATGAAGACCATAAGGTAAGAGGCATTGCCTTTCAAACTGGTGAGAATATTCTTCTTAAGGTATCACCCATTAAATGGGTGATGAGATTTTGGTAAGAAGGGGAAGCTAAGTCCGCGATACATTGGTATCTTTGAGGTTGTTGAATATGTAGGTCCAGTGGCTTACAAATTGGCTTTACCTCCTAACCTATAGGGAGTTCACTCGGTATTTCATGTGTCCATGTTGAAGAGATATCATGGTGATAGGGATTACATCATAAAATGAGACTCAGTTGTGTTAGACAAAGACCTTCAGTATGACATGGAATCGATTGCAATTCTTGATCGTGATGTCTAGAAGCTCAGAACTGAAGAGATATTGTCCGTGAAAGTTTAATGGAAGCATCGTCCAATTGAGGAAGCTACTTGGGAAACTGAGAAAGACATGCGAGACAAGTATCCCCAGTTGTTCGTCCATACAGGTACTACTCCATCCTCTCTTTAGCCTATTTTTCCTAAGTTTGTCACTCAGGGATGAGTGATGGGTAAATTGGTATCTATTGTAATGACTGGTTCCCATCGTTATAGAAAAGCCAATGGGGAAAACTTTTGAGCTAGAAAACTATTTTGTAGTAACTTAGAATTTCCAAACCTAGTCCAGATTTGGACAAAATCGGAGTCAGTAAGGTCTAGGGAAATCTAGTAGCAATTTGGTGGTCTAATTATGATTTTGAATGCATGAGTAGATATCTAAGATGTTAAGGAACCCATACGACTTTACAGAATTGAATTCGGGTAAGTAGAACTCCCGAAACTGATCTTAGGGTGAACAAATAGTTTCTGAGTGTCATTGATTGAAGATGTGTTGAGAAAAGGGGGTTTTGGAATTATTTATTTAGCTCTCTATTTTTGTGCAAGCCACTAAAATGGGATTATTCCCGTTAGAGTGGGGTTGCTGTGGCGGGATGGATGCCGCCATAGCGAGCCAGTCGCAAATTAAGTCAAAAATTAACTTCAAAAATGTTTTATTCTACACTTTTCAACTTTGAGAGCTAGGAGACGACCCCAGGAAAGTTCTTCAACATTTTTCACCATTCTTAAGGCTAAAGGTAATGTTTTAACTCCCTAAATCCGTCTTTCGATTCGTAGAACGTAAACTAGTAGGTAATTATCGATGGGGGAGGGTTTTGATCTAGAATTTATTGTGGAGAAAGCCCTAATTTGGATATTGGGATCATGGGTTTGATCTAGGGTTGTTGGTAATTCGAGTAATTAGATATTGTTTATTGATTCCCATGTAATATTAATTATTTGTAGACCAAGAATAATCAGAATGAATCTGAAAAGGCAAGAATCAAGTTTCTTAAGGGATTCAGGCTTGTTTTGAGGTAGTGATGGTTGAGATTTCATATTGTGTGATGTATGTTTGTTCTTGGTTTATTAAAATACATGTATATATATATGAAAGTTGCATTATTGATCACACTAACTGTAAATTAGGATAGATGGATAATGGATGCCATGAATCATGACTTGATTGTATGATTTGGAGAATATACTTCTGATATGATTGTGTCTTGTGGAATGAATTGGGTGTTGCATTCCGACATACTAACTGGGATCGGTTTCCACGTTTCGACAAAAACATGGGATTGGTTTCCACGTTTCAACATAAACATTTGATCGGGTGTCACGTACCGCTACACTAATAGTTTGGGTGTGGGTTCCATGAGAGGACCATTGACTTGACATAGCTGTATATCTTTAAAATTGTGAAATTGTGCATTATTAGTAAATGATATGGATATTGTATATTTTCAGTGTATCCATATTATTATAATGTTGCAATGGCTTATGTATGTTGCACTTAGTGGGATACCCACATGATCCTACCAGTACACTTTGGTTGTGTACTGATATTGCACTTGCTCTTTCTTTGTTGAGTATAGGGAATCTTCTAGCGGCTATTGACAAACCTCATTTAGAAGATCAGTAACTTTTTCGAATTAAAGGGTGAGCCAGTTCTTCTAGGCTACCATGAGTTCTCTTTCTGTTTATGTCCACATTTCAGACTTAGACTAGTTCTTTAGATTTCTAATGTTTAGTATGGGGTTGTACCCCTTCTTGTTTATACTTATGGTTCTTGTTAGAGTTTTGGTACATTAACTTTCATGTTCGAGACGTTATTTCCGCAGTTGTTTTGTTAGACTTTTCTGAGTTTATGGGAACTCTGTTTCTTTCCTTAGCATTTAATCTTGGTTCCATAACTTTAAATGCCTTAGTTTTGATTAAGATGTGTAGTTCTTTGGTTAGCTAATTAGCATTAATGGTTCTCCTACCGGAGAGTTAGTGTGGGTGCCAATCACGATGGTCTGGGTCATGACACAATCTTTCCTTTATGTCTTTCTTTTATGTTTAGAACTATTGTATGGGCTGTGTCCCAAGAGTTATTCAAAGTTGTTTTGTTTGAGACAATGTTAAAGACATCCTCTTTGTTCTTACAAAAGACTTCGATTGTTATGTAAAATGTTTTGAATTTCTGCACTTTTCTATTATGTTATGTTATGATATGCTAAGGGGCCTGAATGTGCCCCCTTTGGGGTCAAGTACGCCTTGTTACATCTATGGGGTAGCCCTAGGTCATGACAAACTTGGTAATAAGAGCACAAGGTTTAGAATGGTTCTAGGATGTCTCAAACCACGTCTAGTAGAGTCTTGTTCATAAGTGTGAAGCGCACCACATTTATGAGAAGCTATTGGATGCTTAGGAAACTTCACTTCTTCATTCTCTAAGTCGTGCCATAGAGTTTAACTCTATAAGATCTTTCTCCTAATCCATGCCCGTTGTTTTTTTGGGTACGGCTAATACAAGGTCAAATGCTAGAAGGAACGAGCGAGATAATGTGGAGCAAGAGGTTCCTCTCCAATCTCCTCCCAAGCTCTAATTGACCCTATAGGGGAGAATATGACTAATGTGGAGTTTAGGTCAGCTATCCAAATGTTGACTCAAACCGTGACGGCTCATGTTAATAGGGAAGTGATTGCTTTGGTGAACCCTAATGTGAATTCTGCGGCTTTAAAATTGACGGATTTTATAAGGATGAACCCTCAAAAGTTTTATGGATCCAAAGTGGAAGAGGATCCTAAGGAGTTTATAGTGAGGTATTTAAGGTACTTTCTATTATGGGGGTGACTTTGGTAGAGAAAGCGGTGTTAGCCGCTTACCAATTGAAAGATGTTGCTCAAGTATGGTACAATCAATGGAAAGATAGTAGACCGGTAGGAGCGGGTCTCATAGAGTGGGAATTGTTCAAGTTGGCATTTCTGGATAGATTCTTTCCCCTAGAGTTGAGGGAGGCTAAAATGGTAGAGTTCATTAACCTTAGGCAAGTTAGCATGAGTATTAAGGAGTATGCCTTGAAATTTACCCAACTATCCAAGTATGCTCCAACTATAGTGGCATATTTGAGGGCTAAGATGAATAAGTTTATGATGGGAGTATCCGACTTAGTAGAAAAAAAATGTCGTACGACAATGCTCGTTGGTGACATGGATATCTCAAGTCTTATAGTGTATTCCCAAAAAAATTGAGGAATCAAAACTCAAAGAAGAGAAATCTAGGGAGAAAAAGAGGTCTAGAATGAATGATGATAAGCCCTTTCATGATGGGTCCGATGGACATTGTTGCTCTAGGAATCGACAATGTTTTTTCGGACAAGGTACTTCGAATGCTTCAAAGTATAAGGACGATAGCGTGTCTAACCCTAAGCCATAAGGAATTAGTAATGAGTCCTTATGTCCTACTTCTGCTAGATGTGGAAATAGACATGAGGGTAAGTGTTTGACCGGTAGAGAGGGTTGCTTTAGTTGTGATGCAAGTAGCTATAAGATGAAAGATTGCCCAAAGGCAAAGACTATGAGGAGAGAGGGTAAGAAAGTTGCTCCTAGTGATTCGGATGGGGATGCTCCAAAGAAGAATAGGTTCTATGCTCTTCAATCTAGAGATGAGAAAGAGTGACCTCCGAATATTGCTACCGATATGTGTTTTATGCTTTATTAGATTCCAGATTGCTTGCCTTTTATGACTTGATATGCTAGACTTTGATGTTGTCTTTAGTATGAATGAGCGTCATTGCTGTTTTATGCTATTGATTGTAGAACCCTACTTGGCCATTTGACTTTTGGGTAAGTTAAAAGATTTGATGAATAGGGTGTTTAGAAGATACCTTAAGATGTTCAATTAGTAGGATCCTATAAAGGGTGAATGTATAGTTCACCATAGTTTAGAATCATCATGTGTGATGGATGTGAAAGTTAAGTGATAACTTGATCCAACCATGGAATTGAAAGTCATGGTGCTTAAAAAGTCCACCTAGTCTTACCCCCAAGGGCGAGATGATGTGCCTAGATAGCAAGGTCATTGTGTGTTTATGTGTTTGACAATGATTTCTTTGTATGCATTTTCATGAAAAAGCTTAAGTCTTGATAAAAATTACTTATGTGAATTGTTTTCCTCATGTTGTAGTGCATTAAGTAGAGTTGCCTATAGAACTTCATGAGATGAATAGATGAACATGCCCTAGCTTGGAGTTGAGAGTTCCTCCTTGGATGTATGCTTGAGTATAGATTGCATATAGGCATCATGAAATTTTGTTGAGCATGTTTTCAGCTCGGAGATGGTAGTTCCTCCTTGGACATGATTAGTTAAGAGATTTCGTGCATAATGGGTTGTTAGATGCAGTTCCTATTGTGATGCATTGAGTATGTTTAGCTTGGAGTTGATGTTTTCCTCCTTGGTTGTGTGCATTTACATATGTTGCATGCATGATAGCCTGCTAGTCTAGAGTAGTTTCCTTTAAGAGGTGTCTAGATCGTCATTCAAGGATGAATGACCCCAAGGGGGATATATTGTAACACCCTATAGTTTAGTAGGCCAACTAGGGCTAAGTGTGAGGGAAACAAAGCCAAGGAAAGGGGCAAGAGCCAAGAACAAAAGTCAATGCCCAAGCCAAGGGCCAAGGCTAGCCCAAGGTTTCCTAGCACTGCCCCACTTCACGACCACCACTACGGCTCGTGGTGGCTAAAGCAGTAAATACTTTGAAGTTGCCTCAAAATAGCTCACATTCACGAGCCACGTCACGGCTAGTGGTGAAGACCACGACTCTTCGAAAGGCCACTGAAGGTGCCTTAGATTTTTGGAGGCCAAGACACCCTAGCCTAGCCACTGCCCAAGGATCAGGAGCACGACCATGGCTTATGGTGAGGACCACGACTCGTGGAGCAGCAGGACCATGGCTTATGGTGAGGACCACGACTCGTGGAGCCTGACGTGGTGCCTGACACTAGGCTGCCTCGTGAGGGTTGTTAGGGTAAATTGCATTTTAAGTGGTTATTAAGTAAGGTCATTTTGTATAGTCACAGTACACCTATATAAGCTATTTTAACCATTTAATCACCCCAATTAAGTCATTATTTCCCAAGGCCCAAGCTATATTCCCTAAATCTCTCCTCTCAAATATTTCTCTCTCTAGAACTAGAAGAGGAAGAAAAAGAGGCTTTAAGCTAGGTCAAATTCCTCCAATCTTCCAATATTTGTGAGGGCTTTGTATCCAAGGTATGATAGCTTATTCATCCTTGGATTCTTTCATCCATGGAGCCCCCCTAGAATTCCCCCAATTTGATGAAGAATTCCCAAATTCAAGTTAGGGTTTCTTCAATGTTGTGGGTTATAATGTATGTTGATCGAATTGAGTGGATATTGATTGTTATGAATGAATTAGTAGTATACATGTTGAATTATGATGAGTAATTGTTGGCTTTAAGCCTATATGAAGATGTATGGTTGACATTAGTTAGGAATGTAGCATGCAAGTAGAATACCTTGAGACTTAGGTCTATGAGAAGCTAATGAGAAGTATTTCTTGAGAGTAAAGCTTGTATTTATGAATGTTGACTTCTAGGGCTTTGAGAGTAAGGCTAATATGTTGAATTATGAATGTCAAGGCTTTGAGAGTGAAGTATCTATGATTATGACATGTTGTTGTATTCTTGAAAGGATATTCTCACACACACACCTATGTATGAATATGATATGATGTGAAAGGTTTTCTCACATAGAATGATTCTAGGTTGAAAGGCTTGCTCACCTAAAATGAATCAAAGCAT
Source organism: Solanum bulbocastanum (assembly GCA_037074985.1). NCBI lineage: Eukaryota > Viridiplantae > Streptophyta > Magnoliopsida > Solanales > Solanaceae > Solanum > Solanum bulbocastanum. The sequence goes on from CM073608.1 coordinate 29,489,436, forward strand.
GTTTAGTTATGTTAGCTTGAAGTTGTGTTATGAAATCCCTTCATGAATAAATTGACTTGGTAAGACAAGAGCATTTCATGGTAGCTTGAGTATAAGACCTCATGGTTGCCTTGGATTAAGAAATCATACTCTTTCTAAGGGTAGCTTGCACTAGCATCTTAGAATGTTTGCATGGTAGCATGACTTGGTTAGGCCAAACCATTTCATTGGAAGCTACGATGGGTCAATAGTACCCTTCCTTTAATAGCTTGGACTTGCATGATAGTATGTTTTCCATGGTAGCTTGGTTTAGAATAATGTAGTTATGTTAGCAAGATGATTATATTGGTTTTAGCAATAGTATCATTCCTTCAATAACTTGGACTTGAATTATAGTATGTTTTCCATGGTAGATTGGTTTAGCATAATGTAGTTATGTTAGCAAGATAATTAGCTTGGTTTTAGCAATAGTATGCTTCCTTGAATGGATTGGACTTGCATGATATTATGTTTTCCATGGTAGCTTGGTTTAGCATAATGTGTTTATGTTAGAAAGATGATTAGCCTTGTTTTAGCAATAGTACCCTTCCTTGAATATCTTGTACTTTCATGATAGTATGTTTTCCATGATAGCTTGGTTTAGCATAATGTAGTGTTAGCTAAATGGCAGCTTGGTCTAGCCTAGTTTGTTGCTATTCATTGGTAGCCTAGAAATGATGAATAGTAATCATTAATGTATGATGGCCTAAAGTGGTACTTAGTATGGGTGGGATTATGGGGTCTTATCAATGCATTGCACAAGTATGACTTGAAGCTACTTATGAAGTGTACTCTTCTTTGTTGTATGCTTAGCTTGGATTGTGGTTATAGTTGCCTTCCATAATATATTGGACTAAAGGTATAGATTATCTTTTCTATGAGAATTAAACTAAGGATCAAATCCAAAGATGGTAAGTATAATTATGATGGCCTAAAAGTGGTACTTAGTGTGGGTAAGATTATGGGGTCTTATCCATGCATTGCACAAGTATGCTTTGAGGTTACTTGAGAAATAGTTCTCTTATGTTATAAAGATTTATGTATTGGCTATGCTTATGAATATGATGCATCTGTTATGGTTATGGATAATGCCTTTTGTTGAGTAATGCTTATATTATGTCTATGTTGCAGATTATAATCACGATTATGTTGTTATGCTCTTACGATGTTATGTTAGTTATCATATTTAGTACATTTTGTACTAAAAGGTACTCTTGTCTACATTCCTATCAAATGTAGGGTCCGACAATATTGAGTTCCATCCCCGTGGCTAGGTTCTTAATAGAAGCAAGGAGTTGAAGATTTGGTGAGTTCTCATAGCATTGAGGATTTGCCCACCTTTCCTTATATGTCTTTATTTTATGTTTAGAACTATTCTATGGGTTGTGTCCCAAGAGTTATTCAAAGTTGTTTTAGATGATTTGAGACAATGTTAAATACTTCCACTTCGTTTTTATAAAAGACTCTGATTGTTAAGAAAAATATTTTAAATTTCTGCACTTTTCTATTATCTTATGTTATGATATGCTAAAAGGCATGTTTGAGACCCCTTCGCGGTCGAGTACACCTTGTTACATCTAGAGGGTACCCCTGGGTCAGGACAAGAGGGGTGGAGCAGCGCGCCCCAGATGCGCCAGTAGGTCTGGTGTGGCACGTCAGCAGTGTGCCATTTTGAACTCTGTGAAGCTTAGGGGCTAGAGCCCTATGCCAGCAGTGCGCTAGGGTGGCCTGCCCTCAATTTTTTTCCATCGTTTTACCCGTCTAAGTCCTTTCAAACTGTACTTTCACCCATATTGATTCTAACTACTCTAAACCACATCTAAACAACAAGAGATCATTCATAACATGCATCACAAACCTTGAATCCATAATTCAAATACATGGAAAGAGTTAAGAAGCAAGTCTCGAGAGTTATTCGAGTCATTTTAAGAAGCCTTTTACAAATCTTTTAAACTTTTTTTAAGACTTGAGCATTTGTGTTTAAGAAAGAGTAGAGTTGAGCTCATTTTCTTTAAAATGATATATGGGAACTAAGTATTCCCCAGAGAAATGTTTTTACATTTAAGGAAAAGAGGAAACATCGATTTCCAAAAGAATTCATGAGTTTTATCTCTTTTAAGAGAAAACCTTTTGAGTAATAATCTAAAAGTTGAGAAAGAGGAAATTTTTTCTTTAAAACATAATGAGCTAAGTTATATTTTGGGAGTAGTATTGAGCACTGATATGGGGGAGAGTTCTAACAACTCACAGCCCCCACAAACAATGTAGTCAACGTGGGTAGAAAGGGTCATACATTTTAGTTGATTCCTTAATGCATTTTAGCATAGACTAGTGGATCTACTTAGTTGAGGAGTTCTATACCTGAGCAAAGTATAGGAAAGTTCTGGCAGCGTGGGCTAGATGCTGTATTATCACATAGCTCATAGTGTTGGTTGTTGGTTAGAGAAACTCCCAAACAAAGTTTACTTTATATTTATGCATAAAAAACAGAGTATATATATATATTGTATTTTCTAAAAATTTAATTGTTTTCTACTATTCTAAATATTTTCATTATACTGCATTATTTCTATTTCTTTATATTGAAATGAGCTTGAGTTGACTTGAGACTGGGTAAATATTTCTTTAGTTCCAGTCCAATCTTATGTCATGTTAGATATTTCCACTCGCATGCTCGTACATTCCATGTACTGACACCATTTGGCATGCATCTTTCATGATGCAGATACAGGTAATCAAGATCAACAACCAGCACTTGGTTGATCCAGTTGAGTTCCAGAGCCGTTTGGTGAGTGTTCTTGCTTTCGGAGGATTCCCTATTTACTTTCAGTTATTTCATTTTGTTATTAGGATGTCGTGGGTCTTTTTTCGGTGTCCATCTTAGTTAATAGAGGCTTCATAGATAGATAGATAGTAATTCACGAGTCTTATTCATTTCACTTGTTATGTTCTAGTCTTAAGTTGCCCTTGAGGCCAGTTTTAATGTTTTATTTTCTAAAATATTCTGAGTATTTCTTTGAGACATTGACATAAAGTTGTGATTTTGATTTCATCCTAATTATAAGTAAGTCTTCCGCTAAGAGTTAAGCCAGACCAATGGTTTGCTTTGGGCTAGCAATGGTTCTCAAGTTTCGGGTATGTCCAAGGTGTAGGCTCGGGGCGTAAAAAACTTGGTATCAGAGCACAGAGTTCAAGAGTTCTAGGGTATCTATGAAGTCAGGCATATATATTTCTAGTTATTGGTGTGAAACATGCCACATATATAATTAGGAGGCTGCAACATTTAGGAACTATCTCACTTTTTTCATACTTTTTTTGTGTGATAGAGTTCATCTCCATAAAGTTTCTTTATAATTCTTGTTTGAGGTCTTCCTCCTAGGAGAGATTTTGATCCCCAAGATCAAGGGGTACCCAATGCACTGGAAGTGCAACCCCAAGGAGAGGTCACTAATGCTTAATTTCAGGATGCAATCCAGATGTTGAGTCAAGTGGTGGTCAATCAAGTTGGTCAACAGAAAGGGGATTGATAAGATGTGACTGATACATCAAAAGTAAATGAGTTCTTAAGGATTAATCCTCCAGATTTCATCTGTTCAAATGTCACTGAGGATCCAAAAAACTTTGTGGAGGAATTGCATAAAGTGTTTGAGGTTATGCATGTTATTGATGCTGAGCGAGTGGAACTAGCTGCATACCTACTGAAGGGTGTTGTTAGAGTGTGGTTAGACCAATGGAAGATGGACTGTGTTCGAGGGTGTCTTCATGGGGCGCTTATTTGCCCGTGAGCTAAGAGAGGCAAAGGTAAGAGAATTCTTCACTATTGAGTAGGAATATATGAGTGTGCATGAGTACAATCTCAAGTTCACACAAATTTCCCGTTGCTGAGATGAGGAGCATGATTACTTTATTTGTTTCTGGATTGTCCTATCTGTCAAGCAAAGAGGGTAAGGCTGCAATGTTGATAGGGGACATGGACATAGCAAGAATTATGATCCATATGTAACAAGTTGAGCAAGATAAGTTGAGGGATAGAGAGGAGTTCAGGAACAAGAAGTATAAGACAATAGGGAACATGTCTGGACAACAAAAGAGTAATGCTAACTATTTCCAACAAAATCAAAATGGACCTGCTCCATCATCTGTTAGTGAACCTGCACTAAGGAACGCAGATGAGTTCAAGAATCAAAATACAAAGAATTCATAGCTAGACCAGTCTCAAGGTAGTATGGCAGAAGGAGGTAATGGGACTCCTGCATGTGCTAAGTGTGGTAGGAAACACTCATGAGTGTGTTGTAATGGCTCCACTGGTTGTTTCAAGTGTTATCAGAATGGTCACTTTATGAGAGAGTGCCCAAAGAACAGGCAATGTAGTGGCAGTGGGGGCAATAAAGCCCAATATTATTCAGTGGCTCCACCAGACAGAGCTGCACTTAGAGGAGCTACTTCAGTGACAAGTAGAGAAGCAAACCGTCTGTATGCTATCACCGGTCCTCAAGAGCAAGAGAATCCGTATGATGTTGTTACTGGTATGATCAAAGTCTTTTCTTTTGATGTATATGCTTTGCTAGATCCAGGCGTGAATCTATCTTCTGTGACTCCTTATGTTTGTATAAATTTCAATATCCTTTCTGAGCAACTTCTTAAGCCCTTCCGTGTTTCTACACTGGTTGTGAGTCTATTCTAGCTGAGAGAGTTTATCGTGATTGTACCATTTTTGTCAATAACAAGGACACCATGGCTGACTTAGTTATGTTAGACATGGTAGATATTGATGTTATTCTAGGTATGGACTGGCTTCATTCTTGTTATTCCTTACTTGATTGTAGAACTTGAGTAGTTAAGTTCCAGTTTCCTAATAAGCCAGTTAAAGAGTAGAGGAGTAGTTCAGCAGTGCCTAAGGGTCGTTTTATTTGTACCTTAAGGCGAGTAAGTTAGTTTCCACGGGGTGCATCTATCACTTAGTCCGAGTTAATGGCTCTAATGTTGAGACACCACCTATTCAGTCAGTTCCAGTTGTGAGTAAGTTTCCAGAGGTCTTTCTAGATGATCTTCTCGGAGTAACTCTTGAGAGAGAAATAGACTTCGGTATAGATATTCTTCTCAATACTCGTCCTCTCTGTATTCTGCCATATAGAATGGCTTCAACTGAGTTAAAAAAGAAGTCGAAATATGTTCTTGAGAAAGTTTTCATTTGACTAAGTGTTCACCTTAGGGCACGGTTGTATTATTTGTGAGCAAGAAAGATCATTCTCTTAGAATGTGTATAGATAACTGTCAGTTGAACAAGGTTACTATCAAGAATTAGTATCCTCTTGAAAGAATTGATGATCTCTTTAATCAACTTCAGGTGCCACTTGTTTTTCTAAGATAGACCCCATATCTAGTTATCATCAGTTGAGAGTAAGAGAAAGTGACAATTCCTAAGTCAGTTTTAAGGACCCATTATAGTCATTATGAGTTTATGGTTATGTCTTTTGGCCTAACAAATGCTCCTACAATGTTCATGGATCTTATGAATAGAGTAGTCAAGCCTTATCTAGATATGTTTGTTATTGTGTTCGTTGATGACATTCTAATCTATTCGAGGAATGAGCAAGATCATGCTAGTCATCTCAGAGTAGTTCTTCAAACTCTCAAGGATAAAGAGTTGTATGCTAAATTCACTAAGTGTGAATTTTGGCTTGAATCTGTGGCATTCTTAGGCCATATTGTTTATGGTTATGGGATTCGAGTTGACACTCAGAAGATTGAGGTAGTACAGAACTGGCCTAGACCCACATCTCCAATAGATATTAGGAGTTTCTTGGGATTGGGTGGTTATTATAGGAGGTTTGTCGAGGGGTTCTCATCTATTTCATTCCCTTTGACTAAGTTGAATAAAAAAATAGTTATGTTTCAATGGTCTAAAGCTTGTGAGAAAGACTTTTAGGACTTGAGAACTCGATTGACTACTTTTCTAGTGTTGATCTTACCAGAAGGTACGCAAGACTTTGTGGTATATTGTGATGTATCCAGAGTTGGAATGGGTTGTGTATTGATGCAGAATGGATAAGTTATAGCTTATGCCTACAAACAACTTAAGATTCACGAGAGACATTACCAAACCCATGATCTAAAGTTCGTTGCAGTAGTATTCACTTTGAAATTATGGCGTCACTATCTTTATCGTGTTCATGTAAATGTGTTCACCGATCAAAAGAGTCTTAAGTATGTGTTCAGTCAGAAAGAGCTTAATCTCAGATGAAGGAGGTGGTTGGAGTTACTCAAGGATTATGACATGAGTGTTCTCTATCACCCAAGTAAGGCTAATGTTGTTGTTGATGCTTTGAGCAGGTAGTCTATGGGTAGTATCGCCCATGTAGAGGAGGACAAGAAAACGTTAGCCAAAGATATGCTCTGACTAGCACAATTAGGAGTCCTATTAATGGATTCCAATGAAGATAGAGTGGTGGTGATGAACGAGCTGAATCATCACTAGTGTCCGTATTAAAAGAGAAACAAGATGAAGATCCTATTTTTCTTGAATTAAAGGCAAATGTTCATAAGCAAAAAGTGTTGGCATTTGAATAAGGGGGAGATGGTGTATTGAGGTATCAAGGTAGTTTATATGTACCAAGGTGGATGAACTCTAAGAGAGGATCATGGAGAAAGCTCATAGCTCTAGATACTCTATCCATCTAGGTTTTACAAAGATATATCATGACTTGAGAGAAGTCTATTGGTGGAGTAGTATAAAGAGGGGCATTGCAGAGTTTGTTGCTAAGTGTCTGAATTGCCAACAAGTCAAGGTAGAGCACCAAAGGCCCGGTGGTATAGCTCAGAATATAGATCTTTTGAAATGGAAGTGGGAGATGCTCAATATTGATTTCATTACTGGTTTACCACGGTCTCGCAAGTAGCATGATTCAATTTGGGTGATTGTAGATTGGATGACTAAATCAACCCATTTCCTACTGATAAAGACTAAATTTACAGCAGAGGATTAAGCCAAGCTATATATCCAACAGATAGTCAGATTTCATGGAGTTCCAGTCTACATTATTTCATACAGAGGTGCACAATTCACCGTATAATTTTGGAAGTCTTTCCAGAAAGATTTGGGTACCAAGGTAAATTTGAGTACTACTTTTCATCCCCAGAAGGATGGTTAAGCAGAGCGCAAAATTTAGAGGATATGTTGAGGGCATGTGTGATCGACTTCAAGGGTTATTAGGATGATCACTTACCTCTCATTGAGTTTTCTTACAACAACAATTATCACGGTAACATCCAAATAGCTCCCTATGAGGCCCTTTATGGGAGAAGATGCAAATCTCCTATTGAATGGTTTGAGGTTGGTGAAGCTAGGTTTATAGGACCAGACTTGGTTCATCAAGCTATGGAGAAATTGAAGACTATTAAGGAAGGGTTGAAAACAATGCAAAGTCGTCAGAAATCTTATATTGATGTTAGGAGAAAGAGTTTGAGGTAGAATATTGTGTTTACTTGAAGGTGTCACCAATGAAGGATGTCATGAGATTTGGTAAAAATTGGAAACTTAGTGCCCATTATATTGTTCCTTACACTATATCCAAGAGTATTGACAATGTAGCCTACGAGTTAGAGCTACTGTCAGAGTTAGCACCACTCCATTAGCTGTTTCACATTTAAATGCTGAAGAAGTGTATGGGTGATCCTTCACTTATTATACTGATAGAAGACATTGGTATTAAAGATATCTTATCTTATGAGGAGATTCCCGTGTAGATTCTGGATCGTCAGGTTCGCAAGTTGAGAACTAAGGAGTTGGCATCAGTCAAGGTCTTTTGGAGGAATTAGTTTGTTGAAGCAGCTAATTGGGAGGCTGAGAAATATATGATGAGGAGATACCCACATCTCTTTGAGTCTAGAGAAATTCCAAATTAAGGTACTAATCTTTTTCTTGGCATTTATTTTAGTTGAAATGTTGTGTTACTTTGCTTATTGAGTGTTTGAGTTGGATGTTAGATGTTACCAACTTTAGTGTACTTAGAGTAAGCTCATTCGAAGACGAATGTTCCCAAGGGGGAGATATTGGAACACCGTGTTATTTGAAAGAGCTAAAAATAGAAAGAACTAATTTGAAAGGTGCCAAATTTGAAATTTTAAAAGTTATACTGAAGTAATGAGTTTGGGGTCAACTTCGAACGACCATAACTTTCGATACAAGATGATTTAGGTGGCCTATAAGATATCAGATGAATGTTATTGAAATCCTCTTTCCAACTCCAGCAAGTTTGCTAATTTTCAAGCTTGTATGAGGGAGATATGCTCATTTGAATTCATGTTGTTCATTTCAGGAAAGTTACCCAAAAATATAAGGGATATTTTAGTCATTTCCTTACCCAATCAGATTAAAACGTTTTTGACACTATGTTGAGGTCAAATGTGATTTGGGTCAGTTTTACAAATCCTAAATTATGCTAAGGGTTTTAGAAGATAGTTCAAGAAGAGCAAAGAGGAGAAAATAGGAAAAGGAAGAACGGTTGATGTTTCTTGCGAATTGAGGTGTTTTTTTCACCAAATCGAGGTATGTGAGTTCTCATAGTGTTGGGTTTGTTCACCCACACTCTAATCGTGATTTACCTATTCGAATTTTTCCATAAAGATTAAATGATTTAAGTTTTTTTATGTGTGTTCTTGAAGTATTTCTTTCGTTCTTGATTTAGGATGGGTTTGATGAGTTCTTGTGGTAATCGTATTGAGTTTCAGAGTTTTTTTTTAGTAGATTCTTGTATAATTGTGTTGGGTTATTGAATCTAAGGAGAATTTGAGAAAATAAATCGACTCTAGACGAATTAGGGTCAGAAAATGAGAAATAAAATTCATTGGAATGATCAAGTGGAGGGGTGGCACGACGCGCCCCAGATGGGCTAGAAGGTCTAGCATGGCATGCCATCTATGCGCCATTTTGAGCTCTCTAAAGTTTAGGGCCTGGTGCCTCGTGCCAGCAGTGCGCCAGGGGCGGCTGCCCCCACTCTTTTTCAGTCGTTTAACCCATCTAAGTCTTTTCAAAGCTTACTTTCACTCCATATTGATTCTAAATACTCTAAATCACGTATAAACAACAAGATATCATTCATAACATCAATCAAAAACCTTGAATCCATAATTTATATTTAAGGAAAGAGTTAAGAGTCAAGTCTTGAGAGTTCTTCAAGTCATTTTAAGAAGTCTTTTACAAATCGTTTAAACGTGCTTTAAGACTGGAGCATTTGAGTTTGAGAAAGAGTTGAGTTGAGTTCATTTTTTAAAAAAATGATATATGGGAACTAAGGATTCCCCAGAGAAATGTTTTTACATTCAAGAAAAAGAGGAAACACCGATTTCCAAAAGAATTCATTAGTACTATCTTTTTTAAGATAAAACATTTTGAGTAATAATCTCAAAGTTAAGGAAGAGGAAATGTTTTCTTTAAAACATCCTGAGCTAAGTTATATTTTGGGAGTAGTATTGAGCACCGATATGGGGGAGAGTTCTAACAACTCACAGCCTCTATAAACAATGTAGCCAACGTGGGTAGAAAAGGTCATACTTTTCAAATGATTCTTTATTGCTTTTTAGCATAGACTAGTGGATCCACTTAGTTGAGGAGTTCTTTAACCCAGAAAAGTATTAAACAATTCTGGCAGCGTGTGCTAGACATTGTATCATCACATAGCTCATAGTGATGGTTGTCGATTAGAGAATCTCCCAAACAGAGTTTACATTTAGTTTGGGAAAAAGGACAAAATATACCCCCGAATTATCATAAATGGTGCGTCTATACCCTTCGTTATACTTTCGAGTTGTGTATAACCTTACCGTCAATATTTTGGAACGTATATACCCTTAAAATAAATGGAGGGACACATGTCATGATCTTAAATTTATTTAATTTAAATTTGGATAGACCATTAAGATCATGACACGTGTCCCTTCATTTATTTTAAGGGTATATACGTTCCAAAATGTTGACGGTAAGGCAATACACAACCCGAAAGTATAACAAAGGGTATAGACGCACCATTTATGATAATTCGGGGGTATATTTGTCCTTTTTCCCTTTAGTTTTTATATACTTTTTAAAGATATTCTTTATACTGCATTATTTCAATTGCTTTATATTGAAACGATGTTGAGTTAAGTTGAGACGAGGTAAGTGTTTCTTCAGTTCCAGTTCTAGCTTATGTAATGTTCTGTATTTCCCCTCACATGCTCGTACATTCCATGTACGGACGCCATTTATCCTACATATTTCATGATAAAGATACAAGTAATCAGGACGAACAACTAGTGCTTCGTTGATCAAGTTGAGTTCTAGAGCCGTTTGGTGAGCCTCAATGCTTCCAGAGGATTCCCTATTTACTTTTAGTTATTTCATTTTATTATTAGGATGTCACTGGTCTTGTCCTGACGTCCATCTCAGTTAGTAGAGGCTTCATAGATAGATAGACAGTAGTTCACGAGTCTTGTTATTTCAGTTGTTATGTTCGAGACTTGATTTGCCGTTGAGACCAGTGTGAATGCTTTATTTTCTAAAATATTATAAGTATTTCTTTGAGACATTGACATAAAGTTGTGTTTTTGAGTTCATCCTAATTATAAGTAAGTCTTTCGCTAAGATTTAAGTCAGGCCAAGAGTTCGCTTGGGGCCAACAATGGTTTTCGAGTGCCAACCATGTCTAGGGTGTAGGCTCGTAGCGTGACACACACACACTCACACAATAAAATTTACTCAGTTGAAGGTGCCACATCAGCAGCAAAGGTACATGAAAACATAGAAAAATTGAGTTCAAGGGGAGATAATATGACCTGAGTTAAGTTAAGGTGTGTCGTTGAGTGTCATTGTTTTGGGGGGGGGGGGGGGGGAGGTACTTATGCATTATCCAATTTTTTATGTTGAAGTTATTGTTTATTGTGTTTTCAAACAATCACTCCATATTCTTTGAACACACATTGTCAATAAGCACAAAAGTCTAAATCTAACATTTAATTTACAATCCGAGTCTGCTTCAATGTCTAAATTCCCATAACTCATGTTATAGATTGATGTTAAAAATATCAATTACACATCTCATGGCAGCAACAACATTATCAACAATAATAATGCACATTATATCGATTGAGCATAAGTTATTTTCTTATAAAACCATATTAAATCTTGCACATTCTAATTCAACTATTTTCAATATCCCAATAATTCATAATGTCAACCCTAAAAATTATACCACTCATTTTAAAGATATCACTCTTAAATGACATTATTAATTGCCGAATGTGATTTTCAGAGTTAATATGGTTACTTCCACTCATTCTATTATAATATTGGTTGAAGATCAAGACTGGTCATAATATTAAAATATCAAAGGAGTGGTAGAACATTAACTAGAAGAAATTAAATTTAAATAAACTCAAAATCAATTTGATACAATAATATTTAGAACTGTTGCTACTAAAAAGGAAAACACACATAATTCAGGACTCTAGATGGAAAAAAAGAGAATAAAAACATCTGATCAATATTGAACCATCACTTCACTTCGGTTCATTTTTGAGTCTAACCCTTTTCTATAACCTTAACACAGTTCTTAACAAGCACTAATTAATTTTAGATGTATTTTACAAACATAAGTTTCATATTTAATCCCCTTCCTTCTCTAGACTAACTCAAAACAAGAAGAAAAAAAACAGACACAATAATTAATCACTCTCGAAGGAAATGATAAATAGTCGAATGTGATTTTCAGAGCTAATATGGTTACTTCTACTCATTCAATTATAAAATTGGTTGAAGATAAAAAATAGTCATAATATTAAAAAATCAAACGTGTGGTTGACCATTAAATAGAAAAAAATTTAAGTAAGCTCAAAAACAATTTGATACAATAATATCTAACTACCATTGATACTAAAATGGAAAAAACACATAATTCAGGACTTTAGATGGAAAAAAAGAGAATAACAGATATTTGATCAATATTGAACCATAACCTTCACTTTGGTTTGTTTCTGAGTCTCACCCATTTCTATAACTTTAACACAATTCTTAACATGTACTAATTAATTTTAGATGTATTTTGCAAACATAAATTCCATATTGAATCTCCATCCTTCTCTAGACAAATCCAAAACAAGAAAAAAAAAACAGACTCAAAAGTAGTGAACCAACAAATAACAATTAGTTCTAAAGTATCACTTACAGTACTTGAGATTGCTTTTATTACCATGAATTTTATGGTGAATGCAGTCATTTACTATTTGATTGATTACATAGAAAGTTGTGTAGCAGGAAAAATGCTCAAAAATATTTGTAACCCCGTAGTAACCAATGATCCACTAAAATTAAGATCATTATCTTTCTTTCCAAAAGTTTTGATTCAGTTATTAGCTTGAAAATATTCTTGACAATATTAAGGAACTAATACAATTCCAAATGGTAGGAGAGCCACACAAGAATAAACCTTTTTATTCATCATCACATTCTTTGCTTGAGAATCAATTGTTGAATATTCTAAAATCAATCCTTTTGTGTCGATAAAAGAGTCTTGCAAGATCATATTATTTTTCTCATTAGTACTAGTGTTGGTCCCCTTATGAGTTCAAACCAAATAAAAGCTTGCTTAGAAATGAATAATTAGCTACAACAATTAAATGTTGTCATGTTTTTTTTTAAAACACATTAATTAATGTCTCATATTAGCATGAAAAAGTGAAATACTACTATCAACAATTTCATTTTTCCAAATGTGGACCATTTGTTTCATGCAACCACTACTAGATAAGAAATTTTAATGGCTCCTCATTTGTGCGTTCTTAAAGAATTGAAACAAACGTTGTAGTTTATCGTGGCAGTCAACATCACACCAATATGATCAATAGGGTCATCAAGTATTTTTCATCCTTAGCTTTTCATACTTTCCTTTTTATAATTGAATTGTTTCCCACTTGTAATTGGTGGCACAAATCCCAACACAATAGTTGTAATTCTGTCACTACCAAATTTAGGTTGGTGACCCGCTTAAGAGGGATGAAATCTCAAAGCAAGCCTTAGTAAAAATTTATAAAAAATTAGATAAAGTTTTCTTGTTCTTGGGCCTATAAAAAAATTACCTCTATCATAAATCAACAGTGCAAAAAATCATTCTCATTAAGCGAACACCGATGAAGTGCAGTAAACTCCGTTAAAAACCTTCGACGATGACAAAAATTAGGTTTCTTGTTTCTTCTTTCTTTAAGATTTAAAGCACCAACCAAGTTTTGTCTCGATTTTCTATCATAATTAATTTGTTTTGAAATCGATTGTGATGTAATCTACAACTCATTATGTCAGAGTAGGAGATTAGTGTATCATTTATTAAGGCACTATGAGAGAATGTATTGATAAGACGAAGAATGTGTGCTATGAAAAGAAGGTCAAATTGTGTGGAATCAAAAGAAGATGGCCTAGTCGATTGAGATGGGATTGTCTATCATATTGATCATATGGTGACTTAAATAATGAATAAGGTTAGAGTCCAATGATATTTTTCCAGTAAGAATTTGTTTTTTCGAGCTCATATTAAGATTTTGTAAAGAATATTTTAAAAAATATTGAAGTATATATATTTCAAATGCTTTTAGATGTTCTTATGGTTTTAAAATTTTTTACACAATGCATTTATATTTTTCTAAGTCTCGTTCCTGTTTGAGTGAGGGGATTATTGAGATTCATTGAGTATATTTGTGGTTGTCCTGACATTTCGTGTACTTGGGACCTACATTGGGTTATGTCAATGTTGATACATGTTTTTGAAATCATCAAGTTACAAGCTAGGGCCTTCTCTTTCTCCAACAACTATTGATTAGCTTTGGTTTATTTCATGGAAAATTTTATTTTCTTCATATTCAATCGCGGATTTATTTGTTTGTTCGTTTTAAGGGTTAGCTACGAAGTCCTTGTCATGTACAATTTGTGAGCTTTCTGTTAGAGGCTCCATTGATAGAGTCTGTTGGGTCATAATTTTCATGTTTGCGTTAAATTTCACACAAAATAAAATTAACTTTATGTTGACATAAAATGTAATGATTTATTATTCTTAAAAAGAATGATTTGTCTTAGAGTTATTACATACTTTTACCAAATTATATTTTAAGAAGATCTTTTTAAGAAAAAAACTACATTATGGTGCATAGTGTTTCATATATGAGTATGGAGATAAAAGTCAAGATGATCCACGTGGTCAAGTCAAGGCACCGGATACCAATTCCAACTTGATCAGAAATTGGTTTTATGAGAAGATTATATTTTATGCTGCTCATACTATTCATAAGTTTGTTTATACCAAATTTTCTTATTTTCAATATATACCTAGGAATTGACCTCATATTGTAGAAATGTTGAATGAATGGCTGCCCAAATATATTTATAAGATTGTGTGGTGATTGTACCCTCCTCCTGATTGGTACAAATGTAATATACATCGTACATCCAAGGGTAATCTTGTTTGTAGTTCAACTATATTTTTAGAAACATTGAGGATGATATTGTAGGAGTAAAAGGCAGAAATTTACAAGTTTCAACCAACCTTGTGGTAGAAGTTGTGACTATAAAAGAGTGAATTCTTTATTGTATTAAAAAAATTTATTGCCCCTAATAGTAGAAACATATTCTCTATCAATCACAAAAGTTAGTAAGGCACTTACGTTATTAATCATTATGTTTGCACATAACAAATACTACAAAGAGGTAATTTTACTCTAGTCTAATACCTAAAAGGATTACATATAATCTATATATTGTGCTATCCAGTGAAACTTTAAGGTGTATAATGATTAGAGACTAAGACCTGGACATTGGGTGAGGTTTTCTTTTACTAATTTTTCGTGCAACTAATGATAACTGGTGACTTTTGGTCTAAGAATGTTTGGTGACCTACTTCTCACTGATTCTTGTCTTAGAGTTTTCCTTATATATATAGTATTAATCTCTTTGAATTCAACCTTTCAAGGAAGAATAATTGGAAAAGATTAGTGAGTAGTGAGTGACCTTGCATCCTTTAAACAACATAAAGCTATCTAATATTTTTTTCATTTGTGTTGGAATTTAGAGAATATTTTGATGTGAGGCCTTAGTTTCTATAAGTCTCATCTTATCAATGATAATTAATAAGTAAAAACACAGTGTTTCTTGCCTAATAACTTTTCGTACGAAGATATTATTTTTTTAGTATGTTTCAGATCAAGAACTGATATATTTGTCTTGACAATAGTTCTATTATTCTTCTATGAATCAATAGTAGAGGATTATCGAATCTGAGGTTGAGAGCGAAATAAGATGATGACGGAGTAGTGGTGGTTGAAATACATAACAAGGTTCATTTTATCAACATCTACAATTAAAGGAACAAATCAGCTCAGAGTATCAAGAACTGAATCAAAGTGCACCTTGAACCGTAACATCTCCTCTTGTTTATATTGTTGTTGAGTTTCCTATCTTCATCTTCATCATGGGTTGTAGTGGAGAACAAAGATAAAATGTTGAAGATATCGTCGTACTGGTAGCCAGGGTTCTCACAGATTTCTCTAGATTTCTTTAATCACTTTACTTCCCTATTTAATTTTTGACTTTCCACTTATGATTTTGTTTTATCGGATTAGTTTTTTTTTAAAAGAAATATTATATAACTACACAAGTTAAGATATTATAATCTCTAAAACATCCTTCCATTTTAAAAAAATTACAAAAATCTCCTTTCGGGTACATACCTATCCCCTTTTGAAAACATCCGTATCCCCTCTTGGATACATCCTTCCCCTATCCAATAGATCCCTATCCCCTTTCGGACATATCCCTCCAATTGAGTAATGCATCATTTGCAATGTATTGGACAAACAAAGAATATATCGAAGAGCAATGAAAAATATAGGATTTTTGTAATTGGGGAAGCTTCCAGGATACTATGTAATTAGCCCCCAAATGTATGAGATTTTTGTACATTATACTGTTTTTAAATAATAAGCTTAACACTTTGGTCTAGCCTATTCATAGACATATCTATTTGATTGATAAATTTTACCCATTGGGTGATTTTGAAGAGAAAACAAAACCTAGTATATATGTGTTCGACCCACAATGCACTATGTATTTGAAATCAAATCATGCAAGTTCTAGATGACGATGTTAATATAAACAACCAAGTAATCAAGAAGTTAAAGATTTAGTTATTTTATAACAACTACACAAACCTTTCTTGAAGTGTCGGGCTCTATTCTAACAATTTCATTTGGCCTCATCCTTTCAAGATTATAAATAATATGCCTAAGTTAATCTAGAGATATTAGTTCCAGAATCATAGAACATCTCAGAACAATATATAACCCTTGGTCAATTGGATTCAACATCTATTGTATATACGTAAAAAGTAATTTTTATTTTGTATACTTAAACAAGGATGGTTTATGGGGTCATTCATCTGTCTTACTCCTACATATTAGTTAGTTAATTGTACGCTAGCCTATTAATTATGAATATTTCTTCTTTTATATAGTACTCAATTCTTTGTCTACATTGCATTTTATGTAGTTTTTAATCTATATTTTTTTTTTCTTCTTTTGGTAATTTAGTAATTATTAAATGAAAAAATTATATATGTATTTACTATATTGATCTTTAAATAAGACTATTATAGCTCATTCATTACAATTGTTTATGTTTCAAACCAAACATTGCACAATTAACAATAATTGTTTTAGAGATACTACATAAGTACCCTCTAAACCATGACCAAAATTCTAGCGACACCTAAATTTAACTGGGGTCCTATAACCCCCCACCCATAAACCATTTTGTAAATGAATAAACACACCCCAAAAGTTGAAGTGACATAGAGAGTGTACAGACTCTCTTGAAGGCAGTTGGCGATCTGTCACGACCCGAAATGATAACTTGATGGCGTCCACTACAACCCACTGAGTGACAACCCTAAACCCAAATAACAAGATGCGAAAGACCCAATTTATATAAAACATAAATAACAATAAGCGGAACATAAGGATAATGTACATAAAATGAAGGGCTATGTCAGATATATTTTTAGTACAATACAAAATGTGTAAAACAAGCTCGAAAGTGACTATAAGACAAACTAACACAAGATACCAATCCCTGGGACTTGGTGTCACCTATACAGGAGCTATTATGAACAGAAAGTCTCTCTCACACACATACTCACACACACACACACCTATATATATATATATACACACACACACACATAGATAGATAGAGAGAGAGAGAGCTAGCTAATCCAAAATACTACATGAGAGTCTGGACAAAAAAAAGGACAACAACAAGTCTTTGAATGCCAAGATTTCACCACAAATCCAAGTATATGACCATCACAGGAGATTGAAACACTCACTGAGGGTGGCTCAAACTAGGAGCTACGTCAGAAAAAGATGCAGAAGTGCAGTATATGTACCAAAAATAGGGTACAGAGTAAGCATCATAGGCCTACCGAGCTTAGAAACATAAATTTTATAAAAGAAACATGACTATACTAGCAAGTCAAGAAAAAGCTTAGGCACAACAAGAGTATAAAAGAGAGCAGCAAGAAAATACCAAGCAAGATACACACAAAACATACAATCCACACACTCAAAGCTAACTTAATGCAAAGATACAATAGAGCACTCCATGTAAATGGAAGATCTTAAGCCTAGAAGAAACATTGTGTAACACCTCAAAAACAAGACCCAGAAAAAAATTGCAAAAATATACCTGAAGTAATGAACCACCGCTGGGTTCACAAATCGTGATAGGGTCCACGATCCATAGACCTACCTGTGGTCTTGACTTGGAAGTCATCAGACCTAGACATCTGACCACGAGGACCTTCACGGTCCGTGGTCTTGATGACAGGCCGTGGTGGGGCCCTTTGTAGTTGTACAAAAGCAAAGTATTGAAAATCATATTTACTCTTCCTATTTCTAACCATCCGTTAGTTGGGGGAAGAATCTGCACGAATCGAATTTTTTGAGGAACATATCGAGAGTGTTCCTTTTCTGATTGAAAGTAGCAAGCCACTCTACTATTGGTACAGAGGCCAGATAGAACGTTGCTCATCTAGCCCGTTACATCAATTTGAGCTTGCTTGATCTGTTCAATTGGTAGAGTTGAGGAAGTGAACCTCCCTAGCCAACCCCTTAGACCTCCATGCCTCAGTGAGGACCATGAGAATTTTCACACGGCCTGTGAGGCATCTGTGGAGCCTTACCAGTAAGCCCCTTAGCCAGTCCCTCCAGAATGCTACCCAAGTGGAGACCACAGATAGTTTCATGGTCCGTGGTCCTTCAGACGGGGAGTGGTAAGGCTCGTGGACTCAGACCCTCAGCTAGTAGTCACCAAGTCAAGACCACTACCGACTTCACTGTCCATGGTCCCTTTCAAGGTCCGTGAAGGTGGCCGTTGTCACCCCATCTGTAGTTTAAGTCAGGGTTTTTTGGGTCTTTTCCTAATTCATGTCGTGTTAACCATAAATTTCGTGGTTTTAGTCAGTTTAAGCCTAGAAACATAACTAGAACTTACCCAAGTCAGATCTTTAATCAAAACTTAGAAAATTAGAAGCGAAAGGAGAGAAAGAGATGACCAATCCTAAGTTCTAGAATGCAACAAGTTT
Source organism: Solanum bulbocastanum (assembly GCA_037074985.1). NCBI lineage: Eukaryota > Viridiplantae > Streptophyta > Magnoliopsida > Solanales > Solanaceae > Solanum > Solanum bulbocastanum. The sequence goes on from CM073608.1 coordinate 29,508,110, forward strand.
CCTCCAATTACAGCCCCGAAATCGAAAGATTTCTTCATGGAATTTGTTGCCAGATATATGGGATTTAACTAGTAGGTTCATTTCACCCATTAGATCCCTAATTTTCAGTCAGTTTCCTGATTCCCTTATTATGACTAGACCTACAGTTTCTTGAATATTAGCATTATTAGGTTCCTAGCTATTAGAATAATCCAAATCAGATTAGTACATTAATATTCAGTCTATTGCATGAATTTTAGAACCCTAGCTATGTAGTTCTTTAGTTATTGAATTACACATGCTAGGCCAGATATATCAGTTATTTTAGATATATATGCCTCAGTTTGAAATGTGTCATTATCAGTTATTTATGTGCATTCTCAGTTTGCATGTCATTTTGAGCTATCCAGTATATCACAGTAATTCGGTCATATTGTGTTAATCACTTAATCCATCGGGAGTAGCATAATACCAAGTTGGACTATGGTTCAGCATACCCAAATAGGCCAGATCTATTAGCCATGTAGGTTGTAAGTCCCCTCTATGGGCATCATTTTAGTGATCATGCCAGCATGCCTCTACACCTTTGGCCGGGTGTAGTGGGTCCTCTTGGTGGGGCGTATACATCAAACTCTACATTTAGCTCATGCGATTTTATTATCGATTATTAGTAGCTCCCGCAGCTCAGTCAGACTCTATTGCATTGACCATTTTTAGTACAGTCAGTATTATGACGCAATATGTTATAAATTGGTCATTTTAGTTAGCTCAGTATTCAGTATCTATATCATGTTCAGATTATGCACTTGCTTTATTGTTTGTTCAGTTATGTGTTTATTTCAGCATTATTCTATCCCGCATACTCAGTACCTTTCAAGTACTGACAGATATATTGCACTACATCTTCTTGTGATGTAGGTTCAGGTCCCTAGCAGTCAAATCACGCTTAGATTGGTTCTCAATCTCTAGTTCAGCAGTATCAGCGGTGAGTCCTAATTCTTCGAGGATAATAGTTATGTTATCTTTTAAGTATTTTAGTCCGTTAGTTTTAGTTTTGCTAGACTTAGCTGGGGTATGTCCCAACATTTCTAGTCAGTTAGAGGCTATTTTCAGACATAGTTAGATTCAACTTAGTTATTGAGTTTGTTCTTTATTTTGTATTAAACTCTAAGATTAAATATTCAGTTTTAGTATATGGGTATTCCCCATCATTTCTGTTTTATTTATGATTTAGCTTCCATATCATTTATTACTATCCTTAGCATGCTCATGTCATGCTAGCAAGGTTAGCTTGGGATCACTTGTGATCCTAGGTCCCATGTTTACGTCTCGAGGGTAGCTCGAGGCGTGACAAACTTGGGATCAGAGAATTAGGTTTAAGAGCCCTAGGATTTCTAAAAAGCTGCACTAAGTAGAGTCCTTTTCATGGGTGTGAAGTGTACCACATCTAATAAGAGGTTGGCTACAGAGTGTTTGAGGAAAAATCTTCATTTTCTTGTTACTCTTATCGTGCATAAGGTATGGTCTAATTCCATTCTAAGTTGACGTTCTACGTTTCAGTGTGATCATGCCTCCTTATAGAGTTAATGCCAGAAATGCAAATTCCAGGAATACAAACACAGCTCCTCCTGTCCTAGATCAAGAAAGCTCCAATGCGGAGTTCAGGAACACCATTCAGATGGTGGCTGGGAGTGTGGCCAACCAGAATAACTAGTGGGCTCCAGTTCTAGAAAACACTAATGTAAGGTCATTTACAACCAGAGTGAGAGACTTTGTTAGGATGAATTCTCTAGAGTTCTTAGGATCACATGTTGGAGAAGATCCCTAAAACTTCATTAATGAGGTTAAGAAGATCTTTGAAGTGACATAGGTAACTGGGAATGATCGGGTTGAGTAAGTATCTTACTAACTTAAGGATGTATCTCATATCTGGTATACTAAGTGGAAGGAGAACAAGGGTACAAATGCAACTCCTATCTCTTGGAATTTATTTAGTGAGACCTTTGTGGACAGGTTTTTCCCAAGAGTGCTAAGGGAGGAAAAAGCTCAGGAATTTATGAACATAAGGCAAGGTAGCATGACGGTCCAAGAGTATGGACTCAAGTTTACCAAACTCTCCAGGTATGCTCATTACATGGTGGTTGATTGCAGGGCCCAAATGAACAAGTTTCTTTATGGAATGTTAGACTTGGTGAAAACAGAATGTAGGAATGCTATGTTGCTGGAAGATATGAGCCTCTCTAGGCTTATGACTCACCTCAGTAGGTTTTGGGTGATAAGCATAAGGAACAGGCCAATGAGAACAAGAAGGCTAGGATTGGAAACTATGAGTATTCTCAATAGAAATCGGGTGGTGGAAATCACTAGCAAGAGCAGCAGAAATTTTCAACTCCAGCACCTTCATCAACTGGTGTTCTATCCTCCAGGTTTCGTAATGATCAGAAAAGTAGGGCATCAGACTCTAAGTCTCAGGAGAGTGTTATAGGTACCAAAACCTACACAACTTTCCCTAAGTGTGGTAAGAACCATTCGGGCGAGTGCCTTGCAGGAAAGGAAGGATGCTTTGGGTGTGGTCAGTTTGGCCACAAGTTGAGGGATTATCCTTCTAAGCAGGGTCCAGGAGGCAATGCTAACCAAGTGCAGTCTACAACTTTAGTAGCACCAACAGGTCTCTCGAATCAACAGGATAACTCTTCTTTTATAGGTAGCGGACAGTGCCAAAACAGGCTCTATGCTTTTCTAGCTCGCCAGGATCAAGAAGACTCTCTTGATGTAGTCAGTGGTCCGTTACGAGTCTTTGATCTCAATATTTATGCTTTGTATGATCCAGGGGCTACTCTTTCCTTTGTAACTCCTTTTATAGCAGTTAAGTATGATGTTAGTCCATAAACTCTCTCAAAACCCTTCTCAATCTCTACTCTAGTCGGTGACCTAGTTATAGCTAGATGGGTATACATAAATTGCCCTGTCACAGTCTCCCAAAAAGTCACTTTAGCAAATCTTGTAGAGTTAGAAATGGTAGACTTCGATATCATTCTAGGCATGGATTGGTTGCATTCCTATTATAGAACTAGGATTTTTCATTTTCAGTGTCCAGACGAACCAATCTTAGAATGGAAGGGTAGTAGCTTAGCACCTATAGGTTGTTTCATTTCTTACCTTAAGGCCAGAAATATAATCTCTAAAGGTTATCTCTATCATCTAGTTCAGGTTAAGGATTCAAGCTTCGAAAGCCCAAGTTTTGAGTCGGTTCCATTGGTTAATGAGTTTCCAGAAGTATTTCCAAAAGATCTTCCTAGAGTTCCTCCCGATAGGGAAATCAACTTTGGAATTAATCTTCTTCCAAATACCTAGCCTATTTTTATTCCTCCTTACAAAATGGCTCCAATTGAGCTTAAGGAATTGAAGGAGCAATTGAAAGACCTTCTAGACAAGGGCTTCATCAGACCTAGTATTTTGCCATGGGGTGCACTAGTGTTGTTCGTAAAGAAGAAAGATGGTTCTCTTAGAATGTGCATTGACTATAGGCAGTTGAAGAAGGTTACAATCAAGAATAAAATCCCATTCCTAAGATTAATGACTTTTTTGACCAACTTTAGGGTGCTAGTCATTTCTCAATGATAGACCTCAGATCGGGTTATCATCAGCTTAAAGTCAGAGATAGCGACATTCTGAAGATAGCCTTCAGGACTCAGTATGGTTGTTATGAATTTGTATTTATGTCCTTTCGACTAACCCATGCTCCTACAACTTTCATGGAATTAATGAATAGAGTGTTCAAGTAGTACTTGGACTTGTCGTTATCATCTTTATTGATGATATCATAACTTACTCTAGAAATAAGAAAGAACATGCGAGTCACTTGAGAGTTGTTCTACAGACTCTCAAAGATCGCTAGTTATTTGCCAAATTTACCAAGTGCGAGTTTTAGTTACAATTAGTTACTTTCCTTGGTCATATAGTGTCCAGCGAAGAGATTCAAGTAGATTCCCAAAAAATAGAAGTAGTGAAACAATGGCCCAGACCTACCTCTCCTTCAGATATCAGAAGTTTCTTGGGTCTAGCAGGTTATTACAAAAGGTTCGTGGAAGGATTTTCATCCATAGCCTCACCATTGCCTAGGTTGACTTAGAAGATGGTTAAGTTTCAGTGGTCAGATGATTGTGAGAAGACTTTTGCATAATTGAAAACTAAGTTGACTACAGCTCCTGTTTTGACTCTAGCAGAGGGTTTAAACGGTTATGTGATTTATTGTGATGCATCCAGAGTCGGCCTAGGTTGTGTGTTGATGCAGTGAGGTAAGGTTATAGCATATGCTTCCAGGCAACTTAAGGTGCATGAGAAGAATTATCCGACTCATGACCTAGAGCTTGCAACTATGGTGTTTGCACTCAAGATTTGGAGACACTACTTATATGGTGTTCATGTAGATGTGTTCATAGACCATAAGATCCTTCAGCATGTGTTCACCCAGAAAGAGTTGAATCTTCGCCAAAGAAGATGGCTTGAGTTCCTTAAGGATTATGACTTGAGTGTGCATTACCATCCTGGTAAGGAAAATGTAGTAGCAGATGCCCTTAGCATACTATCTATGGGTAGTGTAGCACATGATGAGGAAGGAAGAAAGGAGCTAGCAAAGGATGTTCACAGGCTTGTTATCCTAGGAGTTTATCTTATAAGCATATCATATGATGGTGTAACGGTTCAGAATGGGGCAGAATCTTCTTTGGTAGTGGAAGTTAAGGAAAAGCAAGACAATTATCCGATATTACTTGATCTCAATGGTGCAGTCCACCAACAGAGAGTTGAGGTTTTCTCCTAAGGGGGAGATGGTGTGCTTCGCTACTAGGGTCAATTATGTGTCCTAATGTGGGTGAGTTGAGACAGTATATTCTTGTACAGGCCTATAACTCCAGATGTTCTATTCATCCAAGTGCCACTAAGATGTACCACAATTTGTGGGAAGTCTATTGGTGGAATGGTATGAAAAGAGATATAGCAGATATTGTGGCTAAGTGCCCCGATTGCCAGCAAGTCAAGGTAGAACATCAGAAACCAGGAGGTATGACTCAAGAGATTGACATTCCTACTTAGAAGTAGGAAGCGATCAACATGGAATTCATCATAGATTTACCTCATACTTGCAGACAGCATGACTCCATTTGAGTGATAGTTGACAGAGTTATTAAGTTTTCTTGCATTTTGGGAGTCAAGACTACAGATTCGGTAGAGGACTATGCCAAGCTTTATATTAATGAGATTGTGAGGTTACATGGGGTTCCTTTGTCTATCATCTCAGATAGAGGTCCTCAGTTTACCTCTTATTTCTGGAAGTGATTCCAGAAAGATCTTGGTACTCAAGTTAACCATAGCACAACATTTCATCCACGGATGGATGGTTAGGCAGAGCATACCATTCAAACCTTAGGGGATATGTTGAGAGATTGTGTGATCAATTTCAAGGGTAGTTGGGATGATCACCTTCCTCTTATTGAGTTCGCCTACAACAATAGTTATAATTCCAGTGTTCAGATGGCCCCTTGTGAGGCATTGTATGGGCGTAGATGCAGATCTCCTGTTGGTTGGTTTGAAGTAGGTGTAGCGGCCTTGATAGGGCCAGATTCAGTCCTTTATGCTATGGAGAAAGTGCAACTCATTAGAGATAGACATAAGACAGCCTAGAGTCTCCAGAAGTCTTATGCAGATGTAAGGAGAAGGGAACTAGAGTTCCAAGTTGATGATTGGGTTTTCCTAAAAGGGTTACCTATGAAAGGGCTGATGAGATTTGCCAAGAAAGGGAAGCTCAGTCCTAGATATGTAGGCCCTTACCGTATCTTGAAAAGGATTGGTAAAGTGGCTTATGAGTTACAATTGCAATAGATTTAGTAGCAGTGCACCCAGTGTTTCACATTTTACTATTGAAGCAGTGTGTGGGTGATCCAGCATCCGTGGTGCCATTAGAGAGTGTGGTTGTAAGAGATAGCCTTTTTTATAAGGATGTACCAGTTGAGATTCTTGATCGTCAAGTTAGATGATTGAGAAACAAGGAAGTCGTTTCAGTCAAGGTTTGGTGGAGGAGTCAGTCCGTAGAGGGAGCTACTTGGGAAGCAAAAGCAGCCATGAAAGCCAGATATCCTCACCTCTTTCCTTTCGAATCCATTCCAGCTTGCGATAATCGTTCCTCTTCATTTTTTCAATCATTCATGTGTGAAAATCAGTCTTAGTATCATGTTCCTTCAATTTATACTTGAATTTTCAGCATATTTGCATGTTTTTGGAACTCAGTTCAGTCAGAAATCAGCCTTCAGTGTTTAGTGGTAGGGTTGTAGCTCATTCCCGTCATTTCAGCTAGTTTAGTGTTCATCCAAAGACAAATGATTAAAAGTGGGAGATATTGTAATATCTTGAAAACCAGACCTAGAAAAAAATTGTAGAAATATACCTTAAGTAGTGAACCACGACAGGATTCACGGATCGTGATAGGGTCCACGGTCTGTAGACCTGCCCGTGGTCTTGACTTGGAAGTCACCAGGCCCAGACATCAGACCACAAGCACTTTTATGGTCTGTGGTCTTGATGACAGGCTGTGGTGGCATACATAGAGTCGAGGTAGTGACCTTCCCTAGCCAGCCACTTAGACCACCTTGCCTAAGTGAGCATCACGAGAACCTTCACAGTCCATTGGTCCTTTACACTGCCCATGGTGGCGTCCGTGGAGCCTTACCAGTAAGCCCCCTAGCCAGTCCCTATAGACCACAGCCCAAGTGGAGACCACAGATGGTTTCACGATTCGTGGTCCTTCACACGGGCCGTGGTAGGGCTCGTGGCATCTAGTAGTCACCAAGACCAGACCACGACCGACTTCATGGTCTGTGGTCCCTTTCACGGTCTGTGAAGGTGGCCATGGTCAAACCGTCTGTAGTTTAAGTTAGGGGTTTTTCAGTCTTTTCCTTATTCATTGAACACCTAAACTATGTCGTTTTAACCCTAAATTTCATGGTTTTAGTAAGTTTAAACGTAGAACCATAACTAGAACTTACCCAAGTCAGATCTTTTATCAAAACTAGAAAATTAGAAGCGAAAGGAGAGAAAGAGGCGACCAACCCTAAGTTCAAGAATGCAACAAGTTTCCTCCATTTCCTACTCGAAATCGAAAGATTTCTCTGTGAAATTCGTCACCAGGTATGTGGGATTTCACTAGTGGGTTCCTTTCACCAATTAGGTCCTAAGTGTTTAGTCAATTTCTTGATTCCCTTTTTGTGACTAGACCTATGATTTCTTGAATGTTAGAATTATTGGGTTCTTAGCTATTAGAATAATCCAAATCAGATTGGTATGTTAATATTCAGTCTATTTCATGAATTTCAGAAACCTAGATATGTAGTTCTTTAGTTTTTGAATTACACATGCTTGGCTAGATATTTCAGATATTTCAGATATACATGCCTCAGTTTGAAATGTGTCATTATCAATTATTTATACGCATTCTCAGTTTGCATGTCGTTTTGAGCTATCCAGTATATCACAGTAATTCAGTCATAATGTGTTAATCACTTAATCCATTGGGAATAGGATAATACCAAGTTGTACTACGGTTGAACGTACCCAAACAGACCCACAACTACTAGCCATGTAGGTTGTAAGTCCCCTCTGTGGGTATTATTTTAGTGATCACACTAGCATGCCTCTTCACCTTTGGCCGGGTGTATTGGGTCCTCTCGGTGGGGCGTATACATCGGCCTCCACATTTAGCTCATATGGTTTTATTATTGATTATTAGCAGCTCCCACATCTCAGTCCGATTCTATTACATTGACCATTTTTAGTACAGCCAGTATTCAGTCTCAGTATGTTATAAATTGGTCATTTCATTTAGTTAGCTCAATATTCAGTATCTATATCATGTTCAGATTATGCACTTGATTTATTGCTTGTTCAGTTATGTGTTTATTTCAACTCTATTCTATCCTACATGCTCATTACCTTTCAAGTATTGATGCATATATTGCGCTACATCTTCTGATGATGTAGGTTCAGGTCCCCAACTATCATATCATTTATAGATTGGTTCCTGATCACCAGTTCAGCAGTATCAGTGGTGAGTCCTCAGTTTTCGAGGATAATATTCATGTTATAGTTTAAGTATTTTAGTCCTTTAGTTTTAGTTCTGCTAGATTAGTTGGGGCATGTCCCATCATTTCTAGTCAGTTAGAGGCTGTTTTTGAACATAGTTAGATTCAAATTAGTTGTTGAGTTTGGTCTTTCTTTTGTATTAAACTCTCAGATTATATATTCAGTTTTAGTATATGGGTATTCCCCATCATTTCAGTTTTATTTATAATTTAGCTTCCGCATAAATTATTATTATCCTTCGTATGCTCATGTCCTGCCAGCAGGGTTAGCTTGGGATCACTTGTGATCCTAGGTCCAGTGTCCGTATCTCAGGGGTAGCTCGAGGCTTGACACATCTAGTCGCTAGGAATGGCCCTCAAGCCTAACCATAAGCCAATAACCCGAAAAGATGTATCCACAGGCTGCCTGGAATGGCACATAAAACTTATCAATAATACATATATATGTATTAATGGGACGAATGATATGATACATTGAGCTTATCAACAATGAATAGCTGAATGATAAACTGTAGCAAAAGACTTAGCCAACGGGCTACCTAGAATGATGCATCTAGCTCATTAGAGTAAATGTAGCTCAAAGGTGTGATAAATAATGTAAAAGGGCTTTTCTACCACTTGTAAATGAAAACGGGTCTCAAGGTCTTCCACTCATTAAGGCTAATTTCCCTTTTAACAAACCAAGTCATTTTTCCAAAAATTAATCAAGTAGAAAATCCTCATAAGAATTATCATTACCAAGTCATGTTATACACACAGAATCATGTAGAACACCCATTACACCTAAAAGTTCCAACCTGGACCTTCTGCCAATCCAAGTTCAGCCTCAGGCCTAATAGTGTAATAAACATCTCAAATCACAACTCAAGGATCTGTACCATCAGTTAAACCAATTAAACCATTCAAACATAAGACAATCCTAAGTTTCACACCACCTAGAAGAGAGGTCTAAGGATACTACTCACACAAGGAAAACCTAAACTAAGGCTTCTCGAACTACAACTTAAGCTAAACAGCCCAATCGATGGCCATAACTATCCAAAGATCAATAAAGCTCAGTACAACCTAAGGGTTCAACCTAAATCATGCAATAGTACCAAAATATAATCAAACTAAGACAAGTCTAAGTAAAGGAAGCCATAACCTACCTCAATGCCCAATACCACACATGAACTATAACTCGGGTACTTATCTCTTCAAGAAAACTTAGATCACTGCGAAGCTATCAAGAACACAAAGAGCAAGTTAATACATATCCAACAATAGCTATATCACTAACTCAAATTTCGAACTAGAATTGGGCCATAAATCGACCCCTAAATCTAAGCAACATAATTTTGAAAATGAAACCATCACAATGTCCTCCCCATAATAAGGAATTCATGCCCGTAAGATAGTGGAAAACGGGACTCAATTCAGACCTGAATGACCAAATTACCATACTTTAAAACTTAGAAATTGGGGAATTTGAGGTCGAAAATGAATTTATATTATGGAATTAAAGATGTAAAAGCATCATGGAATTTAAATTACAAATTTGAAATACAGGCAAGTGCACAACACTAAAAAAACCAGGGACCCTTCACGAGACCATGAACAATTTGTTTAGGGTACCACTAGTCGTTTAGGGATAATGGTTGTGTGTTTAAGGCCACCTGAATTTGGCCTAACTTGTATGGCCTAGACGATCCATTTTCAATTGTACAGGCCGTATAGGAAAGGCAATCCAGCCGTGAAACGCTTCCATACAAAGGGTCCTCTGGACGGTTCCCTATATAGCCAGTGAGGCCTTGTACGATCCTCCAACCTTCAAATTAAGTCACCCATCAGCTTTTTAAGTCAAGGCTATTTTGGTTGTTTCATATGTGGTTAATACCTAAGCTATGTTGTTTTAACCCCTATTCTAAGGCTAAATCATGATGTTATTACACCTAGTTAATGGCTTAGAGAGTGCTAATCAGTTCTTGTATGTTCAATAACACTTCAAGTCCTCAAGAAAGGTTTAGAGAGGAGAAAAAGCTAGGGTTTTGAACATTCTTAGAGCTTCATCAACTTCCCCATGAAATTTATTCTTACAAGGCATCCTCAGCCTTACATCTACTTTCAAATCAGTAAAAGAGTAATATAAGATTTTATTCTTAAATTTTAGTATTATTGAGATAATTTAATGTTGAGTTCTCATTTCTTGAGTTCCAGATTATTGAATTTCTATTCCTCATAATTTAATTGCTAAATATTATGCAATGAGATTTATTGAATTGATTGTCTATGTCCATTCTTCAGCATGAACCCTATCCCTCAGTATTCATTGAGTTCTTGTTGAGAATATTTTAAACAAACGTAAATGTTTTAAACTCCATTTTGAGAGAGCAAAGAGGAGTTTTGAGAAAGAGTATAAAGGAACTAAGTATCCCAAATGTATTATTTTATTACATTGAAAAAGGGAAACTTTGATATTTAAATGTGTTTGTGAGTTGAATGCTATATTAGAGAATTACCAATTTTAAGAGGGTATTTTGAGTAAATACCTCAAAACAGAGAAATAGTATGTCTTATACATTTGAGCATGAGTATATAATTATTAGGAGTAGAATTGAGGACCCATACGGGAATGATTTCAGACAACTCAAAATCCTTATAAATAATGTTGTTCCAACATATGTAAAGGATCATAGCTTTTAGATTAATCCTTATTGCTTAGTGGATCCAATTAGTTAAATTCACAGAGATGGTTTTTGATTAGAGATTCTCCCAAATGAATTTAACTCTTGGACAATCGTCTCTGTGAGCTATGTGATGATACATCATCTCACCCATACATCATTTATTAGACTGAGTTAATAAATGAGTAATTATTTTGTATAGTTCTAAATAATTTAACTCTTTTATCTCTTTATATTAAACTTGAGTATATTTTATGTATTGTTGTCATTTCTTTCAGTTGTTTCACTTCAGCGATATAACATAATCATACATTCAATATATTAATGTCATTGGACCTTCATCTTTTTATGATGCAGACACATATTTTTAGTATCATCAACAAATGCTCTGTTGAGATCCCTCTAAAATCTAGATAGATTTGGTGAGCCTCCTTGCATTTCCAAGGACGTCACATTTACTTTTAGTTTAGTTGTTTTGAGGCATCACGGGTCTTGTCCCAACACCTATCTTAAACATTAGAGGCTTCATAGATAGTTAGATTTTAGGAGATTCTCAATATTTTTCTTTTATTTTAAGATGTTTTAAAAACTATTATATTTATAATATTGAGTACTTTTAGACATTAGAGTTGAGTTTATATGAGATAAATATGTTCATTATGCATTTAATGCTCCTTATTTCTTTAGTTGAGTCTTCCACTAAGTAGTCATCTAGGTGGGGACCAAAAGAGGCCCTCGAGTGCTGACCATGTCCAGGTTGTAGGCTCGGGCATGATAAACATGATATCAGATCACATGATTCAATAGTCCTACGGTATCTATAAAGTCATGTCAAATAGAGTTCTTATTATCAGTGTGAAGCGTGCCACATCTATAATTGAGAGGTTACAACATTTAGGAACATTTCACTTTGTTCTTACTCCTGTTCATACGATAGAGTTCAACTCTATAAGAAATTCTTCTAATTTGTGCTTATGAGTGGCTTTGCATATCATGCCTCCATAAAGAGCTTTTCGAGGTGTTGACCCTCAAGATCAAGACGCTCCTAATTCAGCAGAAATGCAATCCCTATAAGGAGATGTCACCAATAATGACTCAGAAATGTAATTGAGAGGCTAACTCGGCTACTGGAAAAACAGTATGGTCAACCAAAAGTGGGTTGCAAGAATTTAGCTGATACATCTAGAATCCATGAATTCTTGAGAATGAATCTCCTGGAGTACATTGGCTCGTAGGTCTCTTAGGATCCAAACTTTGTGGAAAATCGCTAGAAAGTATTTGAGGTCATGTGTGTTGCTGATCCAGTACGTGTGAACTTAGCCTTATATAAGTTCAAAAGTGTTGCTAGGATATGGTTTGATCAATGGAAGAAGAACACAAAAGATGGGGCACCACTTTTAAGCTGGGCTATGTTTGAGGATGCTTTCTTGGGGTGCTTCTTTCCCCTAGACATAAGGTGAGAGAGTTCCTGAATCTAAAATAGGAAGTGATAAGTATGCATGCCGAGAGCTAAGGTGACAGAGTTCCTGAATCTAAAACATGAAGAGATGAGTGTGCATGTGTACAACCTTAAGTTTACGCAGCTATCCCTCTATACACAAGAGATGGTGGCAAACATGAGGAGCATGATGAGTTTGTTCATGTCCAGGCTATCTTACTTATCCAACAAGGAAGGTAAGGCAACTATGTTGATAAGGGACATAGCAAGACTCATGATTCATGTGCAACAGGCAGAGAGGATAAGTCAAAAGACAGAGAGGAATTTCGTGACAAGGGGCCAAGATAACAAGTAATGAAACTTGCTAGACGAAGACAAGAAATGGGAATTGGTCATTTTTTCAGTAGAGAGGACCGCTCGAAAAGGAGCTACTTGAGGAATAGGTAGAGGTGCAAAACTGTCTGTGTTCAATGACTAGTCGCCATGATTAGCAAAACTCACCAGATGTTGTCCCTAATATTTTTAAAGTATTTACTCTTGATGATTATTCCTAACTTGATCCAAGTGTGAGTTTGTCTTGTGTGACTCCTAATGTATCTATGAGGTTTGGCATTTCCCCCGAACAACTTCTTGAGCCCTTCAATGTTTCCGCACCTGTGGGTGATTTTATTCTAGCAGAAAGAGTCTATCATAATTTTACCATCTCTTTATATCACAAGGACCCCATGGTTGAGTTAGTTTAGCTAGACAAGGTGGACTTTCATGTTATTCTAGGTATGGACTGACTTCATGCTTGTTATGGCTTGGTCAATTATAGAACCTGAATTGTCAAGTTTCATTTCATAATGAGCCAGTTTTAGAGTGGAGGACTAGTTTAACAGTACTAAGGGTTGTTTCATTTCACAGCTTAAGACCAACAAGTTAATTTCTAAGCGTTGTATCTATCACTTAGTCTAAGTGAATGACTTTAATAATGAGACACCGCCTATTCAGTCAGTTCCAGTTGTGAGTAATTTTCCAGAGGTCTTTCCAGAGAATTTTCCCAGAGTCCCTCTTGCGAGAGAAATAGACTTTAGAATAGATATTCTTTATGATACTCAACCCATTTCTATTCAGCTATATAGAATGGCTCCCAGTGATTACAAAATGTTAAATGGCCAATTAAGAAATCTTCTTGATAACGGTTTCATCTGACAAAGTGTCTCACCTTGGGACTCTCTGGTCTTATTCGTGAGAAAGAAAGATGGTTCCCTTAGGATGTGTGTTGATTACTGTTAATGAAACAAGGTCACTATAAAGAATGAGCTTCCCCTTACGAGAATCCATGACCTTTTCGACCAACTTCAAGGCACCACTTGTTTCTCTAAGATAGACCTTAGATCTGGCTATCATCATTTGAAAGTGAGAGAAAGTGACATCCCCAAGACATATTCAGGACCCGTTATGGTCATTATGAGTTCCTTGTTATGTCTTTTGGTTTGACTAACACTCCTACATTATTCATGGATATTATGAACAACAGATTAAAGTAGTATCTGGACATGTTTTTTATCATATTTATTGATGACTTATAGATATATTAGAGGAATGAGGGTGACTATACTAGTCATATCGAAATATTTCTCCAAAATCTCACGGATCCAGAGTTGTATGCGAAGTTTTATAAGTGTTAGTTCTTGCATGAGTCCAAGGCATTCATGGGCCATATAGTGCCTTAAGATGCAATTCAAGTTGACACTCAAAAGATTGAAATAGTGCAGAATTTGCCTAGACCCACTTCTCGGAACTATATAAAGTGTTTTTTGGGATTGGCTAGTTACTAGAGAAGGTTTGTCAAGGGGCTTTCCTCTATTTCATCTCCACTGACTTAGTTGACTCAGAAAAAAGCTAAGTATCAATTGTCTGAAGCTTGTGAACAAAGCTTTCATGAATTGAAAACTTGCGTAACTACTGCCCTAGCGTTGACCCTACCAGGGCATAAAAAAGATTTTGTTGTCTATTCTGATGCATCTAGAGTGGGACTTGGTTGTGTATTGATGTAGTATGGTAAAATTATTGCCTATACCTCCAGGTAGCTTAAGATTTAAGAGAAAAACTACCTTACTCATGATCTCGAGTTGGCAGCAGTAGTTGTTTCTCTCAAGATATGGCGTCACTATCTTTATGGCGTTCATGTGAATGTGTTCATTGACCACAACATTCTCCTGAATGTCCTTAGGTAGAAGGAGCTACAACTTTAACAAATGAGGTGGTTGGAGTTACTTAAGGATTATGATATGAGTATTATTTATTACCCAAGTAAAGCTAATGTTGTTTATGATGCCTTGAATATGTTGTCCATGGGGAGTACTGCTCATGTCGAGTAAGGCAAGAAAGAATTGACTAAGGAAGTTCACAGAAATATATGTTTGGGAGTCCATTTGTGGATTTTACTAAAGGTGGAGTTTTCATTATGAATGGGGTTAAATCATTATTACTTTTAGAAGAGAAGGAGGAATAGGAAAATGATCCTATTTTACTTAAGTTGAAGGAAAATTTGCATAAGCATAAAGTGATGGCCTTTGCACAAGTAGGAGATGTTGTATTGAGGTATCAATGTACGTTGTGTGTTGCAAATGTGGATGAAATCCTATAGAAAATCATGGACGAAGCCTAGAGCTCCCCATATTTGATTTATCCAGGTACCACCAAGATGTACCATGACTTGAGAGAGGTCTATTGGTGGAGTGGCATGAAGAGGTGCATTGTAGAGTTTGTTGCTAAGTGCCCAAATCGCCAGCAAGTCAAGGCTGAACATCAAAGATCATGTGGTATAACTTAGAATATACCACTTCCAGAATGGAAGTGGGAGATGATTACTATAGACTTCATTACTGGCTTACAATGATCTCACATACAACATGATTCCATTTGGGTGATTGTGGATCAGATGACCAAATCAACCCATTTTTTGCTAGTAAAGACTACAAATACAACAAAAGGGAATGCAAATTTAACATTTGAGAGATAGTTCGATCACATGGAGTTTCCTTGTCCATCATTTTAGATAGAGGGGATTAGTGTACCATGTAGTTTTAGAAGTCGCTTAAAAAAGGTTTGGGTTCAAAGGTGAACCTTAATACTACTTTTCATCCTCAGACTGATGGTCAAGTGGAGCACACTATTCACACGTTAGAAGAAATGTTGAGAGCTTGTGTTTTAGGTTTCAAAGGTAATTGAGATGACCACTTGCTTCTTATTGAGTTTGTATGTCACTCAAGCATTCAAATGGCTCAGTATGAGGCTCTATATTGGAGAAGGTGTAGATCTCCTATTTGCTAGTTTGAGGTGTCTGAAACTAAGTTGATAGGACTATATTTTGTTCATTAATCCATGGAGAAGGTGAAGGTTATTCTGAAGAGGCTGAAAACAATGTAGAGTCATCATAAATCCTATAGTGATGTTAGAAGAAGAGATTTGGAGTTTGAGGTTGAGGATTGTGTATATCTTTAAGTTTCACCCATGAAGGATGTTATGAGGTTTGGTAAGAGAGAAAAGCTCAGTCCCCAATACATTGGCCTTTACAGGATATCCAATAGGGTTGGTAATGTCGCTTATGAGTTGGAGCTACTGATTAACGTTTCAAGCACACCTCATCTAATTCTAGGTGCAAACGATTGTTAAGCAGTATAAAACCCAACAAAAAGTTGGGGTTGAACCCACAGAGAGCGGTACGTGTTCAAGATTAGTTATGAAGTACAAATCTATTCTAGATAGTTATAGGAATAGAAATTATCAAAAAATACATGTAAACCAGTCTAAAGGGGTGGCAACAAATGTTAGATGAGGGGTTTCGGTTTGCAATTATCAACTACAACGCTGTCAAAAAGTAATGAAATAACTATATAAAGAGGAATTCTCGGGATGTGATCGATTATATGAAACTTTCACTACATGGGTAATTGAAACTACTAATAAATAGCTAAATATCAGTAGGTAGGCTAGACTGAATGAAATAGTGTTCTCTCGAACAGCTATCACGTTTCAAGTGATTTCTTTCAAACATCAACAAGCTTAGCAATTAAGCACAGCCCACAACCTTAATACATCCTCTCTCTCAAGCAAGATGGGTAGGATTTGATTTAGGATTCACTCTCTCGAGATGAACCCACATCAACCCAACACCTACAAACCATTAATCAAGAGCTTTTGTCCCAAAACCTCTGTCTCAAGCAAGCTAAGAACTCAATTCTAGAATTGTATTTGCAACTATAATTCATAGATTGAAACACAGGTAATGATTAAACCCACTTCAATATAACATTTAAATTAATAATTAACATTCCCTATAAGATAATTTAACCCAAAATCACATAATCACATCGCAAGAATATGGGTTATAGCTACACATCATAAAAATAGAGAAACAATTATCAAATACATTCGGCATGATCTGGTAATTGTTGCCAAGTCTTTACAATGGTTCAAATTGAAGAAATTTAGAATCCCACTTGCAAATCCTCAAAATTAAGCTTAGAAATTCTGAAAGTCTACAATAAGAACTACAAACTAAGAGAAAACTTTAACTCCAAAATGGGAACTACAATATCTGGGTCAGCACTCTTCAAAATCCTTTTTAAAATCCAATTTATAGTTTTCCAAAATTTAGACTAAAAAGCCATTACGTGAGGTAAGTCGGGCTTGCCGAGTGGTTCGGCGATCCGCCCTTTGCTCTCTTCCACAACCCTCTTACATTGGTTCTCAGCATCCCAAGTCATCAAACTTTGGGTGATCCAACGTGTTATCATAGAATTGATCGACAATTTGCCAAATGCTCATTTTTGTTACCGACTTGGTTTCTTCCCCAGGGCAGGTACACTGGAACATTAAACGAGTTGAAGAGCCACTCAGCGGCTCACCGAGTGGTCTTGGTGATCACCAGGATCTCCTTTCTTCCACTTCTTCAGCTTATTTTGATCCTTTTTGCCTAGTAACATCCTTGTCTTGCTCGTTAGCTCTTATACCTAAAAATCAAGGCTTTAACATCAATTTATAGCATAAATAGGGCATTTGAGGGCACTAAAACTATCAAAACAAAGCGTTAATTGAGTTTAGAATTCACTCGCTTGAGTTGAACCCATATCAACCCAATACCTACAAACCATTAATTAAGAGCTTTGGTCCCAAAACCTCTCTCACAAGCAAGCTAAGAACTCAAAGTTAGGACTACATGTGCTACTACAATTCATAGATTAAAACACAGCTAATGATTAAACCCACTTCAATATAGCATTTAAATTAGTAATTAACAATACCCATAAGCTAATTTAAACACCCATAATCACACCCCAATAATAGGGATTTCAGCCACACATCACAAAAACAGATAAGCGATTAACAAATACATTCACCATGATCTGAGCAACTGTTCCCAAGTCTTTACAATTGTCCATATTGGAGAAATTTACAAACCCACTTGCAAATCCTCAAAATTAAGCTAACAAATCCTTAAAGTTTACAACAAGAATTACAAACTAACAGAAAACTTTAACTCTTGAATGGGAACTCCAATATCTAGGTTAGAACCCCTCAAAATCCCTTTCAAAATCAAATTTATAGTTTCCCAAAATTTAGCGTGAAAATTCATTAGGCGAGGTAGTCGGGCTCGCCGAGTGGTTCGGCGATCCGCCCTTTGCTCTCTTCCATCACCATTTTGCATTGGTTCCAAGCATCCCAAGTCCTGTAACTTTAGGCGATCCAGTGTGTTGTCGCAGAATCAATTGACGATTTGCCTGGTGCCCATTTATGTTGCCGACTTGGTTTCTTCCCCAGGGCTGGCACACTGGAACATTAATCTAGTTGAAAAGCCACTCGGTGGCTCATCGAGTGGTCTTGGTGATCACCAGGATCTCCTTTCTTCCATTTCTTCAGCTTATTATGATCCTTTTTGACTAGTAGTGTCCTTTCTTTTCTCCTTAGCTTTTATACCTTAAAATCAATTCTTTAACATTAGTTTATAGCATAAATTAGCCATTTCTGGACACTAGAAATATCAGAACAAAGCCCTAAATGAGTCCAAATTCCGGACTCATCAGCTACAATCAGAGTTAGCAACTATCCATCTAATGTTTCATATTTCTATATGATACACTCAAATTACACCTCCCTAAAGAAGTATAAGGGATCGTTATCAAGTAAAGAACCCAACTTGTAGGTTGGAGTTAGTCCCACGAGGAATATGGTTTAGACTTAACCTTAACTTATGATTAAATACATTTAGTCAACGTATTTCTGAGACAAGTAAGTAAAGAGGAGGGGGGGGGGGGTTTTGTAACAAATAACTAATTATTGTTAAGTAGAAAGTGAGCAAGATTCGAACTTTATTGTTATTAATGAGAGAGAGAAACTAGGGTGCATGTGTTCCCGATAAGCTATTTACTCAGTAATCCTAATAATAATAATCCCTTCCTAGTGTATCACATGCAAAGCGGTAAGTTATGTATATATAAGTTCTAGGTCCACCAAATAGGGAATTTCACCCGCACCTTGGTCCGACTACGTGCGTGTAATTTACTAACCCTTACCTTTACCTCAGATTAGTCATCACATCAATGTATTCCTTAGATTTCACCCTCTTACCAATTGACATTAGACTATTAGATAGTATCACACTAAATCTCTCTTGATAATTATTTTGTTATTAACTACCTCCTTGGTCTGACATGTAGCAACAAGGCGAGTTCTAACGTTAGCCACCGTTAAAAAGACTTCTAAACGAAAGAATTATCAATGCATGCATCAACACTAGTCAATAATTACTTAGTTATTATTTATACGTTGTTAATTTCTCATTGTTCCCACAACCCTAGTTGTGGATTTAGCTACTTATGCTTGAAAGAACACAATTCATATTTGTAGAAGAAGAATTCATGAACTTACGTATTGAGTAGAAGAAACCCGTAATGTCCAATTGAAATTCAAAGCAATAATCTTTATAAACCGAAATTAGGAAATCAAATTGCTAAAGTTTGCTAGTTAATTCCCAAGAAACTACCAAGAACAAAAAGTATACAATAATGTCTAACCCCCAAAAATGAGGTTTACATACCTTATTTATATAAAAACTTGTCCTAAACAAAATAAGGAAATAAAATTGTTGGATGCGGCTTCGATCGTTGAGACTAACCTACGGACCGTGGTTAGACATACAGTCCTTAGGTCCCTTCCGTAGATCAAGACTTAGAAATTTTCCACAGATGCTGGAACCTTCAACTTTCTGATGCAAACGACGGGTGTGCAGCACGGATAGTTGGTGGGTCCCTTTTCGTGGCTCCACATTTAGAACTCTTCATCAGGTAGTGGAACTCCAAATCTTTGATACGAGCGACGGACATGTAGGATGGCTTATGGGTCGACCTACGCTCCGTCAATGGCCTTTATGGTTCCACCCTTAGTCAGACTTCCCTAATGATCAATCCACGCCTACACATGACGGACCGTGACTAAACCTATGGTCAATAGGTCACACCCATAGGTGGCTCCTTCTTCAGAATTTTAACTGTCATCTCTCTCGACCTCGTGCAAGTCTATTTCCTACAAATATAACACAATACATTAGTTCTAATAAAAATGGCCCTAGACACACATAACTCTTATGTGAAATGTATTAAAAATAACGTAAACTGATGGTATATCAACACCCTTAAGCGACGCAGTAAAACTCAAAATGACACTTGTGTAGAAGCAGACATTAAAACTCAAAAATCACATAGCTTTCTATCCCAACTCCCTTTTCTAGTGAAACTATTTTCTCTTAGACTTAACAAGCTAACTCAAGCGGATCAAGATATGACAAAGATCGATCAATAGACACCCCAACATACACTTTTCACAATTACCAAGGTACCAACTTTCTAAAAATGTAAGTAGTTCCCTCGCTTCAAATGAAATCCTTTTCACACATAAGATATGAATTTTTGAGTTTTAGGATTCATTCAACACTCACGCTCAGAAGTGATCAAGTATAGTTAGTGCTCATTGCCATAGGCTTATCCTTATCTTCACTACTTAGACTCTCCAAACAAGTTGCTAGGATCACTATAGGACTTTCTTAGCTTGTAACGTAGGCTCAGGGTTAGGTGTGGTACATTTGGGTACTTTTTAGTGACTTTCTTCCCTCCATGACATTACATTGGTTTTTTACCTCTTTTTGACCTATTTTTGACATCCTTCCTTTTTACACTCTTTCCCTTGACTGTTTTCACCATGGATGTGACTTTTTGACTTTGTGGCTCTTATTTTTCACTTTCTTCTTTATCTTTCACTTTATTTTTCTTTCTTTTTCAGCACTTTTATTTATCATCTTTTTGCTTCTTTGGCACAAAGTCACATCCTCTTCTATCTTTTCTCTTTCTCTTTTCAACACAAAACTCTTTTCATACCCTATTTCTTTCGGTTCCCTCTTTCATAGCCACCCTCAACATATGGATTTTCCATTAGCTGAGGTGCATAATATCCAATGTCGGACCAGGGTAAAGATTGAGGTCACTTTTTGCATTAGCCATCCTCAACTTAGGCATTTGGCCTAAGTCAAGGTGCACATGTCCAAGGAGGGACCGAGGCCAAAAACTAGATTTAAGGGAGGTGAGTTAGGTGAATCAAAAGATATGGCCTAATTTAGGCTCAAATATTTCGATCAAAGGGAAAATTGATTTCATTTGGTTGGATCCTTTTAGTCTTATGTGGACTACTTTGAACAACGGCCTATGATCACTTCCTAATTTCTAGCCTAGATCATCTTAGCAGGACCAACGGGGAAACTTCTAGATTGGCATAGCTGTTTGAACATTCAACTTTGCTCAAACACTCTTGGCACTTTGTTTCACTATCACATTATTAAATTACCCAGCCAAAGTTTTAGCTTAAGTCATTAGTTCAAATCGGTTCTTATCATGTCACATTGAGATCCAACACATTCAACTCATCAATCCTATATATCTAGCATAATTCAATATTTTTTGGACAGGGATCATTTTTTTCTCATGCTTTTCATGCCATCATGCCTTCATTTTTCTACTTACTCCTACACATACAGTCCTAAACATGTCGATTCAAAAGAATTTAGAACAGTCTTTTTGGGGGAAACGATCACAGGCGATAAAACTCCAAGAGAGGATTATGAGTTAGGTTACTCAGACTTCACCCTATCATTCATACTCCATTTAGCCTACCCCCAACAAAATAGAGTGCAATTGTCCCCAATGCACAATAAGTAAAGAATAATGGATTGGGTAAAGCAAAACTATGGCGCATAGCACAGAAGGCCTCTCAACAAGCAGGTGGGTTTAGTATCCCGGAGCCAGCTGGATCAACAATTGGGTCACCCTCAGTAATTCCTTCATCAACTATCTCTGCACCCTCATTAGTGCTAACATCAACCCTCACCACACCATCAATAGTACTCACCCAGCTAGAGGTACCAACACCAATCTCTCGAACCCTATGCTACTACAACTCTTCATCAATGATGGATGCCTTCTAAGCCGTCTCAGTCTCTTGATGCTCTCTCTTGCTAACTCTCCCAGCCTCAGTATCATAAGAAGCACGACTAGAGCAGGGGCGCTTCCTAGCATGACGGGAAGAAGCAAGAGGTGGCATCTCATCTCTGAATAAAGCATCTAACACGTATCATCAACCGGTGTTGTGGGTACGACTCAGGCTCAGTCTCTGGTAGAGCTAGGAGGGTGTCAAGATCATCCTGGAGAATAGCTAACTCCTTTCAGAAAGCAAAAACATTAGTGGAGGGGTCTATTCGCTCTAAGAAGTGCAGCTCAAATGCATCAAGGTTCAAGTAAATGAATGCATCAAGGTTCAAGTAAATGGCCTAAATTTTACGGTCCATCATCTGCTCCATCCATTGCTCAACCCTATTCGTGGACTCCTCAATTGCACACTGTATCCAAGGCCGCACATGCTGAAGTAGTGTAGCCATCTGGGCCTCCAGCTTCTAGACACGGGCTAGAGGCACGGTAGCAAATAACAAGATTCAAATAGCTCAATTACTACAAGCATAATCTCGTAATATCCTTCTTTCATCAATTCACCCATATCACAAGGTCAATATTTGGGAATATGGGGATTTCATCATAAAACCATAACAAAGCATCAATTCAATCATAATATAAAGTAATTAAATCAATAGAATCGTTTTTGAAAGGAATCCATGACTTGAAGTAAAACCCTAGGTTTTTTTTTTGGGATTTCTATCTTTGAATTTGAGTTTTGGAGGGACTCCATGGATGAAGGACTACTATACCTTGGTGATGAAATCCAACGAATTTGAGTGGAAAAGCTTGTTCTTTCAACCCTAGCTTCACCCTTCTTCTTCTTCTTCCTTGAAGTTCTAGAGAGAGTTTTGGGGAAAAGTTGGTTTTGATTTTGGATTTTGGAATTGTGAGGAAGATAACTTAAATAGGAGGTCTTCAAACATAATATATAGTTAGTCTAATTTAATTTAAAACGACGTCAGTTAGTGTTAACATAAAATGGAAAACACCAAAGTACCTCTCAACTAATTCTCGAAAACCATTTTAGGTCACCACCCACGATCCCCTCACAAACATTCCGTGGTTGGACCCACGACCCGTGCTAGTGAAGCCTGGGTCAGGGTTTTAGGCCTGAATTTGTGGGCTCGATCTAAGGACCCTCACCCATGAGACGTGGGGGGCCTACGGGGCGTGAGTGTCCCCTTTAGGTCATTGCCCAGGCACATTTTTTGTGCCTTCCTCAAGGACCCATGGTTGGTCCTTAGGGTTTGAACCTTGATGTTCTAACAAATAAACATTTATTTTTAGGTAGGGGAGGTACATTTACGACTCTAACTCTTATGTTAATCTCTAGTTTAGCCTACTAGTTTCCGGAGTGTTACATTATCTCCCCCTTGGGAACATTCGTCCTCAAATGACGATCTAGACACCTTACGGAATTAAAGACTCAAAACTAGCATCCCAACATGCATGAAACATCTAAATAATGCACAATTCAAAGGAGGAAACATCAACTCCATCTCAAAATACAATCAATGCAACACAAGGAACTAGGAACTAAATCTAACAACCCAATATGCATAAAACTTAACATTTCTCATATTCATAGGAGGAACTACCTTCTCCAACTAAAATCATGCTCAACACAATATCATGGAGCTAATATGCAATTACTCTTAAAAGCATACTAAAGCTTGTTCATCAATCATCTCATGAAGTCAAATAGGCAATTCATACTAAATGCACAACAACACGAGGAACATAAATCATGAAATCTAATTTTCTTACTAAACATGAATTTGTCAAGAACATGCATCACATAAGGAAATCATGGGAAAGCACATATAACACACATGAATCCCAAAACACTAAAACTCAAGAGAAACTACTTACCTCATGCTTGAATAGGATATCAGGACTTCATATCGGCCTCGGCCACCCAAGTAGCACCCTCAACTAAGTGATTCTTCGACAAAACTTTTACTGAAGTTGTTTCCTTGTTTCTCAATCTCTTGACTTGCCGGTCTAGGATCTCTACCAAAGCCTCTTCATAGGAAAGGCTTTCGTCAACTCCCAACCCTTCTAGGGGAATAATGGATACGGGATCTCCAATACACTTCTTAAGCATAGAAACCTGAAATACCAGTTGAACCAGAGCCAACTCATTTGGAAAATCCAACTCATAGGCAACCTTCCCAATATGTTTTGAAATTTGATATGGGCCTACATACCGGGGACTAAATTTCCCTTTCTTGCCAAATCTCATCACACCCTTCATGGGTGAGATTTTCAAATAGACCCAATCATTAACTTCAAATTCTAGATCCCTTCATGTCACATCAGCATAAGAATTTTGTCTACTTTGAGGCGTTCTTAACCTCTCTTAAATAAGCCGCACTTTCTCAATAGCTGCGTAAACCGATTCGGGACCAATAAGAGCAATTTCACCTACCTCAAACCAACCAACCAGATACCTACATCTCCTACCAAACAAGGCTTCAAAGGGAGCCATACCGATACTTGAGTGGTAACTATTATTGTACACAAACTCTATTAATGGCAAGTGGTCATTCCAATTACCCTTGAAATCTTTAACACATTCCCTTAACATATCTTCTAATGTTTGGATAGTACGCTCCGCTTACCCATCGATTTGAGGATGAAAAGTCATGCTATGCTTAACCTTAGTACCAAGCCCTTTTTGGAACGACTTCCAAACGTGTGAAGTAAATTATGTACCATGATCTGAAATAATAGATAAAGGAACCCCATGAAACTTACCTATCTCTTTTATATACAACTTGGCATAGTCTACCGCCAAATGAGAAATCTTGATGGGAATAAAGTGGGCTGATTTTGTCATCCAATCTATAATAATCCAAATAGAATCATGTTGTCTTTGAGTGCAAGGCAGTCCCACAATAAAGTCCATATTTACATCTTCTCACTTACAAGTGGGAATACTTAATTCTTGGGCTAAGCTTCCTGACCTTTGGTGCTCAACCTTAACTTGTTGACAATTAGGACATTTGGCTACAAATCCCGCAATATCTCTTTTCATACCATTCCACTAATAGACTTCCAATAGATCAAGGTACATCCTGTTGTCTCCCGGATGAATAGAATACCGAGAACTATGAGCTTCCTCTAAAATTTGTTCCCTCAAAACCATCAACTTCCAGGACACACAATCGAGCTTGTACCTAAGCACCCCATCTCCCCCTTGGGAGAAAGTCTCAATGGACTTCTTGAGTATCGACTCTTTCAACTAAACTAATATAGGATCCAGGTCTTGTTTAGACTTCACATCCATCACAAAGGACAATTCGGAGCCATTATGGACCATGACACCACTCTTGGTGGAATCCACTAGCTGGACACCTAGTCGGGCCAATCTATGCATCTCACGAAACAATTCTTTCTTTTCATCATCTACATGAGACACACTACCCATGGACAATCTACTAAGTGCATCCGCTACATTAGCTTTGTCGGGGTGGTAAAGGACACTCATGTCATAATCCTTGAAAAGTTCTAACCACCTTCTTTGTGAGAGATTCAACTCTTTTTAACTAAACACATTGAAGACTCTTGTGATCGGTGAAAACATCCACATGGACTCCATACAAGTAATGTCTCCATATTTTCAAGGAAAATACTACCGCCGCTAATTCAAGATCATGGGTGGGATAATTCTTCTATGTACTTTAAGTTTCCTTGAAGCATAGGCAATCACTTTCCCATTTTGCATGAGGACACATCCCAACCCCATTCTAAAGGTGTCATAATATACTACAAAACCATTCGTACCTTTCGATAAGGTCAACATCGAAGCAGATGTAAGTCGATCTTTCAACTCTTGGAAGCTTTTCTTACAAGCCACTGACCACTCAAACATAGCTTTCTTTTAAGTCAAAGCTGTCAACGGAGAAGCTATGGAGGAAAACCCCTCAACAAACCTCCTATAGTAACCGGCCAAACCTAAAAAGCTTCTAAGGTTAGAAGGAGTTAGAGGTCTAGGACAACTTTTGACCGCATCCGTCTTCTTAGGATCTACCTCAGTACCCTTGCTTGACACAATGTGACCGAGAAAGCTACGGACCTTAATCAAAATTCACACTTGCTAAACTTTGCAAAAAGTTGTTGGTCCTTAAGTACTTGCAACACAATTCTCAAATGGTCCATATGTTCATCTACTTTCCTTGAGTAGATCAAAATATTATTGATAAACACAATCACGAACATGTCTAGGTATTGCCTAAACACTCTATTCATCAAGTTCATAAACTCCACCGGAGCATTATGTAACCTAAACTACATTACTTGGAATTCATAATGACCATATCAAGTTCAGAAAGCCATCTTAGGAATATCAACCCCTCTCACCCTCAATTGGTGATAACCCAAAGGATGATCAATCTTAGAAAATAACTAGCCCTTTGAAGTTGGTCAAACAAATCATCGATTCTTGGAAGGCGATACTTATTCTTGATGGTTACTTTATTCAATTGACAATAATCATTGCACATTCTAAGAGACCCATCCTTCTTTCTAACAAACAACACCGGAGCACCCCATGGAGAGATATTCAGTTGGATGAAACCCTTGTCTAACAAATTCTTTAGTTGCTCTTTCAACTTTTTCAACTTGGCCAGAGCCATTCTATAAGGAGGAATTGAGATAGGTTGCGTATCTGGTAAAAGGTCAATACCAAAATCTATTTTCCATTTCGGAGGAATGCCGAGCAAATCATTGGGGGAAACTTCCAGAAACTCATTCACTATCGGAACCGACTCTAGAGAAGGGGTTTCAGATTCAACATCCTTCACCCTAACATGGTGGTAAATACACCCTTTTGAGATCATCTTTATAGCCTTAAGTCAAGAGACAAACTGACCTCTAGGTATAGAATTTCCCCCCTAACACTTTAAAATAGGCTCATTCAAAATTTGGAATTTAACCGCCCGAGTCCTACAATCGATAGAGGCATAGCATACATGCAACCAATCCATACCCAAAATCACATCAAAGTCCAACATGTCTAACTCTACAAAATCCACCAAAGTAACTCTATAGGATAAGGAAATGGTACAACTTCTATAAACTTTCTTAGTCACCATAGAATCACCAATCGGGGTAGAGACCGAAAAAGGTTCGACTAACACTTTGGGGAGTATTTTAAACTTCATGGCCACAAAAGGTGTCACAAAGAACAAAGTAGCACCAGGATCTATCAAGTCATATACATCAATAAAAAATACTTTTAACATACTGGTCAGAACATTCGGGGAGCTCTCTTGGTCATCTCGGGATCGAAGAGAATAAATGTGGTTTTGCTTTTAGGCATTGGAGTTTGAACTGCTTGGAGGAGCTTGCTTTCCTTTTTTCCACGTGGTCATAAGTGTTGTGAAATTCCTCATTTGATGACCACCCTTACCATATCCAAAACAAACATCGGTGCCGTTTAGGCACTTACCCTGATGGCTATTCCCACATATTGCAAAATTAAGCCTATTTGCATAGAAACCACCACTACTACCTCCATGAGGTTTAGGGTTAGGCATCCTATCCTTGTTGACCCTTAGGGATGCACTAGAGGAACCCTGGTTGGAAAACCTTTGTTTGAATTTATGTCAATCTTGTCCATCTGACCTAGCATTGGAGAAGTTCCCACCACTGGTTCTAGCTCTTTTCACCTCCCTATTCTTTTTCTTAAGTTTTGACTCCTCAATTTGATGGGCATGCACCATGAGACGTGAAATATCCATACTTGTGATAGCATTGCCGAATGACATTCATTGACTTCCATGTCGGACACTTCTATCACAAATTTATTCATCTTAGCCCTCGAATCTGCCACTATGGTTGGAGCATACTTGGATAGTTGAGTGAACTTTATAGCATACTCTTTCACACTCATACCTTTTAGAGGAAGGTTAATGAATTCTTTCATCTTTAGTTCCCTCAACTCTAGGGGAAAGAATTTATCAATAAATGTCGATTTAAATAATTCCCATTCTACCAGGACCACTCCTACGGGTCTTTTAGCCTTCCACTTTTCATACCAAACCTGAGCCACATCTTTCAATTTCTAGGCGGCTAACTCCACCGTCTCTTGTGGAGACACTCCCATAACATCAAGTACTTTATAAACCTCATCAATAAACTTTTGGGGATCCTCTTCCACTTTGGAGCCATGAAATTCATGAGGGTTCATTCTAGCAAAATCCCTAACCCTTGAAGCAACCGAATTCACATTAGGATTCACATGAGTCACAGCATCTCTATTAGACTGAGATATCACCGCTTGAGCTTGAGTAGTCAAAGCTTGAGCTTGGGTCGTCATAGCTTGGGCCAACATTTGAAAAGTTGACCTAACATGCACATCTGACATAGTCGAAGGATTAATCAGAGCTTGATTAGCTTGAGGAGCTTGTTCATTAACATTCTCCTCTTCCAACCTTCTAGCATTAGCCCTTCGTGTGTTCATTTCCTGAAGACAATAGAGAAAGATTAGGAGAAGGACTTTTATAAAGTTAAACTCTAATGCATGACTTAAGAGTAATGAAAGAAGTGTAGTTGCCTAAACATCTTGTAGCCTCTCATTTATAAATATAGGTCACTTCACACTCCTAAAAAATACTCTACTAGACATGACTTAGGAGACATCATCCTAGAATCATTCTAAACCTTGTGCTCTTATTACTAAGTTTGTCACGACCCAAGGGTACCCCAAGACGTAACAAGGCACATAATACCCCTAAAGGCACCATTAAGCCACTTTGCATATCATAACATAAAGCATTAGAACAATAAAAGTAAAAACAAATTTCAAGTCCAAAATTATTATAAAGGAAAACGGAAGTATAGACTTGTCTCAATTAGCTATCTATTATAATAGTTCAAATAAAAGGGGACACAACCCATACAACATAGTTCAAAAATGAAATAATAGAAATGAAACTCAAAGTGAATCTCTCATCCTTGAATCATGAGGACTCACCACAAGTAAAGAGAATCAATTAGCTATCGATTACAATAGTTCAAATGAAAAGAGACACAACCCATACAACGTAGTCCAAAAATGGAATACTAGAAATGAAACTCAAAGTGAATCTCTCATCCTTATATCATGAGGGCTCACCACAAGTAAGGAGATTAGTGGAATCCAAGATTGAACCAAATGATAATCGCCTCAAGAACCGGACCCTACACTTGGGGAAAATGTAAGAAAATATGGGTTAGTACAAAAACTCACGAAGTATGATAGCCATGCATAAAAACCATGAAAACATGTGAAAAGGGACATTTTAGTTAAATGCAAGAAATTTACTAAGTTAAAGCATCATTTTGAAGGTAAAGGGAAAGCGTAAGTCATAAACATATTCATTACATAGATCATCATATGATAAGAGAAACATACCATAAGTACCCTCAAAGTATACGTGTGAAATGCATGAATAAGATCACATAATCCTACCCATGCTAAGAATAGCTTCTTGAGCAACCATAGTTCATAATTCATCTTGTTGTTTATAGTGGGAATAAGCTTTAACCGACATAGACCATGTAAGCCTAACATGAAATTCGGTGTTACCCACACCGAAAAGGGTTGTGGTACTTCCCTAAGGTAAGCCCATCATCATATTATCTTTTAGGTGGATCCACTAGCTAAATAACCTATGGGGGCACACAACTTATGGGATAAGGAGATTGCTACTAGAAACTCGCCTTTCTCATAGAAAGGATTCCATCTCAGGAGATTGCTTCTAGAAACCCGACCTTTCTAATGGAAAGGTTTCCATCTCATAGTCAATATCCACTCGGTGCTATGAATTTATCCCAAGGAGTGCTTATTAAGTCATAACTTGTTTCATTAAAATAGATCATTAGATCATGCGTGAGAATAACCTTTCACCGTCCATGTCTACATATAACATTATATCTAATTAGGTGAGAATTGGCTTTTAACCTAGAATCTCCATTATGTGAGAAAACCTTTCACATTATATTCATTATGTGTTCAATAGAATATCCTTTCAATCAACACAACAACATTATCATAATCATGAACACTTCACTCTCAAAGTGTTCTTAAAGCATGCACATAAATCTCATAATCATTCATAACATCATAATTTACCCTTCAAGGATCAAGGATCAGATTCAATCAATACATCTAGAACTACTACATTAGACATGGATAATAACATGATTCAAATAGCTCAATTACTACAAGAATAATCTCATAATATCCTTCTTTCATCAATTCACCCACATCACAAGGTCAATATTTGGGAATATAGGGATTTCATGGATTCTTGGGAGAATTCATCATAAAACCATATTAAAATATCAATTAAATAATAATACAAAGTAATTAAATCAATAGAATCAATTTTGAAAGGAATTCGTGGCTTGAAGTAAAATCCTAGCGTTTTTTTGGGGAATTTCAATCTTTGAAACTGAGTTTTGGATGGACTCCATAGATTAATTCTATCCATGGATGAAGGACTACCATACCTTGGTTATGAAATCCAATGAATTTGAGTGGAAAAGCTTATTCCTATAACCCTAGCTTCACCCTCATTTTTCTTCTTCATTGGAGTTCTAGAGAGAGAGTTTTGGAGAAAACTAGGCTTTGATTTGGGATTTTGGAATTGTGTGGAAGATGACTTAATTTGGGGGTCTTAAAACATTATATAGTTAGTCTAATTTAGTGTAAAACAAAGTCACTTAGTATTAACTTGAAAAGTAAAATCGTAAAGTACCCCTCAACTAATTCCCAAAAACTGTTTGAGGTCACCACCCACGACCCCCTCACAGAGGGACTGTAGTTGGACCCATGGCCCATGTTGGTGAAGTGTGGGTTAGGGTTCTGGGGCCTGAATTTGTGGGCTCAACTTACGGTCCCTCACCCAAGAGGCGTGAGGGGGCCTACGGGGCATGAGTGACTCCACGTGGGTCACTGCCCAAGCACATTTTTGGTGCCTTCCTCAAGGACCCATGGTTGGTCCTTGGGGTTTGAACCTCAACATTCTAATAAGTAAACATTTATTTTTAGGTACAGGGAGGTGTGTTTACGACTCTAACTCTCATGTTAAGCTCTAGTTTAGCCTACTATTTTCTGGAGTGTTACACCTCAGCACTAACTCTTTGAAGCCAAACGTCGCCCTGCCAGGACAGACCGTCGGTCATGGGCGGTTGATGGCTTTGTCAGCTATTAAGTTAGGGTCATTTTGGTCTTTTCCCTATGCATTGGGCATTTAAACTATGTTGTCTTACACTAAACTAATCGTTTTACTCAGTTTAAGCCCAATATTCTAATCAGAACCTACCTTAATTAACTCATTCACCAAAATTCATCAAAATCAGAGCAAAAATGAGAAAAGAGTCGATCAACCACTCAAGAACACACAACATATTTTCTTCACTTCCAGCCCTGAAATCGAAGATTTTCTCAGAGATTTCATCACCAGGTATGTGGGATTTCACTAGTGGGTTCTTTTCATCCACTAGGTCCCAAGAATTCAGTCAGTTCCTTCATTCTACATAGCTTGTTTAGACATAGGGTTTGTAAAACATTGGAGAATTGTTGTGGTTTAGCTGTTATAGTACTCTTAATCAAAATATCATATTTTCTTGGAAATGGTGCTTAATTCCTTATATGGAACTCAGACCCTAGTTTGTATGAATTCTTTTAGTTCATGAATTATACTTTCTAGGTAAGTTAAACATATAACCATGCTCCAAATTTTGAATGCCACATTATCAGTAAATAAATGTTGGATTATCAGATTGTATGTTATTATTTCAGTACCTTTCAGTCATATACATATTCAGTTAGGAGTAGACTTAGCACCTAGTTGGACTAGGGTTTAGTGTACCCTCATAGTCCTAGAACTACGTGCCTCCATAGGATTATAAGTCCCCTCTGTTGGGCATCAAATTTAGTGATCATGCTAGTCATGCCTTTATACCCCTGACAAGGTATATTGGGTCTTGATGGGGCATATACATCGGACTCCACATTTAGTTCACGTTGTTTATGTCAGTTAATAGTAGCTCCCACAATCAGATACTTAGTGCATTTGACTAGGTTTTTAGCAGTTATATTAATTTACAGTTTAACATGTTATCTCCATGATTAGCACTTGGTCATTGCATTTAGTTTAGTTCTTTTTAGTTATACTTCTATACATATCTATATATGTTTCATATTTTATCATTGCATAGTTATGCTTTGTTCAGTTCATATATATTTGTTCATCTTAGTATATATATCCTGCATGCTCAATATATTTCAAGTACCGACGCATACTCTGCGCTACATCCTTTTATGATGTAGGTTCAGGTACTCAGCATCCAGATCATGCATACAGTGATTCTTGGTTCCCATTCAACAGCTTCAATGGGGAGTCCTCATAGTTCGAGGACAATAGATATCTTTTCTTTTCATATTCTGACTTTATTGTAGTTTTTCTTAGGGTTAGCTAGGACATGTCCCAACAACTCTATTTACTTAGAGGTTTTTTCAGACATAGTATTAGATTCAGCTTTAGTTTTGAGTGATTGTTCAGTAACTCTAAACTCTTAGTACATATTATATTCAGATCACTTTTGGAGTATTCCCATCTTTTAGTTATCTCATGTTTTAGCTTCTGTATAGTATTTCTTTATTCAGTTGTTTTCTGTATGCCTATGATATGACAGAAATAGGGTTAGCTTGAGGTCACTCGTGATCCTAAGTCTGTTACGTCAAGGGGGTACCCTCGAGGAGTGACAAACTTGGTATCAGAGCATTATGTTTAAAAGTCTTAGGATGTATGAAAGATGCACTTAGTAGAGTCTCTTTCATACGTTTAAGTGCACCGCATCTAATGAGAGAGAGTTGATGAAATGTTACATTCTAAGATAAGTATAATTAAGATCCATGAATGTGAGGAATATGCTCCTACAATCTATAGAAGCATAACAAAAGTGCATCCAATCCATCTGAAGAATGACATCGAAGTCTAACATATTGAGATCTACTAAATAAACATGAGTGACTCTATGAGAAATAGAAATAGGGAAATTCTATAGACTCATTAAGCAACAATAGAGTCACCAATAGGTGTAGAGACTAGAAAAGGTACTAAAGGAATATTAAGACAAAAATCAAATCTCATAGCCACATAATGTAACACCCCGTATCCAAAAAAAGGAAAAGGCATAGATTTTTGGAAGTTGAAGTGCCAGCCATAGAGGCTAACCACGGCCCATGGCTAGACCCATAGATCGTGGGTCTGGTCCGTGGACTGGGCACCCAGGCCTGTCCAGAGGTCCAAGAACCATGGCCTGACCAACAGACCGTCAGTCAGACCACGATCCATGATCCAGGATATGTGGTCTAAGACCCCAAAAGATGGATTTATGACCACTATTGATGGACGTGTAGGACAGTCCGTCGTTCGAACCACGGTCCATCAGTAGGATCATGTGAGTCGTGGGCTGGCAGGTTCAATTAGAGGCAGTTGGGTCTTTTCTGGTCTTAATTAAATTAAAGTGAGGTCATTTTGCCTAAGTCTAGGACCCAAATATAAATAATTTTAACTCCTAAATTCACTCAATATTATCATTCTCGCAAACTCACCAAAAGAATTGGGTTCCTCTCCAAAATAATCTCTCTAGAAAGTTGAAGAAGAAGGAAGAGTTGAAGCTAGGGTCTAGGTAAAGTTTCCACTCTTCAAGCAATTGTGGGATTTATGATTAGGGTATGATGACTTTTCATCCATTATTACCTTCCATCAATGGAGTCCCTATGTTTTCCCCAATAGAGAAGATGAAATTCCCTAATTTGATTTGGGGTTTCTTCCAATGTTATGGGTATTGATGAATGTTGACCCAATTGAGTGAATTATGATTGTTTATGATTGAATTGATATTAATACATAGTTTTAAGATGATTTTACATGTACCCATGCCTAACCCATGTCCAGTATGATAAATTGATGTACTATGGGTTATATGCCATTAAAGGATATTTTCTGGGTTAGATGTACTCAATCTAGGATTGATGAGATACCTTAGAATTGAAGTCTATATGGTGATTCATGATTGTATTTCTTCGAGATTAAAGCTTATGATATGAATATGATGTTGAATTTCTTGAGATTGAGCACATGGAATGACTATGAGATATAGGGCTTTGAGAGTAAATCTTATGTTGTCAATTGTTGACTATTGTTGTAATTGATTGTGGAAGGGATATTTTCCACATGAATTGATTATGTTATGAATGTGAAAGGATTTCTCACATTGAATGATTCTAGGTTGAAAGGTTTTGTCTCCTAAAATAAATCTAATGCTAATGACTAAGATATTAAGAGGCTATAGGTGATTACCCATGACCTCTAAATGAGATGGATGCGAGGCGATTACCCATATTCCATAAAGTAGAATAAAGTGGCAATTATCCTTATTCCTTATAATTGAAAAAGAGGCTACTCCCCATGTTCTTATGATATGATTGGACAAGAGGCGAATTCCTATGTCACATGATGTTTGACAAGAGGCAAATATCCATGATCCATATGGTAAGGTGGACTAGAGGCGAGTACCCATGATCTATATAAGGACTAGAGGTGACTACCCATGTTTCTTTGTAATAAGTCAAAGAGGTGATTTTGCATGTCTACAAAAGATAAGCTAGATTATGATATGATATATGATGAGCTTGGATTGTTGCTTGAGTGCCCTTTCGTGATATGCTTGACTAGAGGTGGATGACCCAAGTCTTCACTAAGGATAAGTTGAGGTTACTTCAAGAAGTTTTCCTTGTATGTTATGATGATTTATGTGCATTGATTATGCTTAGTAGAGCAAGATCAGAAGATTGGTGAGTCCTCATAGCATTAGAGAATATGGCCACCGTTTCTCTTATGCTCTTTCATTTTATGTTTTGAGCACCATTGTATGGGCTGTGTCCTAAGATATTCATGTATTAGATGGTTTCAGACAAAGTGTATTATACTGCGCCTTTGTTTATGATAGACTTTGATACTATTGAAAAAGTTTTAAAATTTCCGCTCTTTTGTATTATCTTATGTTATGAAAGCTAAGTGGCTTATATGAGGCCTCTTGTGGCCTTGTATGCCATGTTATGTCTAGATAGTTCCCCTAGGTCGTAACAAGCTTGGTAATTAGAGCATAAGGTTTAGAATGGTTCTAAGGTGTCTTAAACCACGTCTAGTAGAATTTTGTTCATAAGTCTGAAGCGCACCACATTTATGAATGAGAAGCTATTACATGCGTAGAAAACTTCGTTTCTTCATTTCTCGAAGTCGTGTGATAGTGTTTAACTCTATTTCTTCCTTTTAATCCTTACCAGATGGTCCGATGATATGACTACTAGAAGGGCTTTTGGAAGAAGGACCGAGGGAGAAGAGATTAACCAAGGAGCTTTTCCTCAAGCTCTAGTTGACCCTTTGGCCAACCAAGTGACTAATGCAGAGTTTAGGATGACTTTTCAAGGGTTGGCTCAATCTGTGATGGCCCAAGCCAATAGGGAGGTTGTGAACCCCGTGAACTCAAATATGGGTACAGTGGCATTAAGAGTGAGGGACTTCACAAGGATGAGCCCTCCAGAATTTTATGGCTCTAGGGTTGAGGAAGATCCTCAAAAGTTTATTGATGAGGTCTATAAGGTGTTGGCTATCATGGGAGTGAATTCAGTGGAGAAGGCAAAATCGAATGCTTATCAATTGAATGGGGTTTCTCAAATTTGGTTCATCCAATGGAAAGAGGCAAGACCGGTAGATGCAGGTCCCTTGGAATGGGAAAGGTTTAAGTCTGATTTTCTTGATATGTTACTTCCCCTTGAGATGAGGGAGGCTAAAGTTCTTTAGTTCATTAATATTCAATAAGGAAATATGAATGTGAAAGAATATGCCTTAAGATTCACTCAATTGTCTAAGTATGCTCCTTCTAAAGTTGTTGACTCTAGGGCAAGGATGAGCAAGTTTGTTTCAGGTGTGTCTGAATTGGTTGTAAAAAAGTGTCGTACGGTTATGCTTGTCCATGACATGGACATTTCTTGTCTAATGGTCCATGCCTAATAGATTGAAGAGGAAAAGCTCAAAGAAAGATCTAGAGATGCTAAGAGGGAAAGAACGAATGATGGTAACTATTCATACTCTAGGTCCGGTGGATGTGGTCGTTCAAGGTTTCGACTAAGGTTTTCCGAGCAAGGTTCTTCTAAGGTTACCCCAAGATCCAACAATGAAAGGGTGTCTAACCCTAAACCTTAAAGAGGTGGTAATGGTTCATCTTTGCATAAATGTACTAAGTATGAAAGAAAGCATGAGGGAAAATTTCTAGTGGGCTCCAATTCTTGCTTTGGTTGTGGTAAGACGGATCATAAGATAAGGGATTGTCCTTTGGTTGCTAAGAATGAGGGAAATTATTGTCGTAGGCACCATATCTTTCATCTAGTCCAAGTGGTTCGGGTGCTAATACTCCTAAGCAAAATAGGTTGTATGCTCTTCAGACTAGAGATGAACAAGAGGATTCTCCTAATGTGGTTATCGGTATGTTGAAATTTTTCCAACTAGATGTACATTCTTTACTTGATCCTGGTGCTTCCTTGTCTTTTGTGAAACCATATGTGGCTATGAGATTTGATGTCCTTTCTGAAGTGTTGTTAAAACCTTTTTCTGTCTCTACTCCTATTGGTGATTTTGTGCTGGCTGAGAGGGTAAATAAAAAGTGTCCCGTCTCCTTATCCCATGGAGTTACTCTTGTTGACTTAGTATAGCTTGATATGCTAGATTTTGATTTCATCATTGGAATGGATTTGTTGCACTCTTGATATGCTTCCATTGATTGTAGAACTCATATATTTAAGTATCAGTTCTTGAATGAGCTTGTCTTAAAGTGGAAGGGGGGAAATTCTATGCCGAAATGTCGGTTCATTTCTTATCTCAAAGCTAGAGAGATGGTTTCTAAGGGTTGATTATACCATTTAGTTAGGGTGAGGGATATGGATTCCAAAACTCCTAGTTTTGAGTCGGTCCCCATTGTTAGTGAGTATCCGAAAGTGTTCCCAAATGATTTACCGGGTATTCCACCCGAAAGGGAATAGATTTTGATATTGACCTTCTAGCAGATACACAACGTATTTATATTCCTCCTTATCCAATGGCTCCGGTGGAACTCAAGGAGTTGAAAGAACAAATGAAGGATTAATTGGATAAGGGTTTCATCCAACTGAGTATCTCTCCATGGGGTGCTCCAGTTTTGTTTGTTAAGAAAAAGGATGGTTCACTTCGAATGTGTATTGATTATAATCAGTTGAATAAGGCGACCATCAAGAATATGTATCTCTTTCGAGGATAGATGATTTGTTTGACCAACTCCAAGGTGAAATTACTTCTCTAAGATCGACCTTATATCGAGTTATCACCAATTGAGGGTGAAGAATGAAGATACTCCGAAAACCACTTTTAGAACCCAATACGCTCATTATGAGTTTTAGTGATGTCATTTGGCTTGACTAATGCTCCTGAGGCATTTATGGATTTGATGAATAGGGTGTTTAAACAATACCTTGACATGTTTGTGATTGTGTTCATTGATGATATTTTGATCTACTCAAGGAGTGAAAAATGAGCATGTTGGTCATTTGAGGATTGTGTTGCAAATCCTTAATGAACAACAACTTTTTTCAAAGTTTAGCAAATGTGAGTTTTGGCTAAGGTCAGTAGCTTTCCTTCATCACATTGTTCCAACCAAGGGTATAAAGGTAGATCCTAAGAAGACGGATGCAATCAAGAGTTGGTCGAGACATCTATCACCTTCAGACATTAGAAGCTTCTTAGGTTTGGCAAGTTATTACCGATGATTTGTTTAAGGGTTTTCGTCTATGGCCTCTCCATTGGAGGCTTTGACTCAAAAGAAGGCTAAGTTTGTATGGTCCGAATTATGTGAGAAATGTTTCCAAGAGTTGAAAGATAGACTCACCTCTGATCCAGTTTTACTTTATCAGAAGGGATAGATGACTTTGTGGTATATTGTGATGCCTCGAGAATTGGGTTGGTATGTGTGCTTATACAAAATAGAAAGGTTATTGTCTATGCTTCAAGGCAATTTAAGGACCGTGAAAAGAATTACCCAACCCATGATTTGGAATTAGTGGCGGTGGTTTTTCCTTAAGTATATGGAGGCACTATTTTTATGGTGTTCATGTAGATGTGTTCACCGATGACAAGACCTTGCAATATATGTTTAATCAGAAAGATCTAAATCTTCGCCAAAGAAGGTGGCTTCAGTTATTGAAAGATTATGATATGAGTGTTCTTTCTCACAACGGAAAGGCAAATGTAGTAGCGGATGCTCTTAGAAGGTTGTCTATGGATAGTGTTTCTCACATTAATGATGATAAGAAGGAATTGGTACGATATGTACACAGATTGGCCCGCTTGTGTGTTCGGTTGATGGAGTCTACCTATGGCGTGATATTGGTTCATAATAGCTATGAATCATCTTTTGTGAGTGATGTTAAAGCTAAGAAATGTCTTGATCCGACTTTGGTAGAATTGAAAGAAGCGGTGCTCAAGAAGTCCGTTGAGGCTTTATCCCAAGATGGGAGATGGTGTATTTAGATACCAAGGTCGATTATGTGTTCCAAACAATGATGACTTAAGGGAACAAATCTTGACAAAAGCCCATAGTTCTCGGTATTCCATTCACTTGGGAGCCACCAAGATGTACCGTGATTTGGGGGAGATTTATTGGTGGAATGGGATTAAAAAGAATACTGTAGTATTTGTAGCTAGGTGTCAAAATTTCCAACAAGTGAAACTTGAGCATCAGAAATTTGGAGGCTTTTCCGAAGACATTATCATTCTTATTTGGAAGTGGGAAGACTTGAATATGTACTTTATAGTAGGGTTGCCACGTACTCGGTGACAATATGATTCGATTTGGGTCATAATAGACCGAATAACGAAATCGGCTCCTTTCATTCCCGTCAAATTTCTTATGTGGCGGAAGTGTATGACAAGTTGTATTTGAGTGAAATGGTAAGATTGCATGGGATAACCCATTATCTCCGATAAGGGTACTCAGTTTACTTCTCAGTTTTGGAAGCCATTCCAAAAGGGTCTCGGCACAAAAGTGAAGCTTAGCACGACTTTTCACCCATAAACCGATGGGAAAATGGAACGAACGATCCAAACTTTAGAGGATATGTTGAAAGCATGTGTCATCGACTTCAAGGGAAATTAGGATGATCACTCTCCATTGATTCTCTTATAATAATCACTATCATTCTAATATAGGTACGGCCCCCTTTGAAGCTCTTTATGGCAGGAGTTGTAGATCTCCCATAGAGTGATTTGAGGTGGGTGTAGTTTCTTTGATAAGACCTGAATTAGTTCATGAGGCTATAGATAAAGTCCGCCTTATATGAGAGAGGTTGAGAACAGCGCAAAGCTGACAAAAGTCATATGCTGATGTTAGAAAAAGAGGCCTCTACTGTTAATTATTTTCTCATTAACTCCCTCCTTGGTCCGGCAAGTAGCAACGAGGAGAGTTCTAACGTTGCACACCATTAAAAAGACTTATAAGCGAAAGAATTAAAAATATATGCATAAACACTATTCAAGAATTTCTTAATTATTATTCACACTTTGTTAATTATTCATGGTTCCCACAACCCTAGTTATGGATTTAGCTACTCATGCTTGAGAGTTCACCATTCATATTTAAGAAGAAAGAATTCATTAGCTTACAATTAGAATTGATGAAACCCGCAATCTTCAATTGAATTTCAAAGTGAAAATCTTATAAAACAAAAATACAAAAATCAAATTGCTAAAGTTTGCAAGTTAATTCCCAAAAACACCAAATCTAAGAGTTTACAATAATGTCTAACCCTCAAAAAACAAGGTTTATAACTCCTATTTATAGAAAACAAGTCCTAAATAAAAAGGAAACAAAATAAGGAAATAACAAGCTGGGACGCAATTTCAGTTGACACTTCGAACTACGGACTGTGGGTTGACCTACGGTCCATAGGTCTCCTTTGTGGCTCAACACTTGGACAATTTCATCAGGTACTAGAACCTTCAATACTTGTCAGACTTCTCTGATGGTTCCACACTTTTCAGACTTCCCTGATGTTCCACCTACGATACACCACCTATGGTCCGTGGACTGGGCTACTCTATTTTGGCACTCCGTGGTTTGAGTTGATGAAACTCAACTCCAACGCCAATACCTAGGACTGCCCATCCACGATCCGTCGATGGCACCGTTGGTGGCTACTTCAGGAAACTTCAGCTCGCATCTTCATCAACCACATCTAAGCCTATTTCCTGCAAACATTATACACGAAACATCAGTTCGAAAAACAAAATGGCTTAAGACACACACAAACTCTAAGTGAAACATATCAAAAAAATCGTAAACTTAAAGTATATGAACACCTCAACTTGAACTTGTTGTTTGTCCTCAAGTGACACACTACCACTCTAAAATACACTTATGTAGTACCTGTTTTGTCATAAAAATAGTAATTAGACTGGTTTA
This sequence comes from Solanum bulbocastanum, assembly GCA_037074985.1. Taxonomy (NCBI): domain Eukaryota; kingdom Viridiplantae; phylum Streptophyta; class Magnoliopsida; order Solanales; family Solanaceae; genus Solanum; species Solanum bulbocastanum. The sequence goes on from CM073608.1 coordinate 29,548,419, forward strand.
GAGTTGCCACTTAATTTTTAAAGGGAAATTAAGAGAACTGTCTTTTCAATGGATTAAAACAAGAAATCAATTGAAAATATTTAAGGGGGTTCAGGGTTCATATTAGCATCTCAAGAAGGGTTTGAAAGCACCTGAAATGCCACTAATATGCGGTTATCCGGCGATTAATTATTTGGCTAAATTCGTTTGACTTAATTTGAATTGAACAGTTTATACTTAGAACAGTTTTAAAAGGGAAAAGGGGGAAATTAGAGAATACTAACTAAGTGAGATAATTTTGCTAAATTTATTCCTTAGATCTTGTTAAACGATGACTTATTTAGTTAAATCGCTAAATCAAAATGGGCATCTTTCAGGGATTTAAATTTCAACCTTAAGGTTAGCGTCAAATATCAACAAGCAAATAAACATTATAAAACAAAGAGAGAGAGATTTGGGCCCAAATCTAGTTCTTCTATCCGCCTTGGCCAGTATTCAGATCCATTTTCATTTTGGGACTTTGGCCCAAATTTTCACCTGTCTTAAATTCTAGCAAGTATAGCAAATAAGTGGGCTTAGGCCCAAAATAACAAAATACAATTTTTGAATTAAGAGTGGGTTTTTGGCCCCTTTTTTCAATTTCTGATCTGCTGCAGAGATTTAAACTCTGGGACCTATACGTTGGTTTATATAGCTGGCTGACTTAGAAAGGGGAATTTGAGCCTTTTAGTGCTCTCTCGAAATGCAGGGAAGTAAAATAGAGTCCATGAGGACTCGGACAGATTTCACATGCAAAAAACACCGACTAGAAACACATCAGTATCTATTTTTGCAATAGCCGTAAATCTCAAATTATCTCCAATGACATTGAACCAAAGCAAACAGGGAAATTACAATGGGTAATAATCACAAATTAGACAAGTTGAATATGGACAAATCTATTAGGCTACCCAAAGAATTTCTCCAACAGAAGCATGCATGGTATTCACACGCAATTATAGTATTAAACTAATGGATTTATAGATTACTCTTCATTTTTAGAATACCAAAAAAAAAGGAGGCAATGACCCAAATGAGAATAAATCAGACCATCTTGACCAATTTTAAAACCTGACATTACACACTAGCATGATGGTACTAACAAAACTTGAACTAGGACGGATAAATCATTATAGAAAAAATATATTCAACACTTAATCAATTTATCAGACACATAGTGCAAGAAGTACATGTAATAAATTTGAAATAGATATGAGCGATGTTATATAGAGACCAACATCCATACATATTTTAATGATGGAACCAGGATTTCAATTAACAACTCAACATACTATTTAAAACTAGATCAAACAAATTAAGGGTGTTTTGCAAGATAAGCTAGTAGAAAGCAATCACCATTTGGAACCAATATTAACCAACAAGTAAAATAAAGATTTGGTCAAATGAACTCTTTACAGTAAGATACCAAGTAATCATTCAAGAACAACATATGGGAATAAATATTGACCAACTTAGGAAACACATAGGAAGAGATGCTAAGAACACACTGTTAACATAAGCCAAAATGAAAGTCACATTCACATGGAGCTATAGAGAATCACAGATTATAAAGGTGCCTTCTATCACAAAAATGGATACATAGATGAAGGGGCGACTAAGATAATAACTAAAATTTCTAGATTTCAGACCATTTAAACAACACCAAAGCAAACCAAGCAATGTTCAAAAAGTACAGATTCTAAATGGACGTGAACAGATTCATAAAAGCCAAGGCAGTGAGTGATGAATGACTCAAGAGAATATGCAAAGGGAAATTTCCATCAAAAGCTGGACATGAGCAGATCTATAAACGTGTTTTTTTTAATTTTATTTTGTAAAGAAATCCAACTCCGACAAAAATCAACTCCTATTCGTAAGAAGCCAAATGTACAACGGCCTAATGAATTTCAACACTTTCTAAGCACATAATGAAGGAATGAATGTGATCTCAATAGAATGACAACAACACGATTCCGATGAAATTAACAAATGGGTAAACCAAAGTGAGACGAGCATAATCAGTAGAGAAATTCAAGAACATCCATAGCAGAGGAAACAAGCTTAAACAGGCGTAAAATCACTTTGGAATACAAAATAGACATACTAGTTTCAAAAAGATTATGATGAAGAGAAAGCTTAGGCTAAAAAAAATCACGTAAAATCAGTTCATAAAAACAACGAATATTTCATGATTCAACATTCATTGGAATCGAAATGAAGAAAGGAAAAAGGCCGAGAGTTGTTTACCTTGTTGCAGACAGCGAACTGAGAACGAGTCAGTGGCTATGCTCCTTTCTCCACAAAACTTGAATACAAACAGTGAACAAGAATTCCAGGTAGAAACTCAAACTCAAACAACGGCTGCGAAGCGAGAGCAAATGAGAAAAGATAACAATACTCAAACCAGCATTAGTTATCTCCTCTCTTTTTCTTGAACACGCTTCGTATACACTTTATAGCTATTTTTGCTTAAAGGATTCTCTGAATCTGTTTTTGAATTGCCAACCTTTTTCCAACTTTTCTTCCTCACCTTTTTTCTATATTTTCTACCAGCCCCCCCAAACCAAAAAAAAAAAAACAATGAATGGAGAGGAGGGTATTTATAGACAAGAATTAGGGTTCGGAATGGAGCGAAAACCAGTAGATATTTTGATGAAATCCCTTTTGAAATTCAAAATTTTCTTTCCCTATTAAGGGAAGATATCATTTTCTGAAGATTTTGCCCTATTTTGAAAGAGGAAAGGGGGATGGACTGCTGGGATCGAGCCCCTCGTCCTTGAGCGACAACGTGGAGCGATCTTATGCCCCAAGGACGAACATGCAAACTGTTCCTACTGGAGCAATACAAATTGAGAGAGACGTTGGAGGATGGCGACAAAGAAACCGTGTTGGCTTTGCTGCATGCACCGAAGGCATGGAGTTATCGTTACTCTCCCGTGCATTTGGATGGAGTTTGGAGGATGAGCGTGAAGACACTGTTAGGATTTGAAGTCATTGCTGTCGCTGGGATTTGTACGCTGAAGTTCTGGTCTCTTTGAGAATAGAAAAAAGTTAGCCGGGTCGGGGAAATTGGGCTGGGGCGCTGGGATTGATTTGCAAGGGACTAGGAATTAAAGTGGGTTGCTGGACATATCAAGATAAAAGGCCCATAATGGTCTTTTAAAGGGTTGGAGATAACATGTTAGATTTTGGCCAAAATTGTAATAGAATTAATTAACAATTTAGGTAACCAAAAGAATTATTTTTAGAAGATTCGGCTATAATTCAAATAAGAGAAATTAACATAATTAATTTATAAGCTCTTTAATCTTAAAAAAATAAAATAATTGGCTTAACCATAAACTAATTGCTTTACATATAAACATATTAATTCAAAATTAAAACTATGATTCAAAGTAACACTAAATAAATAAAAAATTTGTTTTAACGAGGCAAAAATCTTTTTATATGATTTTCAAACATTTATAAAATATACAAATTACATATTTAATTATATGAAATATAATTCTTATTCAAAATATTATAAAAATTGGTCAAAATTATTTAAACAAACCTTGAATCTATTTGAATTTGTAAAGCTAATTATTCTAAATCATTTGGAAAATTAAGAAGCCCCAGAATTAATTATCATCGGGGAGGGTCAAAATTGGTGTCAACAACTGTCCCTCGTTTTACTTAGATTGATGCATGAAATTCGAGGAAAATGAAATTGACAAATCCAATTTTGACCGACCACATCTTCATCCATAGAAAAGGGATTTGGGTACGGATTTAGGAATTATGGCCGAACCCCAAAAATGGATTTCCTACATATCTCATGTTGTATGAGAATTCAGGCCATTTGTAGTTCGATACACTGGATTTAATGCATGATTATGAAAGAATTCAAAAGCTATTCCGATATCAAATTATGAAGAGATCGAAATGCTAGGGAATAAGATTTAAGAGTGAATGTTGGAATACAGCTGAGTTTTCGACATTGAGCCTGCCTACATATCCCTCGACTTAGGGAATCAGGTTGCTTGTAGTTCGACTCGATCGGTTGAAAAGGAAATCTATTATGCAAGATAACATTTGGCTCTGGAGGAGTGACAAATAAGTCGAGTATGAAAAAGAGGCTTGAAACCTCTTAGACATAAATGTGGCACGCTTCGCGCCCATAATTAAGAACTTGCATGGGCATAATTTCCAAAGCTCTTGGTGCATTGTCACTCAGATTGGAAAGTTACTCTCGGTAGAAGCCAAAATTTTCAGATGCAAAACTAAAACCGACAAACCCAAAGAAAACCCCACATTCCTTCTGATAGGGGTGTGGTTTGATTGTGGTGGAAGTCACTCCTCTTCTCGCATCCTAAGAGTTTGGCACTCCTCTTCAGACTATGTCCCAGTTCGCTGCTAAGAAAAGGTTCCATATCGTGCTGCATCCTTTTTGATGTCGTCCTCACCTGTGGTTTGTTTTGGAGAATTCATCCTCTCGGATGCTCACGACAAAGACTGAGATAAAACTCATTAGCATAAAAAATGCAATTCAAATGGGGAGATAGTGTCTTTTACCATATTGACACTTAATTTCTCCCTTTGAACATTTGACGTTAGCTTCATCAGGTTTGATGTAAAGCAAATAAAGCTTGTGTCTCATATATGCAATATAATCTTCAATGTAATCTTTCCTTGATGTCGAAGTAATAAAATAGGTTGATGTAATATGTTGATAGTTCTCTTGATTATTGTTCTTGCAAATGAAAATTATGCAACCGATGTTGATTTTTTTCACGATGCATGGTTTCCTTTTTTGCGATGCATGTCTTCTCTTGCTATGCATGCCTCTTTCTCTTGTGATACATGACTTCTTTCTCTTGCATTGCATGTTTTCTTTCTCTTGCAATGCATGACTTCTTTCTCTTGCAATGCATGTTTTCTTTCTCTTGCAATACATGACTTCTTTCTCTTGCAATGCCTGATTTCTTTCAATTGTAATGCATGTTTTCTTTCGCTTGCAATGCATGACTTCTTTCTCTTGCAATGCATGTTTTCTTTCTCTTCCCATGATGTATGAATCTTCTATTTTCACGATGCATGAATCTTTTTCCCGCGATGCATGAATCTTCTCGTTCTGCAATACATGACTATTTTCCCGCGATGCATAAATCTTCTATTTACACGATGCATGAGTTTTTTCCAACGATGCATGAATCTTTTTCCTGCGATGCATGAATCTTCTCTTTCCGCGATACATGAATGTTTTCCCGTGATGCATGAATCTTCTATTTACGCGATACATGACTTTTTTCCCGCGATGCATGACTCTTTTATTTCTGCGATGCATGAATATTTTTATGATTCCTCCCTGATATCGAACAAAGATAATGTTTCACCGAGTAACATAGGTGATCATCTAGGTATCTTTTGGATGGCGGTATCGTCTCAATCAACAATATAGATAAAAATGAACCTCAAAGTAGTGGCGTCATCTCATTTGACAATAAAATATGAATGACTCTCCAGGTAGTGGTATCGCGTCTCATTCGACAATACAATATAAATAACCTTCAGGGTAAGAATATTATCATATCTGATAATATAATGTAGATAAACGTCTTCTTGGTGTCTTTAGTTGCTAGAAAATATTAATATTGATCTTCTCGTGGTTCTCGTTTGTTCCATCTCCGGACATAGTGGCAATGTTCATTATGATCCTTGCTTTGCTGAGAAATTGAATGAAATAATGCTACTCATGTTCCCAATTCTTTGGTATAAGAAGCATAAAACTTTTCCTGCATCTACAAAAAAATTATTAGTTTAAAATGAACTGATCTGTGTAGATCCCTTCAGTTGCCAGCTCCGTGTTTGACTATCTCCGATTGAATTCTTCGATCTCCCGTTTCTGATAGATAGGACAAAATATTTTATGCAAAATGATTAGAAAAGGAAAGAAATTTGTTTTTAAAAAAATAACTAAATTTTCAAAAAGGTATATTTGGAAAAGTCACTACTAAGTGTCATGTCACGTTAAGCTTAATGAACACCTTCGAAGTCGAAGCCTCGAGATCTCTCTGATTACTTGCTGGAAAGCATTCAAATTTGTTCTAAATTTCCGATGAACCTTCTTGCAAATTTTTGAGGTCATCCTCAAAAAATTTTGTCCCAGTTAACTATCTTGGTGTATCTTTAGCTGTTGGTGAGCAAATACGTGGAATTTTTTAGATCTTCTCAAAAATTCTATCCCAGTTGTGAATCTCAGGGTAAGTTCAATCTTGACTATGTTGGAAAGATCTTCTTCTTGAGAATTTTCGAGTCCCTCTCAAAAATTTTGTCCTGTTTCTATTGTAAAGAAAAATAGAAATCTTACTAGAAATATGACCGAGTCGTTATGGCACCTACGTATCCCGCTGATGCAAGAATCAAGTCAAGCGTAGTTCCTTTCTCGAGGATTAACAAAAATAAGGGAGTTACAAAGAAACTGACCGAGGCCGACATAGGCTGCCTACGTATCTCATTCTTGAGAATTCAGGTCTAACGTAGTTCAAATACAAAGGAAATATTTAAAAAGTAATAAAGGGGTGACCGAGGCCGATAGAGGCCGCCTACGTATCTCATTCTTGAGAATTCAGGTCAGACGTAGTTCATTACAAGAGGGATAACATTCTAAGCAAAGCGATTACAAGAAAATAGAGTGATTACAAGGAAATAACAGAAATACAAACTGAAACTTCACACATAATATCTCTTGACAGCGTCTGAGTTGATCGATTTTGGCCATTCGGTGCCATCCATCTCCGACAGGATCAAGGCACCTCCAGATAATACTTTATGAACCATATAGGGTCCTTGCCAATTTGGTGCAAATTTCCCTTTATATTCATCCCGGTAAGGGAAAATACATTTGAGAACCAATTGGCCAACTTCGAATACCCTGGCTCTTACTTTCTTGTGAAAAGCACGAATCAATCTCTGTTGATATAGTTGACCATGACAAACAACAACCATTCTCTTCTCATCAATCAAGGTTAATTGGTCAATCCACTTGTGAATCCAATCCGCATCATTCAACTCGACCTCCTGGATAATTCTCAACGAAGGTATTTCAACTTTTGTAGGTATAACTACTTCTGTTTCATATACTAACAAGTATGGAGTGGCTCCAATTGATGTTCTGACAGTCGTTCTGTAACCCAACAAAGCATATGCCAACATCTCATGCCAACCTTTATGATTACCAATCATTTTCCTCAAAATCTTCTTTATGTTCCTGTTGGCGGCTTCTACAGCTCCATTCATTTAGGGACGATAAGCAGTTGAATTTTGGTGAGTAATCTTGAACTGTTCACATATCTCACTATCAAGTGAGTGTTGAGTTCCCTCCATTGTTAGTAATGATGGATTCTGGTACTCCAAACCTACATATCAAATTGTTGCAAACGAAATCAGCTACAACCTTCTTGGTCACCGACTTATACGAAGCTGCTTCTACCCACTTGGTGAAGTAGTCAACGGTAGCCAAAATGAATTTGTGTCTGTTAGAGGCAACTGGCTCTATTGGACCAATGACATCCATGCCCCAAGCTACAAACAGCCAAGGCAAACTCATAGCATTGAGTTCGTGAGGCGGCACTCGAATCAAATCGCCTGCACTTGACATTTATGACATTTCTGCACAAACTTGCAACAATCATGCTCCATAGTCATCCAAAAATAATCAGCTCGGAGGATCTTCTTGGCCAAAGTGAGCCCATTCATGTAAGTACTGCAAACTTCCGCATGTATCTATTCCAGAAGCTTTGCAGCTTCACTAGCATCGACACATCTGAGAAGACCTAAATCTGGAGTCCTCCTATAAAGATTTCCCCACTTGCAAAGAAATTGAGGGTCATACAGTGTATCGATTTCTTCTGGTTGAATATCGCATTCTCAGGATAAGTCCCGATCTCTAAATACTTCTTGATGTCAAAATACCAAGGCAAACCATCTAGTTCTTCTTTAACCTGTGAACAATGTACAAGCTACTCTTTTACCTCTATATCCAGGGGATCAATATAACTCGTATTTGGATGTTTAATCATTGAGGCAATGGTGGCTAGAGCATTGGCAAACTCGTTCTGTGTTTTGGGAGTATGTCTGAACTCAATCTTACAGAACCTTTTGCACAACTTTTGTATATACTGCACGTACGGTGTGATCTTTGGAATCTTCACAGACTATTCTACTTGAACTTGGTGAATTAGAAAATCTGAATCTCCAATGACCAGCAACTCATGGACATTCATGTCGATGGCCACCTTCAAACCAAGGATAGAAACTTCATATTCAACCATGTTGTTTGTGCAATCAAATCGAAGTTTTGCCGCCATAGGATAGTGCTGACGAGTTTCTGACACTAAAATCGCTTCGATACTTTTCCCTTGGTGATTCGCGACTCCATCAAAGAACACTTTCTAGCCTGGGTATGCTTCAGAAATATCTTCACCCACAAATGCAACTGCTTCATCAGGAAAATATGTCTTGAGTGGTTCATACTCTTTATCAACTGGATTCTCCGCAAGATGATTAGCCAAGGATTGTGCTTTTATCGCCTTCTTAGTCACATACACAATGTCGAACTCACTCAAAACATTTGCCATTTAGCCAACTTCCTAGTCGGCATTGCTTTCTGAAAAAAATACTTTAATGGGTCCATCCTGGAAATGAGGTATGTGGTATAAGAAGACAAATAATGTCTCAAATTCTGAGCAATCGAAGTCAAAGAACAACATGTTCTCTCCAAAAGAGTGTAACGGGCATTGTATGGAGTGAATTTCTTGCTCAAGTAATAAATGACTCTCTATTTCTTCCCAGTCTTGTCATGTTGACCAAGTACGCATCCAAATGCATTATTTGACAGACAAATATAGCAAAAGTTGACTCCGTTCTCGTGGAGGAACCAATACTGGTGGATTGGACAAATTGTTTTTGATAGCATCAAAAGTAGTTTGATATTCTCCTGTCCACTTAGTCAGGGCATTTTTTTTCAACAACTTGAAGATTGGTTCACACACCACGGTGGACGGAGCTATAAATCGACTGATGTAGTTCAACCTTCCCAAAAAACTCATCACCTCTTTCTTGGTTTTTGGGGGAGGTAACTCTTGAATCGCTTTGATCTTGGAAGGATCAAGCTCAATGCCCCTCCTACTGACTATAAATCCCAACAGCTTACCGGCTGGCACTCCGAAAGCGTATTTTCCAGGATTTAACTTCAAATTGTATCGACGCAGGTGATCAAAGAATTTTCTCAAGTGAGCCAAGTGATTCGAACTCTTGCGGGATTTTAATATTACATCATCTACATGTACCTCGATCTCTTTATGCATCATATCGTGGAAAATAGTTGTCATAGCCCTCATATAAGTAGCACTCGCGTTCTTGAGACCAAAAGGCATCATCCAATAATGATATACGCCCCAGGGTGTGATAAAAGTTGTATTTTTTGTATCTTTTTCATCTATCAGGATCTGGTGATAGCCCGCATAACAATCCAAAAATGACTGCATCTCGTGCTTAGTACAGTTATCAATGAGAATATGAATGTTTGGCAATGGAAAATTATCTTTCGGGCTAGCCTTGTTGAGATCTCTAAAGTCGACACAAATTCTGATCTTTTCGCCTTTTTTCGCAATTGAAACAACGTTGGCTAACCAAGTCGGATATTGCGTTACTTCCACTACTTGAGACTCAATCTGTTTGGTAATCTCCTCTTTGATCTTTAGACTTAACTCAGGCTTAAATTTTTGAGTATTTTGTTTTACAGGACTGAAATCTGAATTAATTGGAAACTTGTGGGACACCATATTTGTACTCAGCCCTGGCATATCTTTGTAAGACCAAGCAAATACGTCAATATATTCTCTAAGCAAGCGATCCAGGTCCATTCTTTGAGCTTCAGTCAGATGGATGCTGATTCTTACTTACTTGACACATTACTCATCCCTTAGATTCACAGTCTCAGTTTCTTTAAGATTTGGCTTGTGTTGATTGTCAAACTGTCGAAACTCTTCGGCAACATGTTCGGGTAACTCATTTTCATCTCCGTACACCTCGCATTCATCATCAACTGCCTCATTTTATTCATTTGGTTTGTGACATGACATGACATTGGCAGGTTTTAAATTGATATTACTGAAATCATAAATAAACAAAATTAGGAAAGTAAAATATAAATAGATAAGTAAACGAATTTTCAATAAAAGAGGCTTTCATTTAAATTGAAAAGCAAGCGCAAACTATGGCCATGGTCGAGGCCATTTTGCCTTTTTAAACATCACAAGGGAATTTAAAAACTTCAAGCAAGTAAAACTGCATAAAGGGTGGATCTCGGGCCTCTTCTGGAATACCACCGATTTTAAAAACAAACATAAATATATGTCATTTCTAACAAGCTGCATAAGAAATTAGGAGCAGTGTGGAGATCCAATTTTGCAATTTCTCCTTAGGTTCTGCATCACGGATGCCCAATGTCCCAGCTCTTCCTCGATGACTTCATCAATTTCCTCAAAAAGGCCCCAGATTCCTTCCCCGAGACCATCATCATTGACATATTCTCTCACTGGGAATGACTGGTATAGATGAGGGATTGGCTTGGCCAATGCTTGATCAACACTCTTGTTCTTCTTGTCTGCTTCATCATCTGTGGGGACATACCCCAAACCAAACTTTGCTCCTCTGGCGGGAATATGGATAGGCTCGATGATTCCTTGAAAGTGCTTTCCTAATCCAAATCCTAGCTCAAAACCACTCTGAAGCATAACGGTAGCAATCATCTTGTACACGAGAGGCATAGGAGGATGTAGAGTCAAGTCGTCACTGGTGGCATTTACCAGCTCTACTATGTAGAAATCACAACCTCAAGAGACATCATCAACAATCGGTGCATACCCATTGGAATGACTCCCTTCACCATAAATGACCAATTCCTGGTCCTTTCAAACGAATTTTATTATTTGGTGAAGGGTAGACGAAACAGCCCCAGCCATATGGATAAACGGTCTTCCCAGAAGCAAATTGTAACTGGTGTTGATATCTAACACCTAGAACTCCACATTAAATTCCACAAGACCTACCTAGATATCCAAGTTAACCGTACCCAATGTGTCTCTTTGCACTTCATCAAATGCCCTCACATTGAATTGGTTCTGATGAAGCTTTTCCAGGTTGAATTAGAGTTGCCTCAGAGTCGAAAGTGGGCAAATATTGAGACCAGATCCGTCATCGACCAAGATGTAATTAATTATCTTGTCTCGACACATAGTGGTGTCATACTGAGCTTTGTTATGCATCCTGCCTTCAAAAGGTAGCTCTTCGTCAAAAAAGTTGATTTAATGTCCTCGAATAACTTGGTTTATCATGGCTGCTAGATTGTCATTGTTAGTGCCCACGAGCACATAAATGTCAACCAGAGCTTTCATCAAAGCTTGCGTATGTAATTGTAAACTCATCAGCAGGTCCCACATGGACATCTGAGGCGGTGTCTTCTCTGCTTCACAATTGAATAATCTTTTGGTTGGATTCTTCTCCAAAACTCCTCGGCTTCCGCTTCACTAATCGGCCTTTTAGACTGCTCTTTCCTCTGCGCCCCCTGGGATAACTCTTCTGGTGTGTAACACCTACCGAATTGGGTCATACCCTGGGTAACAGCCATTTCAATCACAAACTTTGGTCGGTCAGGAGTTTCTCGTGGCACCAAGGCAACAACCTTCTCGGGTGTTGGAATCAAAAACTCTTTCTTCTCTTTAATGCTCAACGAAGCCACAGCCCTTTCTAGGTTATCAGGAACAATTAGAACTATTTCCTTTGTTATGTACCAATCGTCATCTGTCTCTATCATGTTTATAGAGACACCTCCATGATTTGGCGAAGGATTACTATTGATATTGGGCACTACTGTCTGGAGAGAGACCACTTTCTGGTCAATCAGGTCTTGAATCTTGTGTTTTAGGTTGATACAGTCCTTAATATCATGTCCGACATTGTTAGAGTGATATGCTCACCTCTGATTAGATCTGTAAAACCTTGAGCTAGTGTCGATCGGCTT